>CM059819.1:86578190-86818190 GCA_030435695.1 Brachymystax lenok tsinlingensis
CAGCGAGAGAGAGAGGGGCTTTGGCGACAGCTGGTAGTCCTAGGGCCTACACCCTCCCTCCCAGCCTTCCCTCTCCTGCCAATCCCCCCTCTCCCTCCCTACTTCCCTCTCTGGTCAGTGCTGACCATCTGTCTATATGGGTGTTTGTGTAGGACTTCCCAGCTGCCCCATCCTCTCCCGTCCACCCCCTCCTCCCCAACCTCAAGGCCTGACCAGCTGCCCTCTTCCCTGGCCACTCAAGGACCCCCTGTAACCCGTGGGCTGGCTCTGGCCGCCTAAAGCCTGGGGCAAAGACCCCCGAACTAAACGCAGACTTTTTGTGCCTGGACCCTGGGGAAGGTCACAAGCTGGAGTCGAAGATAGATCGGGACGCATTAGAGCCATTCTGCTCAAGATTATCAATTGAATCTGAAAGTTACCCTTTCTATTCAGGTCAAGGACAATTTCTATGGCCAAATGTGTTACTTTTATAGGAATACTCCCCAAAAAAAAAAAAGTAAATAAGCAATATTTGAAAGACTATTTAAAGTGAATAAATAAATCGTTGTGATTTCGTTTCGGGTTAAGGCTGTTATAGGGTTTAGGAAGGTACAAAGTCTCGCTGAAATACAGATTGCTTTTACTAATCGGATTTCCTGACTGTCGACAAAAAAAAAAAAAAGCCTTCTTTTGTGTTTAGAGCAAAACTGAGCCGGTGAGTGAGTTGTCACAAGGTAGGGGGTGAAAAAAGCACAACAACAACAACGACACTTACAGATAATGGCCATGAGAGAGTTGAAGTTGCCGATGTTGAAGCATTCCCGCGCCACGTCGATGAAGAACTCCATGACTCGCGCTCGCTGCTTCTTCTTTACGGGCTGTCAAGGCAACATCAACAAGACAACAACGTAAAAAAAAACAAGTCAACAACAAGTCAACAACAAGTCAACAACAAGTCAACAACAGCAAAAGTGCAAAATAAAACCCCTCGGGGGAAAAAAGACATGAAGATGGCCAAGTAAGCTTAACTGCAGTAGGATACGCACTAGCTAAATTAGATTTGCTGTAAAATGCGAACTAACTAAATAACTATTGCAATGTGGGTAACAGGTGTGCTGTCTTGCTTTGTTAGCTGAGTGCTCTGCCATATGTGACAATGACTTCAAATGAAATCCCTAAATTGGAGAACATTGGGAAAAGGCAGTACTCCAAAACGTTAAGAAGAAAAATAAATCACCTCATTTTATTTTCGTCTGGGCAGGCTAACGCGCTTCACCTTTCTACCTAACTACTCACCACGCAGATCTACCTAACTACTCACCACGCAGATCTACCTAACTACTCACCACGCAGATCTACCTAACTACTCACCACGCAGATCCACCTAACTACTCACCACGCAGATCCACCTAACTACTCACCACGCAGATCCACCTAACTACTCACCACGCAGATCTACCTAACTACTCACCACGCAGATCCACCTAACTACTCACCACGCAGATCTACCTAACTACTCACCACGCAGATCCACCTAACTACTCACCACGCAGATCCACCTAACTACTCACCACGCAGATCCACCTAACTACTCACCACGCAGATCCACCTAACTACTCACCACGCAGATCCACCTAACTACTCACCACGCAGATCCACCTAACTACTCACCACGCAGATCCACCTAACTACTCACCACGCAGATCCACCTAACTACTCACCACGCAGATCTACCTAACTACTCACCACGCAGATCTACCTAACTACTCACCACGCAGATCCACCTAACTACTCACCACGCAGATCCACCTAACTACTCACCACGCAGATCTACCTAACTACTCACCACGCAGATCTACCTAACTACTCACCACGCAGATCCACCTAACTACTCACCACGCAGATCCACCTAACTACTCACCACGCAGATCCACCTAACTACTCACCACGCAGATCCACCTAACTACTCACCACGCAGATCCACCTAACTACTCACCACGCAGATCCACCTAACTACTCACCACGCAGATCTACCTAACTACTCACCACGCAGATCTACCTAACTACTCACCACGCAGATCCACCTAACTACTCACCACGCAGATCCACCTAACTACTCACCACGCAGATCCACCTAACTACTCACCATGCAGATCTCTGTGGCCACCAGGAAGCTGAGTCTGTTGAACCACTCTACATATGCCTCCAGGCTAGTAGCCTTCTTCTGGTCGCTGAAACAGCTCTGTAGTAATAAATACATTTTTAATTAGTATAGTATAGATAACATTTCATTAGCACCAGCAGCATAGCATTTCTTTACCATTACTTAGCTCATTGCTAAATTGGGTATTTTTTTTGTCAAATTACAAAATGAGTAAAACAGTTTGAAAAAAAAAAAAAAAAAAAAAAAACCTTTATATTTAAAAACAAAAACGTGAACCTAGATCCCCAGATGGGTGTATAGGCTTTATAGTTGTCTTTGTAATCAGACTATTATTGCAGACTCGGCACTATGCTCGGCACTATAGTCACGCCGTCAGCAGAGCTGAATAATTTTAATAGCTTACATTCTTTTAGCTTTAAGAATTTCTCCCTCACACAATGGCCAGAGTGGTCAACACACAAGACCCCCCCCCCGTTGGGAGTGGATGTAGAGGGGTAAGCCCAAGGCACAAAAGAAACAGGCGCCAAAATATCCCCCGCGAAACATTCCCTGTTGCCTAGCAGCCGAACGCTGGCAAGCACACACACACACACACCCAAAACAAACCCTCGGCGGTGGCTGTTCTGTGGCCGAGGGGCTGCATGGCGACACAGACAAAACATTGTATCCCCTTTCAGACAGACAGAGGGATGTTTAAAGGAAAAGGGAGACGGACAGCAGATATTTGGTCTACCACTACGGTATGTCTGGGGTACACCCGTCTACCCTACTGACACAAAACGGTGTTCTCACATTGACCCACCATGGGGTCAGTTTCAGTAGAGTCCATAATGAGTGACTGTCTGGGAAGGAAACTGGCGGGTCTAGACTCTAGATAGAGCCAAATCACTGCTCTTCTGATTCAATGTAGGCCACGGTGGTGATAGGCAACTGTATTGTATAACTACTTGGAGACAGACGTTAGTACTAGTGGAGATGGATGGAGCCAAATCTACTAACGTTCAGATTTTAGCAATATAAGGCAAGGTTCTATCTGCATTATCACACCACAGGGTTCTAGCTGCATTATCACACCGCAGGGTTCTAGCTGCATTATCACACCGCAGGGTTCTAGCTGCATTATCACACCGCAGGGTTCTAGCTGCATTATCACACCGCAGGGTTCTAGCTGCATTATCACACCACAGGGTTCTAGCTGCATTATCACACCACAGGGTTCTAGCTGCATTATCACACCACAGGGTTCTAGCTGCATTATCACACCACAGGGTTCTAGCTGCATTATCACACCACAGGGTTCTAGCTGCATTATCACACCACAGGGTTCTAGCAGGCATTATCACACCACAGGGTTCTAGCTGCATTATCACACCACAGGGTTCTAGCCAACTGTAGCCTGTTCCATAACATACCAGTGACCTATTGTGGATAAGCATGCACACTAAGATTTACCTTATCATTGTCCAGAAGGTCTTTTTTCTCAAAGGCCTGGATGAATTCCTCTGGTTCAATGTTGCTCAGTCTCTCCTGAAAAGGAAAAGCAACGCGATAAATTCCATCTTTCTGTGAATGCGTTCAGTCAGGTTTTGACGACGTTAATACATTTTTAGCCAATTTTACATCACCTTGTAAATATTGAGCTGTTATGATGCAGGCCACTACAGCAGGTAAAACACAACTGTTTTAATGTATGGACATCAAACTGAAGGCAAAAAACATAGCTGATGAGTAGCAATATGAACAGTATTTCTCACCAGTTCTAGTGTCCACAAATCCTTTGGTCATGTAGTGTATGTGAGTGAGTTGCTGTGGTCTGTCTGTCTGTCTCTCACCAGTTCTATGTGAGTGAGTTGCTGTGGTCTGTCTGTCTGTCTCTCACCAGTTCTATGTGAGTGAGTTGCTGTGGTCTGTCTGTCTGTCTGTCTCTCACCAGTTCTATGTGAGTGAGTTGCTGTGGTCTGTCTGTCTCTCACCAGTTCTATGTGAGTGAGTTGCTGTGGTCTGTCTGTCTCTCACCAGTTCTATGTGAGTGAGTTGCTCTGTCTGTCTGTCTGTCTGTCTGTCTCTCACCAGTTCTATGTGAGTGAGTTGCTCTGTCTGTCTGTCTGTCTGTCTGTCTCTCACCAGTTCTATGTGAGTGAGTTGCTCTGTCTGTCTGTCTGTCTCTCACCAGTTCTATGTGAGTGAGTTGCTCTGTCTGTCTCTCACCAGTTCTATGTGAGTGAGTTGCTCTGTCTGTCTCTCACCAGTTCTATGTGCGTGAGTTGCTCTGTCTGTCTGTCTGTCTCTCACCAGTTCTATGTGCGTGAGCTGCTGAGCCACGGTGAAGGGGTCGTTGCAGACGGACAGCATGTCTCTCTGGATGGCCTGAGGCTTGGCCTTGAGCACGGTCAGTCGGTCTGTGGCCGTAGCATTGACCTTGACCAGGGCCTCCTCGTACCGGCTCAGAGTAGTCAGCTTCCTGATTAGGACCTGAATCATCTGGTGGACCATCTTCCTGTACAGCTGGAGGAAGACAGGAAGTCCGTTTCTTTGAGTTTACAGGCATGTTATGCATAAAGATATAGTTAACTGTATAGCTGGGAAGGGGGAATGAAGGGAGTGGTGTGTGGAGACAACTCCCCGGTCGTGGCTCCTTTCCATGCCGCTGGTATGAGCTTCAAGAAAAAGAGAAGGAGGCGGCTTTCTGTGACCACATCCCATCTCTCTCCACCTCCTGTCTGGCCAAATCAAGTCAAAAAGGGAAAAACTACAGTAGGTTCTGCAAACAAGTCTCAAGTTAAGTTCAGCAGCGGGCCAGGCCAGCGCGGGAATCCCTCAACAAACTTTCCTTCCAACTGTATGTTTTGTATGTCTGTTAGTGTCCACCCAGCAATTCAACGTATCTGTCTCTCTCTCATCTCTTCCCCCAAATCTTTCCGAAGCATTGCTGTGCCGCTGAGACACGTGGGAAATGTAATGGTGTAACGGTGGCCCGTCAATCTGTTAAAAGGGCGATGGAGAGTAGGAGGAAAGGTGGGCAGACCTTTTCCTCAAATGCACTTGTTAGTTCCGCTCGTAATGCATTTTCCTCTGTGCAGTTTGAAGTCCTTCTATTACGGGCGATACAGCCACGCACACCACTCCCCTTGTTAACTCAAGCCAATCACCACTTAAACTGGAGATATTTACAGCCTTAACAAGCAGCACTGTTGGGGGTCTAGATTATAGAGAGTAATCTTCTATCCCACTGTAATCCCACCTTTGTGTGCGGTGGAGATTAAACGCTACTGCATTACATCATTCACTACTCCTCCACTCTAACCTTGTAGTGCTCCTCTCTCCGGTAACCTAGTAGTGCTCCTCTCTCCGGTAACCTAGTAGTACTACTCCTCTCTACAGTAACCTAGTAGTACTCCTCTCTACAGTAACCTAGTAGTACTCCTCTCTAGAGTAACCTAGTAGTGCTCCTCTCTCCGGTAACCTAGTAGTAGTACTCCTCTCTACAGTAACCTAGTAGTACTCCTCTCTAGAGTAACCTAGTAGTGCTCCTCTCTAGAGTAACCTAGTAGTACTCCTCTCTCCGGTAACCTTGTAGTGCTCCTCCTCTCTCCGGTAACCTAGTAGTACTCCTCTCTCCGGTAACCTAGTAGTACTACTCCTCTCTCCGGTAACCTAGTAGTACTCCTCTCTCCGGTAACCTAGTAGTACTCCTCTCTCCGGTAACCTTGTAGTGCTCCTCCTCTCTCCGGTAACCTAGTACTACTCCTCTCTCCGGTAACCTAGTAGTACTCCTCTCTCCGGTAACCTAGTAGTACTACTCCTCTCTCCGGTAACCTAGTAGTACTCCTCTCTCCGGTAACCTAGTAGTGCTCCTCTCTCCGGTAACCTTGTAGTGCTCCTCCTCTCTCCGGTAACCTAGTAGTACTCCTCTCTCCGGTAACCTAGTACTACTCCTCTCTCCGGTAACCTTGTAGTGCTCCTCCTCTCTCCGGTAACCTAGTAGTACTCCTCTCTCCGGAAACCTAGTAGTACTCCTCTCTCCGGTAACCTTGTAGTGCTCCTCCTCTCTCCGGTAACCTAGTAGTACTCCTCTCTCCGGTAACCTAGTAGTGCTCCTCTCTACAGTAACCTAGTAGTACTCCTCTCTAGAGTAACCTAGTAGTGCTCCTCTCTAGAGTAACCTAGTAGTGCTCCTCTCTCCGGTAACCTTGTAGTGCTCCTCTCTCCGGTAACCTAGTAGTGCTCCTCCTCTCTCCGGTAACCTAGTAGTGCTCCTCCTCTCTACAGTAACCTAGTAGTGCTCCTCTCTAGAGTAACCTAGTAGTGCTCCTCTCTAGAGTAACCTAGTAGTGCTCCTCTCTAGAGTAACCTAGTAGTGCTCCTCTCTAGAGTAACCTAGTAGTGCTCCTCTCTAGAGTAACCTAGTAGTGCTCCTCTCTAGAGTAACCTAGTAGTGCTCCTCTCTCCGGTAACCTAGTAGTGCTCCTCTCTCCGGTAACCTAGTAGTACTACTCCTCTCTCCTGTAACCTTGTAGTGCTCCTCCTCTCTCCGGTAACCTAGTAGTGCGCCTCTCTCCGGTAACCTAGTAGTGCTCCTCTCTCCGGTAACCTAGTAGTGCTCCTCTCTCCGGTAACCTAGTAGTGCTCCTCCTCTCTAACCTAGTAGTGCTCCTCCTCTCTCCGGTAACCTAGTAGTGCTCCTCCTCTCTCCGGTAACCTAGTAGTGCTCCTCCTCTCTCCGGTAACCTAGTAGTGCTCCTCCTCTCTCCGGTAACCTAGTAGTGCTCCTCCTCTCTCCGGTAACCTAGTAGTGCTCCTCCTCTCTCCGGTAACCTAGTAGTGCTCCTCCTCTCTCCGGTAACCTAGTAGTGCTCCTCCTCTCTCCGGTAACCTAGTAGTGCTCCTACACTCTCTCCGGTAACCTAGTAGTGCTCCTCCTCTCTCCGGTAACCTAGTAGTGCTCCTCCTCTCTCCGGTAACCTAGTAGTGCTCCTCCTCTCTCCGGTAACCTAGTAGTGCTCCTCCTCTCTCCGGTAACCTAGTAGTGCTCATCTCTCCGGTAACCTAGTAGTACTACTCATCTCTCCGGTAACCTAGTAGTACTACTCCTCTCTACAGTAACCTAGTAGTACTACTCCTCTCTACAGTAACCTAGTAGTACTACTCCTCTCTACAGTAACCTAGTAGTACTACTTCTCTCTACAGTAACCTAGTAGTACTACTTCTCTCTACAGTAACCTAGTAGTACTACTCTTCTCTACAGTAACCTAGTAGTACACTAGTAATCTAATAATAGTATGACATTTTAGTAGAACTCTGACCTCAGCAACGGGGCATTAAGTAAGACTGTAAACTAGATAAAACTTAGATGACTTCACTGTTATATATGTACACAACATCTTGGGACTTTTACCATCCATCAAAAAGGTGTAATTGGTTGCACTCCCCCCAAAAAATTTAAATGGCATAAATCTTACTTCATTGTTACATTTTTTTTCCCCAATTAGTTTCACTGCATTAGGGATAGCGTACATAGAAAAAGAGACAGGCTTTACAGCCTTCTTCAGTGTGTAGGTACAATTTTATTTTAATTAAAAAAAAACAGCATTTGTAAAGAACTACAGATGATGCAGCAGGTGTTGGACAGCGCAAGACTGACCTGATCCCAGATCTGTGTTTTCTTGCCTTCGGTCACAACAATGATAAATAGGAATTGGCAAGACAGCACAAACAGATCTGGAATCAGGCTTAGCGGTAGTGGGAGACACCAGTGAGACTGTCTCAGGTCGGGGGCACTTCAAAGCATCCTGCCATCTGGTGAGTCTTCTGTCCTCCACAGACAGGGGGTTAAGGGACAGAAGGGGGCTCTGCCTGGCTAAAATTAGAAACTATTCCTGGAGATTCCAGGCTGACATTTCCACACAGCGGGAGCTACTTGTGACAAATGGTACTGTTGAACAGAGGGGGCTTTCTTTTTATGCCTCTGCCACCCTCCACTCTGGTATCAGAGAAGGGAGCAGACGGTCAATCACGGCCTCCCCCCTCTCTTGCCCTTCTTTTTCCTGGCTTTGTGACATCACTTCCTGGTGGGGACCACCTGACCAGCGCCAGAAGGTTCTCTTTGTTATGGAATCAGACAGCTTAAGAGAGAGCGACAGAGAGAGAGCGAGAGAGAGAAACAGACAGACACAAACAGTGACAGAGAGAGAGAGAGAGAGAAACAGACAGACACAAACAGTGACAGAGAGAGAGAGAGAGAGAGACAGAGAGAGAGACAGAGAGAGAGACAGAGAGAGAGAGACAAACAGTGACAGAGAGAGAGAGAGAGAGAGAGAGAGAGAGAGAGAGAGAGAGAGAGAGAGAGAGAGAGAGAGCACAAACAGTGACAGAGAGAGAGAGAGAGAGAGAGAGACAGAGAGAGAGAGAGAGAGAGACAGAGAGAGAGACAGAGAGAGAGAGAGAGAGAGACAGAGAGAGAGACAGAGAGAGAGAGAGACAAACAGTGACAGAGAGAGAGAGAGAGAGAGAGACAGAGACAGAGACAGAGACAGAGACAGAGACAGAGACAGAGACAGAGAGAGAGAGAGAGAGACACATCACAACACAGCTCTACTAGACCAGGCCCAACACAACACAGCTCTACTAGACCAGGCCCAACACAACACAGCTCTACTAGACCAGGCCCAACACAACACAGCTCTACTAGACCAGGCCCAACACAACACAGCTCTACTAGACCAGGCCCATCACAACACAGCACTGACCACTACTCTAGGGTCGGGCAGAACACTGTCCTTCAGAGAAGTACACCACATGATGCAGTCCACACCATGTATCAGTCAGATCATCAGCCTACATATGCTGAAGTAACCTCTGGCAAAGACACTCTAGAACAATCAGAGATAGGAGAGGTGCGCCAACTACTGCATCTAATATGCAGACTACTGGGCTAGACAGAAGACCCTTTAATTCACACACACACACACACACACACACACACACACACACACACACACACACACACACACACACACACACACACACACACACACACACACACACACACACACACACACAGGGTTGCAGATTGCATTGCACTGTACTTATCTTTTGGGCAATCTTATTCCATTTAATTTGTTTACAACAAACCTTTATTTTATTGGCACTGGTATAATAATAATAATTATATGTAATGGTGTGTGTGTGTGTATATGTATGTATATATATATATATATATATATATATATATATATATATATATATATATATATATTATTATTTTGTTTTTTTCTATGTACTTTACTCAAACCAGTGAATATCACTTATTATAAATGAGATCATTAACTATCAGTTCTTGGAATATCCAGGGTTTATACTCTTCACATTTTGGATATAAACCAACAAATCCAGAATTGATTAAAAACATCAAGGGACAAGACATCATAATCCTACTGGAAACATGGTGTCGTGGAGACATAGATACTCAGTGTCCCTCAGGCTATAGAGAAAGTTTACTACCATCAATCAAACATAAAATGTTAAACGGGGCCGAGACTCAGGTGGAATCATCATTTGGCATAAGCAGGACTTAGCACTGAAAGAAATGAAAAAGGTACTAATCACATTTGGTTGAAACTTAACAAAGGTACAATCTATTGTGACAATGATGTGTACATATGTGCAGCTTACGCTCCTCCTTCAGATTCATCATATTATGATGATCAGTTTTGACAATCTCCATACAGAAATCATTACATTTCAGGCAGAGGGTAAGGTGCTTCTTTGTGGAGATTTCAATGCAAGAACAGGTTCTGAGCCTGACTACACTGATACGGGAGGTAACCACCACATATTTGGACACCCTCCTTGTACAGCAGCCCTATTATAAATAATAGAAACAGTCCTGACCAAATACTGAACAAAAATGGGAAGGAGTTAGTACATCTCTGTCGAGCCTTAGGCCTGTACATGCTGAATGGTAGAATCAGAGGGGACTCTTTAGGTCAGTTTACTTACTGCTCAGCTCTTGGGACAAGTGTAGTCGATTATGCCATCACTGACATTGACCCTCTTCCATTAAGCGCGATTCACTGTCAGACCACAGACACCATTGTCAGATCACAGTCAGATCAACGTGTTTCTCAAGAAATTAACCGCAATATTAATTTAAAAACAGCCCAAAAACTCTACAACATAGACCAATCGTGACAGATGGGCTCCAAACAGTAAAGAGAGATTCATTGAAACATTGAATTCAAAGGAAATGATGAATTCTATACAATTCTTCAATAACGCACAATACCAAAACAATAAAGAAGGTGTCAATTTGGCTACTCAAAACATCAATTGCATATTTCAAAAAGCAGCATCGAAAGCAAATTTGAGAAAACCAAAGAAATGCAACATCAGAAACAAAAAACAAAATGTTTCTGAAGAATGGTTTGATAACTAATGTAAAACAATTAGAAAACACCTAAGACAAATGTCAAATGAGAAACATAAGCAGAAAAACAACCCAGATCTACGCTGTGAATACTTTGAAACTCTGAAACAGTATAAACATACATTGAAACGCAAGAAATTAAATTATACCAACAAGACACTTGACTAAATTGAAAACGCAATTGACCAAAATCAGTTCTGGGACATGTGGAATAATTTAAGCACAACAAAGCCACAAGAATTAGCCATACAAGATGAAGGGATTTGGAAAACTTATTTTGATAATCTATACAAAAACATTTCACAAAAAGACTTACAACAGAATCAATTAGAAATTCAAGAAAATTGAACATCCTTGAATCAGTCATTAAAAACAACCAAAATCCATTAGATTACCCAATAAGCCAACAAGAACTAAATGAAAAGCTCAAATCTATAAAATCAAAGAAGGCTTGTGGTCTAGATAACATCAGAAATGAAATGCTGAAAAACAGCACACCTGAGTTGCAAAATGCTGTGCTTAAATTGTTCAACATGGTTTTAACTTCTGGCTGCTTCCTGATGTCTGGAACCAGGCTCATCTCCCTATCCACAAAAGTGGAGACAAATCAGACCCCAATAATTACAGGGAATTTATGTAAACAGCAACTTGGGAAAGGTTTTCTGCAGCATTTTGAATTCAAGAATTCAAACCTTTCTTCAAGAAAAAATTTAATAAGTAAATGTCAAATTGGCTTTCTCCTAACCATCGCACTACTGACCATATATACACCTTACACACACTAATTAATAAACACGCCCACCAAAAAAAAGAGGGCAAAATCTTTGCTTGCTTTATTGACTTTAAAAAAGCATTTGATTCTATTTGGCACGAAGGGCTATTCTACAAAATTCTTCAAACTGGGCTTGGTGGTAAGGTGTATGACTTAATAAAATGTATGTACACAGAAAACAAGTGTGCAATAAAAATCAAAAACCAAAGAACAGAATTCTTTTCACAAAGTCGAGGTGTGAGACAAGGCTGCAGTTTGAGTCCAAATCTTTTCAACATTTATATCAATGAATTAGCAGACATGTTGGACCATTCTCCAGCCCCAGGACTCACACTATTCGACACAGAGGTAAAATACCTGCTATATGCTGATGACTTGGTACTTCTATCACCAACCAAAGAAGGTCTTCAACAGAACCTTAACATTCTACAGCAATATTGCCATAATTGGGCCCTGGCAGTAAATTTCAAAAAAACAAAAATCATGATTTTCCAAAAAAGCCCAGATGTCAAAAACCACAAATATAAATTCACCCTGAACAACACCATAATTGAACACACTATAAATTACACATACCTTGGTCTGACCATATCTGCATCGGAAACTTTAATATGGCAGTGAATGCACTCAAAGAAAAAGCCTGCAGAGCATTATATGCAATAAAAATGAAATTATTCAAAATCAACATCCCAATTCGAATTTGGACCAAAATATTTGACAGTGTAATTCTACCAATAGCTCTTTACGGAAGTGAGGTTTGGGGGCCACTCAATAAACTGGACTTTAAAAGGTGGGACAAACATCCAATTGAAGCCCTACATGCAGAATTCTGTCGGACAATTCTACAAGTCCAGAGAAATACACCAACTAATGGATGTAGGGCAGACTGGGCCGCTTTCCAGTATTAATGAAAATACAGAAAAGATCATTAAAATTTTGGCAACATCTAAATTCAAGTCCAAATTCTAGTCTGCAATTTAAAGCACTTCAAACCCAAGAGCTGAGCCCAGAACGAGCCCTCTCAGTCAGCTGGTGTTGGACCTAACCAACCAAGCTGACACCGCACTGCTTCAAAAGAAAGAATTCCAATAAACAAAATCATGAACCAATCAAAAGACTCATATTTACAACATTGGAAAACGAAACAAAATCCCAAAGCCGACTAAATTGCTATCTGACCCTAAACAGAGAATATGAATTGGCTGATTATCTCTACTCTGTCAGAGATACGAAGCAGAGACAGATCCTTACCAAGTACAGGCTGAGTGACCACCGATTGGCAATAGAAACCGGCAGACATAAAAAGACATGGCTACCCAAGGAGGAGCGTGTATGTGGTCACTGCACGACAGGAGGTAGAAACAGAGATGCACTTCCTCCTTTACTGTGATAAATATTCCTCACCAAGAGATTCATTATTCACAGAAATGACTACATTTATTCCAAATTTTAACTCATTAAATCCAGAGGAAAAACTAAAAATACTCATGGGCGAAGGAGCAATGGCTCCTCTTGCAGCCAAATATGTATTTGCCTGCCATAGCCTGAGGGACACTGAATAGTAACATCTGCATAGTAAACAGGAACTTACTAATTATAGCTGTTATTGTTATTAATATTATTGTTACTACTATTATTATTGTTGTTTATCATTCCGTATAGTAGTGGTATGGGTGGTAATGGTAATGATAGCAGTTTAATGATGATGGTGATGGCAGTAGTAGTGATGATGATGGTAGTTGTAGTACAGATGTAGATTACCATTATTTAGTTATAAGTTAGTTATAGCTTAATTTTCCATATTTAGATTTTTTCAATTTATTACATTTTTACTACTGACTTACCATTTTATTGTTATTATTTTTGTATTTAATTTTGTATTATTATTTACTACCATTTTATATTATTATATGTTATTGTTTCTAATTTTATTACAATGTATATTGTATACATTGTTGCTTTGGCAATATTGACACAATGTTTTTCATGCCAATAAAGCAGCTTGAATTTGAATTTGAATTTGAGAGAGAGAGAGAGAGAGAGAGACAGAGAGAGAGACAGAGAGAGAGACAGAGAGAGTGAGACAAACAGTGACAGAGAGAGAGAGAGACAAAGAGAAAGAGAGAGAGAGACAGAGAGAGAGAGAGACAGACAAACAAACAGACAGACAGACAGAGACAGAGACAGAGAGACAGAGGAGGACTTAAGTGCATACCGCACTTAGAGCAGGAATGCACTCACTCCTGTTGCCATCACGATGTTTATGTGTCTAGTGTCTGAAAACACCCATAATATAGACGGGTTGGGTTGTTAAGCAACAAAAGAGACGCATGCGCAATTATGGGGCAACACAGACGGGGCAAGCTTAGATTGTTGACAACATCCAAACTACATGTAAACATAAACAAACATAAATACATTTGCAAAATGAGCACTTGTTGTCACTCAAATACATCGCTACAGTTGTTGGTTAGCTAGCTAGCGAATTTGAGCCATATTGGCATAGACAAGACATCAGTCAAAACACCCCAGGTATCAAGAACGAGATTGAACGAGCCACTTACAGATTCACCACGTGGCAGCGTCTCGCCACGGTAGCTATCTGGTCGTCCAGAATCACAACAACACATGGACTTCTGCCCCTTTGAAGTGCGTGCATTGTTTCTAACGCCGTCAGCTAACCCGGCTATACAGTACAACATAGCTACAAACTTCTATAGGAGGTTTTTATTGAACAGTGTTCTGGGGACAGAACATTGGGGACAGAACTAGAACATTGGGGACGGAACATTGGGGATGGAAGTAGAACATTGGGGACGGAACATTAGGGATGGAACTAGAACATTGGGGACAGAACATTGGGGATGGAACTAGAACATTGGGGACAGAACATTGGGGATAGAACTAGAACATTGGGGACGGAACATTGGGGATGGAACTAGAACATTGGGGATAGAACATTGGGGACAGAACTAGAACATTGGGGACAGGGATAGAACATTAGGGATAGAACACTGGGGACAGAACTAGAACATTGGGGGCGGAACATTGGGGACTGAACATTGGGGACGGAACTAGAACATTGGAAACGGAACATTAGGGATGGAACTAGAACATTGGGGAAGAACATTGGGGATAGAACTAGAACATTGGGGACGGAACATTGGGGATGGAACTAGAACATTGGGGATAGAACATTGGGGACAGAACTAGAACATTGGGGACAGGGATAGAACATTAGGGATAGAACACTGGGGACAGAACACTGGGGACAGAACTAGAACATTGGGGATGGAACATTGGGGATGGAACTAGAACATTGGGGATAGAACATTGGGGATAGAACTAGAACATTGGGATAGAACATTGGGGATGGGGACAGAACATTGGGGATGGGGACAGAACATTGGGGACAGAATGAGAACATTGGGGATGGGGACAGAACATTGGGGACAGAATGAGAACATTGGGGATGGGGACAGAACATTGGGGACAGAATGAGAACATTGGGGTCGGGGACAGAACATTGGGGACAGAATGAGAACATTGGGGATGGGGACAGAACATTGGGGACAGAACTTGAACATTAGGGATATAACATTGGGGATGGAACTAGAACACTGGGAACAGAACTAGAACATTGGGGATGGATCTAGAACATTGGGGAGTGAACTAAGAACATTAGGGATGGAACTAGAACATTGGGACAGGGATAGAACATTAGGGATATAACACTGGGGACGGAACACTGGGGACGGAACACTGGGGATGGAACAAGAACATTAGGGATAGAACAGGAACATTAGGGATAGAACATTAGGGATAGAACATTGGGGACAGAACTGGAACATTAGGGATAGAACATTGGGGATAGAACTGGAACATTAGGGATAGAACATTAGGGATAGAACATTGGGGATAGAACTGGAACATTGGTGGCAGAACGTTGGGAGCCAGGCACGTAGCCACTGTAACCCTATGAATAGGTGTTGGAAGGGAACAGATTTTGCCTGCCAAGGCTATGGGAAGTATCCAATGTTCCCTTGTTCCAGTATCCAATGCTCCAATGTTCCAGTACCCAATGTTCCAATGTTCCAGTACCCAATGTTCCAGTACCCAATGTTCCAATGTTCCAGTATCCAATGCTCCAATGTTCCAGTACCCAATGTTCCAATGTTCCAGTACCCAATGTTCCAGTACCCAATGTTCCAATGTTCCAGTATCCAATGTTCCAATGTTCCAGTACCCAATGTTCCAATGTTCCAGTACCCAATGTTCCAATGTCCCAGTACCCAATGTTCCAATGTTCCAGTACCCAATGTTCCAATACCCAATGTTCCAGTATCCAATGCTCCAATGTTCCAGTACCCAATGTTCCAGTACCCAATGTTCCAGTACCCAATGTTCCAATGTTCCAGTACCCAATGTTCCAATGTTCCAGTACCCAATGTTCCAATGTTCCAGTATCCAATGTTCCAATGTTCCAGTATCCAATGTTCCAATGTTCCAGTATCCAATGTTCCAATGTTCCAGTACCCAATGTTCCAATGTTACAGTACCCAATGTTCCAGTAGCCAATGTTCCAATGTTACAGTACCCAATGTTCCAATGTTCCAGTACCCAATGTTCCAATGTTCCAGTACCCAATGTTCCAATGTTACAGTACCCAATGTTCCAATGTTCCAGTATCCAATGTTCCAATGTTCCAGTACCCAATGTTCCAATGTTCCAGTACCCAATGTTCCAGTACCCAATGTTCCAGTACCCAATGTTCCAGTACCATCCCCAATGATGAAAACCCATCCATCTCAACAGAGAGCTATAGGTCCATCATGAAAAAGAGCAAAAAGAGATGGCTTAGCTAACTAAATGAAGCAGGGCTGAGTTTATCTGGGTTAGCGGTATCAGCTAAAGTTATCACCCACTCTTTGGTTCTTACACAGCTATAAATTCCTCCTCAAGTTATTATTTATTATTTATCAACGGCAACAGCAGTAGCCGCGGTACTAAATGTGCCGTGGTGCAGTTTGGGGTTCATTTTTTACATCCATTGATGGAGAGGATAACAGAAGAGAAGTCCAAGCATTTCATAGGAAGTCATCCCTCGAAGTAAACCATGATAACAGCCCTATGAAGCAAACCAAAGTAACGTCCCAAATGGCACCCTATTGCCTATATAGTGCAGCACTTTTCGACCAGAGCCCTATGGGGGCCATTTGGGATGCTGACCAAAGCAAACCAGTACTAAGCTAGTGACATTCAAGTCAGCAGTAGCGGAACAATTCAACTGCAGCCTAAGGAGAAGCGGGGCAAGCAGACAGGCTGCTGAACAATAGCCATTTTCTTTTGATTTGGCCAAGCAAAAAAAAAAAAAAAATGCTTTGTGGCTCGAGCCTTGCTCCACATTCCCTCTCAAATATACTCAGTAAGTGCTTATGCAAGGGAAACAAAAAGATGAGAGGATACTGTTTTCACAAATTATTATGTTATTTTTCTCTTTTCCCCTTCATCCCCGCATTCTATTCTTATCAACTTCACATCCAAGATAGGTCAGTTGGCATCGAATGACGGACTAACTTCACATCAAAGACAGGTCAGGTGGCATCGGATGACGGACTAACTTCACATCCAAGATAGGTCAGGTAGCGTCATAAGACAGACTAACTTGTGAGTGTCTTTGTTATTTATTAATCTTATATACTCCTGGCTGCACAATTAATTTCCCTTCAGTGACAAAGATTGAACGAATTTAACTGTGACTGACCTCGTCCCCTGAGGACAGGCGTTGGGTCAGCTCCTTCAGGCTCCTCATCATCCTCTCGTCTCTGAAGTCGTAGGAGAACGTCTCAGTCCACTCCTGAAGCAGCTGGAGGATCTTGGGAGCCATCTTCCTGATCCTCATCTGAAATTTAAAAAAATAGATTGTTGCAGGTCTTACATCTTCAAGAAGTATATAATATAACGGAGAAATATTAGTGTGTACCATTCTAGTATAACGGAGAAATATTAGTGTGTACCATTCTAGTATAACAGGGAAATATTAGTGTGTACCATTCTAGTATAACAGGGAAATATTAGTGTGTACCATTCTAGTATAACGGAGAAATATTAGTGTGTACCATTCTAGTATAACGGGGAAATATTAGTGTGTACCATTCTAGTATAACAGGGAAATATTAGTGTGTACCATTCTAGTATAAGGGAGAAATATTAGTGTGTACCATTCTAGTATAACGGAGAAATATTAGTGTGTACCATTCTAGTATAACGGAGAAATATTAGTGTGTACCATTCTAGTATAACGGAGAAATATTAGTGTGTACCATTCTAGTATAAGGGAGAAATATTAGTGTGTACCATTCTAGTATAAGGGAGAAATATTAGTGTGTACCATTCTAGTATAACGGAGAAATATTAGTGTGTACCATTCTAGTATAACGGAGAAATATTAGTGTGTACCATTCTAGTATAACGGAGAAATATTAGTGTGTACCATTCTAGTATAACGGAGAAATATTAGTGTGTACCATTCTAGTATAACGGAGAAATATTAGTGTGTACCATTCTAGTATAACGGAGAAATATTAGTGTGTACCATTCTAGTATAACAGGGAAATATTAGTGTGTACCGTTCTAGTATAACGGAGAAATATTAGTGTGTACCATTCTAGTATAACGGAGAAATATTAGTGTGTACCATTCTAGTATAGTATAATATACTACAGTATAACATTATAGAGTTACCTTGTCTGCCTGAGGGTCGCTCAGTCTCTGCTGTTCCATACACAGGTGACACACTTTGGACATGAGCTCGTAGGGGTGGATGAACAGACGAGAGGAGAGCAGGAAGGTGAAGATGTATGTTCTCTGTGGAGAGAATGATGGGAAGGAAGAGAGATGTAAATAACAGAGGAATATGGTTTTTCTCCCCTGGTGGAAAGTTAAATATGAAAGAAAGACAGAAACAAGTTAAGTTTTGGAAACATCTAAAATTAAGTTTTGGAAACATCTAAAATACAGTGACCCCCTCTCATATCATTACCAAGCCCTGCAATGCCAAGAGCTGAGCAAAGAAAAGAGTCCCCTCATCCAGCTGGTCCTGGGGCTGAGTTCACAAACCTGTTCTACTAACACACTGAAGCCTCAGGACCAGAACATCCAATCAATCAGAATAAAACAAATGACATCACAATCAAAACAAAACTACATTGCTCATTGGGAAACACAAGCACAAGCACAAAGCAAAATGCAGTGCTATCTGGCCCTAAATCGACAGTACACCGTGGCAAACTATTTGACCATGGTTACTGATCAAAACCTTAGAAAAACCTTGACAAAGTACAGGCTCAGTGAGCACAGCCTTGCCATTGAGAAGGGTCGACACAGGAAAACCTGGCTCCCTGTAGAGGAAAGGCTGTGCAACCACTGCACCACAGCAGAACCTGAGACAGAGCTGCATTTCCTGACAACATGTCAAAAATATAAAACAATTAGAGAGTGTCATTTCCCCAAATTTGAAACCCATATTCAAGGTTTCAAAGACCTCTCTGATGAGAATAGGCTACCCATCCTGTTGGGGGAGGAAGCAGAAAGCTGTGGGTTGGCAGCGCACTATATTGCTGCCTGTCATAAGATGAGGGACAGTGTCTGACAGACCAATCAACTTTCACATGTCTTATACTATATGCTTATTGTTGTTGTTCAATGTGGTTATTGTTGTTACTGTTGTCCTGTTGGACAATTTTGATTATTAATTATGTTCATATTGTAAATATCAAATGTAAGCTTCGGCAATATGTACATTGTTACGTCATGCCAATAAAGCAAATTGAATTGAATTGAATTGAATTGAATTGACAGAGAGAGAGAGAGGGGAAACAGCGACAGAGACGGACACTCACGTCAGGGTAGTAGTCCATGCTGGGGACAAGGTGGTGGATGAGGGCCTCAAGCGAGCCCGACACCAGGGTGTTGTCATGGTAATACAGTCCAGTGTTACCGTATCCCTCTTCCTTGGTCTGGTTCTGGTTCTTGTTGTAACCACTGGAGACCAGCATGCCTGTCAGCGGTGGAGTCTGAGGCATATTGTCCTGCAGAGAGGAAAGGTTTGTTTAGTTTAATCCAGCAAGTGAGAGAGAGAGAGAGAGAGAGAGAGAGAGAGAGAGAGAGAGAGAGAGAGCGAGAGAGGTAGAGAGAGGTAGAGCGAGAGAGCGAGAGAGCGAGCGAGAGGGGAGTAGAGAGAGATAGAGGGAAAAGTAGAGAGAGAGTAAAAACAGACGTCAGTACAATAGACTGACCGAAGAAGACTTGTTGTTATTCCGATATTTCGGAGAGACACAGAAATGGACATGAAAACAAAGTAAAAATAACAGAGCTATATTTTCCAACTCAAACAGACAAACCTGAGGTTTGTTTACAACATGGTTGGTAAGGGCCTCAGCCTAAAGACAACACCTGGCCTCGGCCTAAAGACAACACTTGGCCTCGGCCTAAAGACAACACTTGGCCTCGGCCTAAAGACAACACCTGGCCTCGGCCTAAAAACAACACTTGGCATCGGCCTAAAGACAACACCTGGCCTCGGCCTAAAGACAACACCTGGCCTCGGCCTAAAGACAACACTTGGCCTCGGCCTAACACTTTTCTGTCATCTCTGTGGAGATGTATTAGCTACACGCTTTTAAAATCGCTCTTTCTACTCCATTGTATTACAACCGTATCACCAGGCTCCCCGTCTCTGTGTCTTTGTGCAATGGCTTCAGAACCAAATAAGGAAGAAGTAATCTAGAATGTAATCCTGAACCATTCAGACTCATCTGGACACAAACACACCGGAGAAGAAAGAAGAAAAAATGAAAAAAAAAACACTGGATATCCATGATCGACATGACGGATATGACGATATCAACAACCAATCAAAATCCCGCCAAGCCACATGGTGTTGACCGAGAAATAATGAACCTACTCAAAGTTTTGTGATTTCACCTCTCTCTCACACAAGCACAGCAAAACAATGCATCCATTCACAGTGTGCACGTTGACGTACAACAATGAGGCTGAAGGAAAAAACGGTGTCTTATTTCACCACTCCTCTCTCCAACACAACACATGAAAGAGACAACAACAACGTGTGAGACGCTCAGGAGGGTTGCTACACTGCGAGAGAGCCATTGTTCTGACAGGGCATCGTGGCCCTGAGGCCAGTGTGAGAGAGAGTCTATTGTCAGAGACGCAACTCCTCTTTCCACACCACACAAACACAACCTTACACTGATGATCGTCCCATTGACTACACACTCTTATTGCCCCTTGATGGAGTGTACGAAGTCATGTGTGTGTGTGTGTGTGTGTGTATATGTATATGTATATATATATATATATATATGTTGTATATTGAGTATGCACCCGTGAGTGTGGGCAGAGCTCCAACTGAACCACTTGACTGCCTGCTTGACACACACACAGAGAGACAGAGACAGAGAGACAGACAGAGACAGAGCGACAGACAGACAGACAGACAGACAGACAGACAGAGAGAGAGAGAGAGAGAGAGAGAGAGAGAGAGAGAGAGAGAGAGAGCTCCAATTGAACCACTTGACTGCCTGCTTGACACACACAGACAGAGAGACAGAGACAGACACAAAGAGACAGAGAGACAGAGCGACAGAGAGAGAGAGAGAGAGAGACAGAGAGACAGAGCGACAGAGACAGACAGACAGACAGACAGACAGACAGACAGACAGACAGACAGACAGACAGACAGACAGACAGACAGACAGACAGACAGACAGACAGACAGAGAGAGAGAGAGAGAGAGACAGAGACAGAGACAGAGACAGAGACAGAGACAGAGACAGAGACAGAGACAGAGACAGAGACAGAAACAGAAACAGAGACAGAGACAGAGAGCCCCAACAGAACCACCTGCCAGGCAGACTGCAGTAGTGGCATGCCAACACACACTCATGTGCCACCTTCTCTCTGTACTGGGGGCTCCATCGTAAATACCAGCCAGGCAGACTCCTGGAGTCTCCTCAAAAGCCTTCTCCCTGAGGCCACCGGGCTCCACACAATGGGGTCTTTGATTGGACCGGCACGGAGCACAACCAGACCCCCAGGTCCCCACCTGACAACGGGCCGACCCATGGCCGCCTGCCCTATAGAGCTCGCCGGCTTGTAGTCCTAACCACAGGCTTAAGAGATCTTATAGGTTGTGTTCTATGAGAGAATAGCAGTCATTTAACATAACCTTTATGAATTATGAACCTTTTATGTGCTTTTTTTTAATTTTTTATTATGTTATATTAAATAAATTCTTCAGAATTCACCAAAACAAAAGTGACAGGTGAAGATGTCATAGAACAAAACGTATCAGATCTCCTCAGCCTGCGTTTACCACAGATCTTGTTTTCAGCCTTCACCTCCTCCAAAAAAAAAAAAACTACAAAAACTCCATACATTTTCCCCATAGGCTTTGGCCAACAAACCGTGTCAGAGTTTAGCGTCTACAAAAAGACACACCGTTACTCTTTTTCCCTCTATTCAGGAAGTTATTTATGTCGTTCCACTGCACGAGGTGCCACGGAAGGAGAAGGGGTGTGTGATGGGTGGGAAGAGTAGCCACAAGCCATAGATGGGATTTATCATTCTACAACACACACACACACACACAACTCCCTCATCCGCACACATCCCATCGCCTTGATTGACAACACCATAGTGATTTACATCAGAATGGAGAGAGCAGCAGCTCGTGCATCTGTTGCACCGTGTGTCTCGCTGGCGTTTTATTAAGAGAGGAGATCACGAGGCCTATACGAGCCACCCCATGTCAACGCCTTTAGCCCAAACAAAAGGCTGACTTCAGCACGCTGCTGTTCGATTGGTTTAGCCTTGCCACTGGGTGGGGGTGTGGGTGGGTGGGCGGGTGTGTGGTAGAGCAAAGTAAGCATGAACAAAAGGAACAGACTGTCACCAGATATATATATATGTATGGCTGGTTTAGACTGTAACCTCACTGGCTGTGTTTTTAATAAAATAAAATAAAAACACGACGATCATTCAACGACTAAAAGTCATAAATAATACAAAAAAAAACCAGAAGGTTTATTCATGAGTTAAACACATTACTACATGTCGACATCTTATTTAACCGGGCAAATCAAAACCGATTTTCCTATGTACAAATAGAAGGACCGTCTGGTCATAAATAGCAGTAGGGTAATATCCATGACTTAAAAATAGCACACGTTTCCTACCCTATGTTTGCACCAACACCGATCTGTCCCCAGTCATTCCTTGGCATCATAGTTGGCACTACACTCTGCCCCAGTCATTATCACACGCCAAGCCACCTGATGGCTACATGGGTGACAATTTGAGTCAAGATGTCTTGTGACAGTCTTAGGCACTAGGGTACTTTCTCCCCACACTGACACCGGTGGACACTTCTTACCAACATTACCAGGTGGAATCTTTGTCATTGGCCTAATATGGAAGTAAAGGGTAGGGACATGTTTTGGGTAGTGATCGTGTCACACACAGTTTACTATAGAATTCTGTGGCTTATACAGTTTACTATAGAATTCTGTGGCTTACACAGTTTACTATAGAATTCTGTGGCTTACACAGTTTACTATAGAATTCTGTGGCTTACACAGTTTACTATAGAATTCTGTGGCTTACACAGTTTACTATAGAATTCTGTGGCTTACACAGTTTACTATAGAATTCTGTGGCTTATACAGTTTACTATAGAATTCTGTGGCTTATACAGTTTACTATAGAATTCTGTGGCTTATACAGTTTACTATAGAATTCTGTGGCTTACACAGTTTACTATAGAATTCTGTGGCTTACACAGTTTACTATAGAATTCTGTGGCTTACACAGTTTACTATAGAATTCTGTGGCTTATACAGTTTACTATAGAATTCTGTGGCTTATACAGTTTACTATAGAATTCTGTGGCTTACACAGTTTACTATAGAATTCTGTGGCTTACACAGTTTACTATAGAATTCTGTGGCTTATACAGTTTACTATAGAATTCTGTGGCTTATACAGTTTACTATAGAATTCTGTGGCTTACACAGTTTACTATAGAATTCTGTGGCTTATACAGTTTACTATAGAATTCTGTGGCTTACACAGTTTACTATAGAATTCTGTGGCTTACACAGTTTACTATAGAATTCTGTGGCTTACACAGTTTACTATAGAATTCTGTGGCTTATACAGTTTACTATAGAATTCTGTGGCTTATACAGTTTACTATAGAATTCTGTGGCTTATACAGTTTACTATAGAATTCTGTGGCTTACACAGTTTACTATAGAATTCTGTGGCTTATACAGTTTACTATAGAATTCTGTGGCTTACACAGTTTACTATAGAATTCTGTGGCTTATACAGTTTACTATAGAATTCTGTGGCTTACACAGTTTACTATAGAATTCTGTGGCTTACACAGTTTACTATAGAATTCTGTGGCTTACACAGTTTACTATAGAATTCTGTGGCTTACACAGTTTACTATAGAATTCTGTGGCTTATACAGTTTACTATAGAATTCTGTGGCTTATACAGTTTACTATAGAATTCTGTGGCTTATACAGTTTACTATAGAATTCTGTGGCTTACACAGTTTACTATAGAATTCTGTGGCTTACACAGTTTACTATAGAATTCTGTGGCTTATACAGTTTACTATAGAATTCTGTGGCTTATACAGTTTACTATAGAATTCTGTGGCTTATACAGTTTACTATAGAATTCTGTGGCTTATACAGTTTACTATAGAATTCTGTGGCTTACACAGTTTACTATAGAATTCTGTGGCTTACACAGTTTACTATAGAATTCTGTGGCTTATACAGTTTACTATAGAATTATGTGGCTTATACAGTTTACTATAGAATTCTGTGGCTTACACAGTTTACTATAGAATTCTGTGGCTTATACAGTTTACTATAGAATTCTGTGGCTTATACAGTTTACTATAGAATTCTGTGGCTTACACAGTTTACTATAGAATTCTGTGGCTTACACAGTTTACTATAGAATTCTGTGGCTTATACAGTTTACTATAGAATTCTGTGGCTTACACAGTTTACTATAGAATTCTGTGGCTTACACAGTTTACTATAGAATTCTGTATGTATACAGTTTACTATAGAATTCTGTGGCTTATACAGTTTACTATAGAATTCTGTGGCTTATACAGTTTACTATAGAATTCTGTGGCTTATACAGTTTACTATAGAATTATGTGGCTTATACAGTTTACTATAGAATTCTGTGGCTTATACAGTTTACTATAGAATTCTGTGGCTTATACAGTTTACTATAGAATTCTGGAGTCAATTGTAGTATACTGTAGAATAATATACTACACGGTGTAGTATCCCTCAACCATGTGTAGTACTTACTATATAATGTTGTAGTATACTATAGTAAATACGACAGTATTATCCACACAAGAAAACACTAATAGAGACTACAGAAATGTCCCCCAAAAAAACACTACAGTCTGCAAAAAAAACACTAAAAACATTGTTAACTATAGTAAATAATTCCCTGCCCATTCTCATCTCCCTATTTGTGCCACCCATGAGTGAGAAACCTACATGCCAAGTATAGACCATATATTGTGTTCCCTACATGTTATTGAAAAGAACAGAAGCTCCAGTCCTACCTACCTACAGGTTATTTAAAAGAACAGAAGCTCCAGTCCTACCTACCTACAGGTTATGGAAAAGAACAGAAGCTCCAGTCCTACCTACCTACAGGTTATGGAAAAGAACAGAAGCTCCAGTCCTACCTACCTACAGGTTATTGAAAAGAACAGAAGCTCCAGTCCTACCTACCTACAGGTTATTGAAAAGAACAGAAGCTCCAGTCCTACCTACCTACAGGTTATTGAAAAGAACAGAAGCTCCAGTCCTACCTACCTACAGGTTATTGAAAAGAACAGAAGCTCCAGTCCTACCTACCTACAGGTTATTGAAAAGAACAGAAGCTCCAGTCCTACCTACCTACAGGTTATTGAAAAGAACAGAAGCTCCAGTCCTACCTACCTACAGGTTATTGAAAAGAACAGAAGCTCCAGTCCTACCTACCTACAGGTTATTGAAAGAACAGAAGCTCCAGTCCTTCCTACCTACCTACAGGTTATTGAAAGAACAGAAGCTCCAGTCCTACCTACCTACAGGTTATTGAAAGAACAGAAGCTCCAGTCCTACCTACCTACAGGTTATTGAAAGAACAGAAGCTCCAGTCCTACCTACCTACAGGTTATTGAAAGAACAGAAGCTCCAGTCCTACCTACCTACAGGTTATTGAAAAGAACAGAAGCTCCAGTCCTACCTACCTACAGGTTATTGAAAGAACAGAAGCTCCAGTCCTACCTACCTACAGGTTATTGAAAGAACAGAAGCTCCAGTCCTACCTACCTACAGGTTATTGAAAGAACAGAAGCTCCAGTCCTACCTACCTACAGGTTATTGAAAGAACAGAAGCTCCAGTCCTACCTACCTACAGGTTATTGAAAGAACAGAAGCTCCAGTCCTTCCTACCTACCTACAGGTTATTGAAAAGAACAGAAGCTCCAGTCCTTCCTACCTACCTACAGGTTATTGAAAAGAACAGAAGCTCCAGTCCTTCCTACCTACCTACAGGTTATTGAAAGAACAGAAGCTCCAGTCCTACCTACCTACAGGTTATTGAAAAGAACAGAAGCTCCAGTCCTTCCTACCTACCTACAGGTTATTGAAAGAACAGAAGCTCCAGTCCTACCTACCTACAGGTTATGGAAAATGTGCTATTTTTGTTTTGTCTCCTGTAGCTTTTCCTGAAGGAAAAAGACCTCACTTCTATGTAAAAGATAATAAAACAAACTACAGTAATTACTGTAGTATACACTATTATTTATTTTGTTTTACTCAGGTATTTATACGATAGTAAATTGTAAATACTACAGTATTCACTTTTAGTGTTTTTGCAGACTTCAGTCACTGATGGTGAGACCATCAGTTGTCCTGTGCTGTAAAACACTTACACGGGAAATCCTATTCCCATGCCTCAGGCCTGGGCAGAGTCACGCAGGGAGAGAGAGATGTTTGGCCCTAAACAGAGAGTACACAATGGTAGAATATCTGACCACTGTGGCTGACCCAAAATGAATAAAAGCGTTGACTATGTACAAACTCAGTGAGCATAGGCGTGCTGTTGAGAGGCAGCTGAAGGCAGAGACCTGGCTCTCAAGAGAAGACAGGCTATGTGCACACTGCCGGCAAAACGAGGTGAAAACTGAGCTGCATTTTCTAACCTCCTGCCAAATGTATGACCATATTAATGCCTCCGGATTTCGGCTAGTCATACTCGTTTTTAAAAAAACGAGAGACAAAAAAGTGGAAATAGTAGTTTGTCTATTTTAAGACGCTGTAGCCAGTATACACTTCCTCAACATAGTCTAAATCAATCTAAGATTACTCAAGAAACCTGTCATTCATTTTGACGTGTTTGCCAAAAAGAGATGTTAGTTGCGCAATTTTACATCTAACTAAGATGTTTGGTGCAGTGTTTATTCTATTTAAAAAAAAATTATTGTGCATGAAAACCAGTCTCTCGTTGAATGACATAGACTTTCTTGGAGAATACCTACTGTTGACCAATCACCAAGAAAAAAAAGGGACGTAGTTTGCCTCCAGAAGAGATAAAACATGGTGTGCTCGAACAGCCAAAATCAGCCTCACCGAAGCACAAAAAGAACGAAAACGTCACAAAAACGTAGTCATAATATATGCAAACTCTAGCGAACTGTTTCGGCTGGGAAGCAAGCGGGCGCTTTTAGAGAGATATTTCCCTCAGATTACACATAGCCACAAATATCTCGAAAGCTAAATCCAATGTTGATAAACTCCCATATCACAACACCAAGATTTGTGAAATGGGCAACCAGTGAAGAACAAACACCATTGTAAAGTCCTTGGAATTGAAAGAGACAGAAGATACACACCACTGTATATAGACATAATGACATTTGAAATGTCTTTATTGATTTTTTTTTAACTTTTGTAAGCGTAACGTTTACTGTTATTGTTTATTTCACGTTTGTTTATTATATATTTCACTTGCTTTGGCAATGTAAACATATGTTTCCCCATTGCCAATAAAGCCCCATGAATTAAACATGGGAATAGGAAAGCGAGATGAGGGGGCGAGAAGGGGATTCTTGGAAGAGCCTAAATAAACAGCCCCCTCCCTTAGTTAAACAAACCAGAGCATGAAGAATGCCACTCACCTATAGCATGTAGAAATAGATTTGGCGATTAAGAACTAGATATCTTTGGTTCACCGGCTGAGGTCTGGGATGGGGGCTAAGGGACACCTATCTAGGGTTTATCTATATAGCATCTTTGACTAAAACCCTGTAGGTAAGCGTTATCTATATAGCATCTTTGACTAAAACCCTGTAGTTAAGCGTTATCTATATAGCATCTTTGACTAAAACCCTGTAGTTAAGCGTTATCTATATAGCATCTTTGACTAAAACCCTGTAGTTAAGCGTTATCTATATAGCATCTTTGACTAAAACCCTGTAGTTAAGCGTTATCTATATAGCATCTTTGACTAAAACCCTGTAGGTAAGCAAAGGCGTTGGAAGGGACCCTGCAGAGGTGGTAAATAACAACAAAACCACCTAGGTAGTAATGTAAACAGTGTAATGTTAGAAAACACGTCCCGTTATAAAGTACATTCTGACGCTTTAGTGAGAAGAAAAAAAAAACACTCTTAAATACAGCGACAGTACATGAACCTGATACGCATAGCCAGTCATTGCAGTGGATTGAAAAAGTGACTGTTGTGTGTTTTAGTCAAATCATACTAGCATAGCATACACCTACCTAGGTCCCATGGGTTGACCAGTGGCTCCCAACAAGGGATACTAGGACACCCGGGGGTACTTAGTCTATCAACGGGGGTACTTGAGAAGACTCATGAGACCATAGGCCTACTGGTACAATGTACAAGAGGGGGTACTTCAGGTGTATTCTGGGCAGAGGAAAATTCAGTAGGCGATACACTGAAAACCACTGCGCTTGACAACTATTTGAATGTTAATTTATTAGGCTACAAATCTATTCCGTATATTCATCAAAAGCACAGAGAATGGATCCAAATAAACTCTATAGCGCTTGAATCTCAACAAAACTCACCAGGCAGGACGCAGTAAAACAGAATGCAGAATACTTTCCACCAAGAGGCAGAAAACACACAGAGCAGGACGCACGCACCGCCGTCCTCTCCCGAGCGCACATAACTCCTACGCATATATTGTGGTAGTAATTAAATATGGTTCGAAATTATTCTCAAAAGTAAACTCTAAAGCAAATTCATAAAAAATAAATAAATAAATACAATAAAAAGGAAAATATCTCACCTCAGAATAAGTAACTGCGCGTAAAATCCGTAATATATATCTTTCCCACTAGAATAAAGCGAGTGCTTTCTCCAGTGAAACCCGTAAGCTTCTACTGATATTCAGCCGCAGGTTTCCTCTGTCCTTATATTCAGCATATTCACGCGAAAATCACGAGTAGAAAGGTACGTGTGTTCACGTGTTCACAAGGCTTGACCGAGTTCTTGGTATAACACACAAACGTCCACAATCATACGCAGCGAGACTGTGCCGCGGAGACCGTCACTCCAAGCGTATTGACTTGCCTGAGCTGGAGAAAATCGGGAAAGTCCACTAATGACTTGACGATACCGCAGGTCAGCCAATCAGAGACGAGAACGAGCTTGCAGGGAATCGCTCACTTATCAATGAGCGAGTTCGTTGTGCATAACCCGGTGCCCCGGGTGTGCGGCGTTTGGTCCTCAAGTGAACTCTGTACTCACCCGGGGCAATGGTCCATGCAAAACGAGCGCGCTCAATCATTGCTGAATGGAGACTTGGAGCTCTTTCGCAATTTTACGCATCATATGCGATGCGATAATAAATGAGGAAATCTTTGAACACACGCATGTCATTACCATTGTAGGGATCCAATAATAAACTGTCGTGAATGGTGTCTCAAGCATTGTTTTCGGGGACTAAACAGTTGTGGTGAACTTCATTCATTGTTGAAATAATTTTAGGTGAAAATTGTTGAAACAAGCACTCGTAGGCCTATACGCAGAATATAGTTTAGTGTAATTTATCTAAACATACATACCGAAGCATTTCATGCGCTTTTGTGTGTCCTATGGGATTTTGCAGATGGCATGACAGGCTGTTTAATACCCGTGTGTTATTACTACAGTGCAGACATTTTGGCAAATGTATTAAAAATAAAATACAGAAATACCTTATGTAAATAAGTATTCAGACCATTTGCTATGAGACTCGAAATTGAGCTCAGGTGCACCCAGTTTCCATTGATCATCCTTGACATGTTTCTACAACTTGATTGTAGAGTCCACCTGGGGTAAATTAAATTGATTGGACATGATTTGGACACACGCCTGTCTATATAAGGTCCCACAGTTGACAGTGCATGTCAGAGCAAAAAACAAGCCATGAGGTTGAAGGGATTGACCGTAGAGATCTTAGACAGGATTGTGTCGAAGCACAAGAAGAAGGTTGGATCCACCAACTCTTCCTAGAGCTGGCCGCCTGGGCAAACTGAGCAATCGGGGGAGAAGGGTCTTGGTCATGGAGGTGACCAAGAACACAATGGTCACTCTGATAGAGCTCCAGAGTTCTTCTTTGGAGATGGGAGAACCTTCCAGAAGGACAACCATCTCTGCAGCACTCCATCAATCAGGCTTTTATGGTAAAGTGGCCAGACGGAAGTCACTCCTCAGTAAAAGGCACATGACAGCCCGCTTGGAGTTCGCCAAAAGGCACCTAAAGGACTCTCAGACCATGAGAAACATGATTCTCTGGTCTGGTAAAACCAAGATTGAACTCTTTGGCCTGAATGCAAAGAGTCACGTCTGGAGGAAACCTGGCGCCATCCCTACGGTGAAGCATAGTGGTGATAGCAACATGTTGTGTGTATGTTTTTCAGCAAACACACTGGAGACTAGTCAGGATCGAGGGAAAGATGAACGGAGCAAAGTACAGAGAGATCCTTGATGAAAACCTGCACCAGAGTGCTCAGGACCTCAGACTGGGGCAAAGGTTCACCTTCCAACAGGACAGCGACCCAAACACGCAGCCAAAACAACGCAGGAGTGGCTTCGGGACAAGTCTCTGAACGTCCTTGAGCGGCCCAGCCAGAGACCGGACTTGAACCCGATCAAACATCTCTGCAGAGACCTGAAAATAGATGTGCAGCAACGCTCCCCATCCAACCTGCCAGAGCTTGAGAAGATCTGCAGAGGAGAATGAGAGAAACTCCCCAAATACAGGTGTTCCAAGCTTGTAGTGTGATACACAAGAAGACTCGAGGCTGTAATCGCAGCCAAAGGTGTATCAACAAAGTACTGAGTAAAGGGTTTGAATACTTATATAAAGGTGATAGTGTTTGTTAAAATGTATTAAAAATAAAAATCTTGCTCGTGTTCTTATTTCTTATTTTTTCTTTCGTGTGTTTTTGTTCTACCTCGTTATTTTCAGTACTACATTGATATTGAGCTTGGTTTAAAGCTTACAAGAAAGATATTTCACTGTACTTGTGCATGTATCAGTTTCACTGCATGTGACATGAAAACGCAGTGACGTAGTTTGTTTTCATACGTAGTTCTACACAACCTACTTTTGTGTGCCTAGGATTTTGGAACAGACTGTATACTACGATCCATCGCTCTGCTTGCGTAAAACAACGACCTTTAGTTTGCCGCCACACTGGCTCGTTGAGAACGGACACCAAAAGTTTAGAAAGGGATGAATACCGATCCATGGTCAGTGTACGTGCTGCTAATTTTCTAAATTGGCAAACATATCTGTCGGTCCGTCAAAAGTTAAATTCACAAACCTTCTTTTTTTTTTTGGTCCGTGAAAATGAATGGACATTTTCTGGATAGGGTTGAATCATCTCCGCTGTCCGCCAACGTATGTCTCCCACTGAGAGCTTTAGTCATTCAGTTGGTCCTCCTCACAACCACCAGGGTGTGGGTGAACTTTAAAAGATGCACTCCAGCGCGATTTTGGAACTTTTCCTGTTGAAAAGCGATATCCCAAGTACAAATACAGTCAAGTGTACACACACACACACACGCACTAAAGTGTAACAAACATTTTTCCTGAGACAACTGCAAAGTTCAAAGTGTAGGGATTTCAAGCGAGTTGGTTAGATGGGACGTTGTAATGTTATCAGCCTCCCCTTGCTTGAGGAACATGACTTGCCCCACCCCCACCTGTGCCACGTTATGACTAACCTGGACCACCAATTGAGATGTGCCTTTTGTTCTGTAGATCAGGTGTGAAACGGAGACTGGAGTGCCACTTTCTAATATTAATTAATGTAATTAATGTAAAAAAAACAAGATCAGTCACTTGTCAAATCTCTTGTGATTTTCAAAGTCATTTCCCGGAGTGACTTGAGTGGATGGTGAATTGACCTCAACTCAACCCTCCAACCCCAACGTTTCATTCTTCACACCACATCTTAGTTGGGCCGGCTCTGTGGTTAATAGATAAACCTCCCCTCACACCACCTGCCTAGTCAACTAGGCATCAACAGGTCTATTTACCATGAGAAAACACTGCAGTAGCTCTGGATGATGAGGACGTTGACTTCCTTTCAACAGGAACACCCATACATACTTGGGGTGTGTTCATTAGGCAACAAACGAAACAAAAAAAATGGACTGAAACATGGGAGCAAAACTGTCAGCAAAGTGAACAGAACAGATGAGTTTCCTTACACCAGATTAAGAGAACCATATGAACAGATGAGAGGATCCTTACACCAGATCAAGAGAACCATGTGAACAAATGAGAGGATCATTACACCAGATCAAGAGAACCACATGAACAGATGAGAGGATCCTTATACCAGATCAAGAGAACCATATGAACAGATGAGAGTATCCTTACACCAGATCAAGAGAACCATATGAACAACAGTACATTTTATTGGTGAAGTTGACAATAAAGTAGATTGTAAAAAGGTAGAGAGAATAATACTGAATTTCAGTTGCTTCACTGAGACCACTGAACCCTTAGCGTCAGGGTTAAACCATTTCATGGTAAATTAAAACAATTAACAAAAAAGAAACAGATTTATTTCATGTAGGCCCGACACTCCAGCAAGAGGTAAACATACATTCTGAAAGGTATGGAGTGCTTACCCCCAGCAGACCTGGGTCAAAAACACAGCCGTAGTATATGAGCAGATTACACACCCCCTGTACTTAAGATGACCCAGGTTTGAATCCCACCCTTTCTTCTATAAGGCCTCTGATTCCGTCCGGTCTCTGTCCTCAGTTCCATCATCATCATCATCATCATGATGTCTGTTGGTGGTCGAGGCCACGGCTGCAGCCCCGCCTACCCCCTCCACCCTGCTACACTGGTGGCAACAGCTGCAGCTGTGATGTGGTGTCTGCTTCGGTCTCTGCTGGTTCTGGGCCAGGCCACTGAGGAGCGTCAGTACCCTGATCTCATGCGCCATACGGGCCTTCTCCCTCCGGTCCTCCCTGTCCGTCGCCTCCCTCTGCCTCATCTCCTCCCTCTCCAGCCACTGGGACAGCAACTCCTGCTGCCAGCGAGCCTGACAAAGTTACACACAGAGAGAGACAGAGAGAGAGAGAGACAGAGAGAGACAGAGAGAGAGAGACAGTTTAGACAGTGAGTTCTCTACCAAAAGCATTATGTACCCTCAGTGGCCAGTTTATTAGGTACACACATCTAGTACCGGGTCGGACCCCCCCTCCCCTTTAACTCCAGAACAGCCGGAATTCTTCGGGCATGGAAACGTTGCTCAATTGGTATCAAGGGACCTAACGTATGCCAGTAAAACATTCCCCACACCAGTACACCACCACCACCAGCCTACTACTGTTGTTCTAGTTACAGAAAGGAATGTCACAGCTTTCTGTGACTATATAATGTATCTCTTAATATTGAGTTAATGGCACCACTTTACAACCAGAGTAGGCTGTAGTTAATATGGTTTTGATGCGCCAGGCGGAGCGTGCCATTTGAAGTGAATAGGCCTACATCAAGTAGTCTACGCGCTGGAAAGATTTTGTAGGACATGAGCCTACATTTACTGATAGATTAATCAATTAGCCTAGATGGCTATCTATCCATATATTGAAATTTAGAGTTAGCAATCTAGCTAGGTGTTTTGAGGTCCCCCTTCTTCAGGTGATGTATATTATAGCCTACAGGACAAAATGCACAAAGATGTCGGCAAATTCTCTGAAAAGCCAATAAATAAATCAGATCATCATGGATCCTATTTTGACAGAATGCTCAAAAAAATATCAAATCATGCATTTACTGGATACGTTAGATGAAATAGCGTACTTTTTTAATCATAGGATACCATCTCAGTTGTCTTACTAGGCACTGGAAAGAATTTGTCTAGAGTCTAATGTAAAGTAACTGTCCACACCCCCTCCCCAAATTTGTTGTTGTTGTTGTTATCGAGCAAAATAGATCGATTTATCGCAATATGACTTTTTGTCCATATCACCCAGCTCTATGTTAGCAGAACTGTACGTGTGCGTCTGAAATAACACCCTATTTCCCGTAAAGTGTTGGACTACAGGGTGCCATTTGGGACACAACACATATACAGCGCCTTCGGGAAAGTACTCAGACCCCTTGACTTTTCCCACATTTTGATACGTTACAGCCTTGTTCTAGAATTGATTTAATGTATTGTTTTCCCTCATCAATCTACACACAATACCCCACAATGACATCACAATACCCCATAATGACATCACAATACCCCATAAAGACAAAGCAAAAAAATGTTTTTAGAAATATAATAAAAAGCTCTGGCAGGTTGGATGGGGAGCGTTGCTGCACATCTATTTTCAGGTCTCTCCAGAGACGTTCGATCGGGTTCAAGTCTGGCCTCTGGTTGGGCCACTCAAGGACATTCAGAGACTTGTCCCGAAGCCACTCCTGCGTTGTCTTTGCTGTGTGCTTCGGGTTGTTGTCCTGTTGGAAGGTGAACCTTCACCCCAGTCTGAGGTCCTGAGCACTCTCGAGCGGGTTTTCATCACGGATCTCTCTGTACTTTGCTCCGTTCATCTTTCCCTCGATCCTGACAAGTCTCCCAGTTCCTGCCGCTGAAAAACATCCCCACAGCATGATGCTGCCACCACCATGCTTCACCATAGGGATGGTGCCAGATTTCCTCCAGACGTGACGCTTGGCATTCAGGCCAAAGAGTTCAATCTTGGTTTCATCAGACGGTCAGAGTCCTTTAGGTGCCTTTTGGCGAACTCCAAGCGGGCTGTCATGTGCCTTTTACTGAGGAGTGGATTCCGCCTGGTAACTCTACCATAAAGGCCTGATTGACGGAGTGCTGCAGAGATGGTTGTCCATCTGGAAGTTTCCACAGAAGAACTCTGGAGCTCTGTCAGAGTGACCATGGTGTTCTTGGTCACCTCCCTGATCAAGGCCCTTCTCCCCCAATTGCGCAGTTTGGCCGGGCGCCCAGCTCTAAGAAGAGTCTTGGTGGATCCAAACTTCTTCCATTTAAGAATGATGGAGGCCACTGTGTTCTTGGGGACCTTCAATACTGCAGAAATGTTTTGGTACCCTTCCCCAGATCTGTGCCGCGACACAATCCTCTCTGAGCTCTACGGACAATTCCTTCGACCTCATGGCTTGGTTTTTGCTATGACATGTACTGTTAACCGTGGGACCTTATATAGACAGGTGTGTGCCTTTCCAAATCATGTCCAATCAATTGAATTTACCACAGATGGACTCCAAACAAGTTGTAGAAACATCTCAAGGATGATCAATAGAAACAGGATGCACCGGAGCTCAATTTCGAGTCTCATAGCAGAGTCTGAATACTTAAATACGGTATTATTTTTTTGTCATTATGGGGTATTGTGATGTCATTATGGGGTATTGTGATGTCATTATGGGGTATTGTGTGCAGATTGATGAGGATTTTTTTTTATTTAATAATTTTTTTTCGAATAAGGCTGTAACGTAACAAAATGTGGAAAAAGTCAAGGGGTCTGAATACTTTCTGAATGCACTGTGTATATATACACATATCTATCTATCGGTCTCTGACCTGCTCCTGCCTCTGGCCCTCCAGCTGTACCAGCAGACCCCGGGACTCTGAGACCAGCCTCTGGAAGCAGTCTGCCAGATGCTTCAACACGGGCTCTAGGGACTGGGTGGAGGGGATGGTGGTACCACTGCCCAGGTTGGGGCTATGGTCTGGGGGTGGAGAGAATGGGGAAGCAGGCTGGGGTGGTGGCGGTGTTGACCTGGAGCTGCGGTCATCCTCCAATGGATGAACTGCAATGCAAGAGAATAAATTAGATTTCACCAAAATCAGAATTTCCAATTAATTAAATAATTTAAATTAATTAAATTATAATCCCAACAATTTGCTTTGCATGAATACTGTATCAGCGGTTTACCCAGTTGACATTGCAAGGTAAAGAGAAACTAAAATAAAAACTAAAATTGGAAAAACAATTTAGCAAAATAATAATACAAAATAAAAAAACAACTACTGAAACTAATATTTTGGACAACAAAAATGAAATAGAAACAAATATTTTAGTTTTAGATTTTCTTATTCTAAACTTTGGGCAAAAATCTAAATGGGATTTTCAAGCTTTTTTTTAAATGAGGTTTTCGAGCTTCTGAAACTGGCGGGTAAATGTTGCCATAGCGATGTTTCAAAATCGGCCTAGCTTGTGCATCACTATAACTAGATAACAGGGAAGAAATCCGAGGATGAGCACGGAGCGTGACTGGGCCAAGCTAGAACAGCTTGTGAAGTTGTTGGAGCCGTTTACCATCTTCAAACTGACAGCCAGTCGTGTGTCTGATGTGGTGCCTTCTCAACCTTGAGGCATTCAACTACTGTCGCAAAAGAGGTCCTTCTGAAGTCATTGTGTGAGCGCTTCACATACGATATGGCCTCATATTGGTTGAGAGAATGCCACGTGTGCACAAAGCTGTCATCAAGGCAAAGGGTGGCTATTTTAAAGAATCTCAAATATATTGTGATTTGTTTAACACTTTTTTTGGTTACTACATGATTCCATATGTGTTATTTCATAGTGTTGATGTCTTCAATATTATTCTGCAATGTAGAAAATAGTAAAGAAATTAAGAAAAACCCTTGAAAGAGTAGGTGTGTCCAAACATTTGACTGTATGTATACACACACACACACACAGTACATAAAGTGTTGTAGAATTGCATGAAATGGATTTATAAAAAGCTAACATTTTCCAGTCCTAAGAAAGGTGAAGAAATGTGGTAAAGCCTACACCCTAGGCCTAGTCTAAGACACAACGCGCTGCATTGGACAGTATATTGAGAACAGCGATCGACTTTAGATTATAATATATATATATATATAATGTATTATAGCCTAAATTATAACTAGCTCATCTAATCATCGAATTAAGAAAACTAATTAAGTAAACCATCGTACACCAGTCTGAAAATGTGAAAATGCACGGAACGCTTCTGTATAAAAAGTGCATTTCTATGGGGAAAATTTGCTTCCCCAAACTAGAAACCCACACGCTGCCTATGGTAGAATAAGTGCCCACATTTACTTTTTCCTCAACCACCAGAAAAATCACTAGCCTATGTCATTCTACTATCTACTATCCCCCCCATGGTAGAAAAGTTTACCTATTCTATTGGTCAGTTTGTCATTCTGTGCAAGAAAGAAATTTCCTATTCCAAACAGACTCCGGGACATACAACCAGTAGGCCTAGGCTACACCCCCCCCCCAAAAAAACTTAAATAGCGATGAGGCAGATCAGAATGTTTCGCATTTTGATAAAACTATTTATTATTATTATAAGAGCAGCAATGCGCACAAGGCAGTAAGCTAAGTGGGGGGTGGCAGGTAGCCTAGTGGTTTGAATCCCCCCTTGCTGACAAAGTAAAAATCTGTCTTTCTGTCCCTGAACAAGGCAGTTAACTCACTGTTCCCCAGTAGGCCGTCACTGTTCTTAACTGACTTGCCTAGTTAAATGGTTAAAAAAAAAAGCGCGAATGTTCGTTCCATTATGCAATTAGCGGGAAAACACCAGTGAGCAAATTAAAGATTGAAAAAAAAAAAAAAAAAAGAAAATCTGTTAGAAATTTAGAAAGAGGGGTGGTCTGAATAAATTGCCACAACTAGCTTTTGGTAACATTGATAATTAAAAGTTAATTGATAATATGACTAGGATTGTGCCTTTGCCTTCTAGACAATGAAAAAAAAAAAACAGCAGAGAAAAAGGCATATTTGGTTGGATTTTGGCTAGGCTACTTTGAAACAAGGTAAGCCATGCCTCACGTATGTGTTAAATGTCCAGGGTTCAAACAATTAAGTATATTTTCCAAAAAATGCATACTGGCTCCAGATCATTGCAAAGTGGTGTGTGAAGCCTGCCTAGTTGACCTATGCACTTGAATGGCGAATGGGAAGCGCGCTTCAATTGACCAGTTGAGAAATACATTTAAAAACAAAACAGCTATTTTAAAAATCGTGATGACCTACGGAGGCCTGACAGCCGGGTCATCAGGAGGGATCAGCCAATACTATTTCAAGATGAGGATGGCCTCAACGGCGATGCCCAATGCTCCTCACAGATGCCATTATGACACAGATACACCCCCACCACCACCACACCCCCAACAAAAATGACCAAAAGCCTACAACACATACATGGCTCCACAAAGGGTACTTTCTAAAACAGAAACATAAAGAATATATATAACTAGAAATAAAAACATTTCTATCAAACTGAAACTAAAATAAAAAACTAGTAAATGAACTCTTAAAACTAACTGAAATTAAGTATATTTTCAAAATATACATTGATTCCTTTTTTTGCAACTTTCAATGACTCATCACATACCACTGCCGTTACTGTTTATTATCGGTCGCTATTCCTAGTTATATGTACATATCTACCTCAATGACCTCGTACTCAGGTACTGGAAAGCCCGTGTATAGAGCCAAGTTATCGTTACTCATTGTGTATTTATTATTATTATTACGGGATTCTCTCTATTTTTCCTTTCTTTCTGCATCGTTGGGAAGGACCCGTATGTAAGCATTTCACTGTTTAGTCTAAACCGGTTGTTTTACGAAGCAAATAAAACTTTATTAGTTAGAAACGTAAGATTAGCATTGCCGCAACATTATTTTGTAGATATAATTTTTTTTTTTTTTTTTTTTTTTTTAGAAATTAAGCTAATTGATTGCACCTAAATTGAGCATTTCAATTTTTAGGATTCATATAATACTCAAAACTTTTTTATAACATTGAGGAAGACATGAGGAATCCACAGAAATGGTCAAAACCCACTCACGGACCCCCCCAACACCAATCCCAACCCAACAACCAGTATATAGTATCAGTTCTTTATGTGTGACAAGTAGTATAGAGAGACTGCTTAGAGTACTCTTTCTTCATATAATGTATTCTCAGTGAATTGTGATTTTTTTTCTTCTCCCCCCCGTTCAGAGAAAACGAGTCCTTTAACTTGTTAGGTTATGTCCCGTCCTCATATTACCCAGGTTTTGACCAATAGATGGCGCTGTTCCTGTTATTAGGTGAATAAAATACCCCCTCAATGTTAAAGGGATAGTTCACCCAAACTACAAAATTACATATTGGTTTCCTTACCTGGTGAGCCGTATATGGACATGGTATGACAGCAACCCATGCTTTGGTTGTTAACCCGGCCACTGTTTCAAATGCTAACTTTTTAGCATTTATGCCACAAATCCAATGCAAGTCAATGGTACCTATATTAGCATTTTTTGCTCTTCATATCCAAATCACCTATAAAGTAACATAATTGAATTACACAATACATTTTGAGATAATATGCTAATATTAGGTACAATTGAGTATTTTAAACAGTGGCCTACTAAACGTAATGTTATGAACATGATTACGGTTCACTGAAGGAGGGGAAACGAGGCACAACACACTATGGGGAGTAGCGCGCTCTCGTAACTTTGGTTGAAGGATCTGGGAAGATCCGCGCCTCGCCGGAAGCCACGCCTTCCACAGGTGATAAGCGTGAGGCTCAGATTCATTCCTTCAATTTATTACCACTCTTCACCTAGCCCAGGAACAGGCGGCACGGGCACAATCAGACGTTGTACCTCGTTTACAATCTTCAGGGAACAGTAGCTACAGTGACAACGTTAAAGTTCCCTTTCAGTTAGTCAACTTCGGTACAACACACGATGGGGAAATATAATCACGCCCCAAGCCGACTCCAAAGGACACAAAATAGAAACAGCCCATGGCAGACCACCCAGAGTTATACTGGGAGACACTCCCCTGTCCCATCAGCACCCTGTGGGTTATACTGGGAGACACTCCCCTGTCCCATCAGCACCCTGTGGGTTATACTGGGAGACACTCCCCTGTCCCATCAGCACCCTGTGGGTTATACTGGGAGACACTCCCCTGTCCCATCAGCACCCTGTGGGTTATACTGGGAGACACTCCCCTGTCCCATCAGCACCCTGTGGGTTATACTGGGAGACACTCCCCTGTCCCATCAGCATCCTGTGGGTTATACTGGGAGACACTCCCCTGTACCATCAGCACCCTGTGGGTTATACTAGGAGACACTCCCCTGTCCCATCAGCACCCTGTGGGTTATACTGGGAGACACTGCCCTGTCCCATCAGCATCCTGTGGGTTATACTGGGAGACACTCCCCTGTCCCATCAGCACCCTGTGGGTTATACTGGGAGACACTCCCCTGTCCCATCAGCACCCTGTGGGCTATACTGGGAGACACTCCCCTGTCCCATCAGTATCGTGTGGGTTATACTGGGAGACACTTTTCTTGTCCCATCAGCATCCTGTGGGTTATACTGGGAGACACTCCCCTGTCCCATCAGCATCCTGTGGGTTATACTGGGAGCAGTGCCTAGTGACTTTCCCCTGTCCCATCAGCATCCTGTGGGTTATACTGGGAGCAGTGCCTAGTGACTTTCCCCTGTCCCATCAGCATCCTGTGGGTTATACTGGGAGCAGTGTCTAATGACTTTCCCCTGTCCCATTGTATCGAAATTGACTGGCTGAAAAGGGAAACAAAAGCATAGGTTGCTGTCATACCTTGTCAATAGACTGCTTAGAGGGTAAGGAAACCAATGTCATTTTGTGATTGGGGGGACTATCCCTTTAACATTGAGGGGATATTCAATGTTAATTAGGTTATTTTCACCTAATAACAGGAACAGCACCATCTAGTGGTCAGAACTGGGTAATAACAGGATGCAGGAAACCTAACAACTTAAATGATTATGAAGGGGGCATCACCAAATTCACTGGAAATACATTACATAGGATGAAGAAATGAGCCACAGCTCCATACTACTGGTCAGACATAGAGAAGTGATATTATATATTCGATGTTGGGGTGGGATTGGCGTGGAGTGGGAGGATGTCCGTGAGTGGCTTTTGACCATTTCTTTTGGATTCCTCATGTCTAACTCATTGTTAGAAACAAGTTTGGTCCAAATCGGATGTTAGGTACTATATTTATTTAATATTATATGAATACCTATAAATTAAAATAAATTTTAAAAAAAATGGCCAATTTCAATGTAATCAATTCATTTAATTTCTCAGAGATCATATTATATTTCAACAAAATAATGTTTCAGGAACTCTAATCTGATCTGTTTCTAACCAACAGAAATGATTTCAGAACAATGTGAGATGGTGGATGTCAGCCTTTTCCTGGTGCTGGAACGGCACGCATTCAACATCATCATCATCATCTCGCTGAGTCTACCTTTGATGATTAATGATAACTCAGTGGCATTGATAGCAGAAAGTGTGACAGACAGACAGTAGAATACATACCAGCAGGTTCATGATAGTCGTTGCTGTGCTCTAGAAAAGCATCACGGCGTCTTCCACCCGGGCCAGCCAGTGACCGATTGGCGATTCCTACACCGTTGAACTCGTAGTCGTCTGTGTTGTCTGCCTCCACGTCCTCCTCCTCCACCTTCATGTCAGACACCAGATACCGTGACTGCCGTCCTGCCGTCCCCTCGGGAGATCCAAAATTGCGTCCTCCTCGTAGTCCCCCAATCCCTTCAGATCCCAAATAGCGCCCTGTTTCTGCAATCAATTCAGACCCAAAATGACACCCTCCTAATCCTCCTATGCCTTCAGGAGATCCAAAATGGCGCCCTCCTCCAGTCCCTTCCGTAGCGCGGTTTCTCCCCAGCACGGCGTCCATCTCAGAGTAGTACCTGAAACTGCAGGGCTGGGAGTCGTCCACGCTCATCAGCAGCTTGGCTCTGACGTAGTTGGCCTTGAGGGTCTTGACGCGGAGCCGGCACTGGTGAGGACTCCGCGAGAAGCCCAGGTCGCACATGCGGGCCGAGAGGTGTTTGAAGACATGGCGGTTACGGACGTTCTCCGCCAGGCTCTTCTGCACTCGCTCGTCACTCCAGGCACACAGCAACACCTGGGTCTCTTCCACCGTCCAGTTGACGGAGCGCCCGGCCTCTCGTTTTCCTGCAGGAAAGAGTACAGTTAAAGCACTGTAAAATGTTCAAACACGATGGCTGACTGACTGTGGTAACACCTTATCAACACGTAGCTTGGCTTACACAGTGCAGGCTGGTTTCGAGGCTCTATAGGAGTAATTGCTGGAATGGAATTACATGGGACGGTATCAAACATACGGAAACCACGTTTGACTCCGTTCCATTCCAATGAGCGGCGTCCTCCTATAGCTCTTCCCCATCAGCCTCCCCTGATACAGCGGCACTAGCTGATATTACTAGGACGTGTTGTTGTCCTGAACTAAATGACGGCTGAATTACAGGAAAACAGCCGTGTCTTAATTCCTGGCTGCAAAAGTGTGAATGAAGCATGCAAGACTGCCGATGGTGTTAAGAGTCCCTTAGCTATGAAGTACCTAGAATATCCCAAATGTCAGCTAGAACGATAGGCAACAGTGTCGTGCTAGTTATCACTTGACTGTTGTCAACAACAACAACAATTGAGTACCTAGCTAGTAGGCTAGCTAGTTAGCTACTAAGCGAGAGTCAATGTAAGTGTCCGTTTCCTAGCCAGTCTGCTTTGCGACATAGCTATCTAACATCAAAACGGACATATCAAGTCTAAAAAAAAAAAATAATAATAATAATTTAATAAAATAATAATAAACACCACATGAGCATCTTCGATAGTAACAGTCGAAGCGTTGTCAGGACGTGTAACTGACTTTGTGTTAACGTTATGAATGAGATGCATGCAACGGGTAGCTATTTGTAAAACGTTATCTTTTCAGGGAAAAACTTACTTTTAGAAGTAGAAGTTGTCACCGAATTAGTAGAGTTGATAATTGGAGGATTCATTATTATTGTTGTTGTTGTTGTTGTTGTTTTCTTCTTCCGTCGTCGTTAACGTCCACGGATAACCCCGGGTGTGATTTCCTCTCTTCCGGTTTCAGAGGAGCGTTTGCGTGACGTCACCAATTGAAATATAGAATATAATATTTAAAATATACACACATGAAATGTTCCCTAAGTAAAATATGTGATCAGTAAAAAAAAGAAAGATATATAAAAAAAGAACCATTTGAAAAAAAAAAAAAAACAAATACGTTTTTTACTCATCATAATGTATCAAAATTGCTGTCTCTCCTTTGACATGAGAAAGAGGAACAAGACAATGTGACAACAGTGTGTCGTGTAAACGAGGAGGCGGTGAAAGCTTCCCAATACTGCGTTTGGCAGTGCATTCTGCAATGTACATATTACATTTTGAGTCATTCGGCAGACACTCGTATCCAGAGCGACTCAGCCACAGCCAAAGCCATTTTGTAAACATAGCAATGCAGAACCAACGTGTGAGAGATTGGCTGTTGGCTACTAACACTGCATAGTAGTGATGGCTTCATAGAGATGTATAGAGGACACAATTTGGATGTAAACTTGTTTTTTTTTTTGCATGGACATTGCCGTTCAGGGCTTCCACCATTTTAAAGTAGTCAACTTCATTGGCTGATCTCTCCAGATGACCCTGTTGGGAGTCATGTCGAAACGGGTCATCAGGATGGGGAACATCCAATTGTGAAGAAGAACATTTACTAGCTACATTGCCTCAATGGCCGTGAACGTACAGACGGAACTAAATAGAGATGTTTCTTCTATTCATCTCTATGGATAGCCTGCAGCATAGTGATCACACACACACACACACACACACACACACACACACACACACACACACACACACACACACACACACACACACACACACACACACACACACACACACACACACACACACAACCACTGTCTCAACCTGCATATTAGCTACTGGTTCCCTTCTCCTCTTTCTGTGCTCACTGACCTTCTGACCTTCTCCTCATGCCAGGGAGAGATATACAACCTGTCTCTCTGTCTCTTCCTTCTCCCTCTCTCTCTGTGTGTGTGTGTGTGTGTGTGTGTGTGTGTGTGTTTCGTGCATGATATACAACCTGTCTGCTCAGTAAGGGGAGAATACCTTCCATAATTCCCATCCCTTCTCCCCTGCCCTGGCCAGACATTATTACAGGCCTATACTTGTTATTTATTACAGTAGTATATTATTACAAGCTCAGCCTGTCCCTGGGAAGTCACGCTTTCAGCAAGATAACTGTTCCTGTACCATGATCTTAAAAGAGAGAATCCGGAGGTAAAACCTTGAATCTTAAAAGATCATCACCATTACGTTCGGGTGGTAACACGGTCTTTACCTGCTTATAAATATCTTCCTGCTATTGTCTCACATTATCTAATTTGTGTAAAAAAAAAATATCTTACACTGATTTGATCAATGATGCGTGATGCAGTTTACTATCCTTGCCAACACAGTCAACACTGAACTACTGAACATTCACAGAGAATCCACATGGTTTGAATTTAAACACAAACGTAAAGTTATTCAAGCACATTTTAGACTTTGGAAACCCTAAATAGTGGTTAAATAGTGGTTAAATAGGTTAAATAGGTTATATAGGTTAAAAAGTGACAACAGGTTAGAATAGTGGTTAAATAGGTTAGAATAATGGGTAAATAGTGGTTAAATCGGTTAAATAGTGGATAAATAGTGGTTCAATAGTGGATAAATAGTGGTTAAATAGGTTATTCTTACCACTATTCTATCCTATTTAACCAATATTTAACCACTATTCTAACCTATTTAACCACTATTTATCCACTATTGAACCACTATTCTAACCTATTTAACCACTATTTAACCGATTTAACCACTATTTAACCTATTTAACCACTATTTAACTATTATTCTAACCTATTTAACCACTATTTAACCTATTTAAACACTATTTAACCTATTTAACCACTATTTAACCATTATTCTAACCTATTTAACCACTATTCTAACCTATTTAACCACTATTTAACCACTATTCTAACCTATTTAACCACTATTCTAACCTATTTAACCACTATTTAACCACTATTCTAACCTATTTAACCACTATTTAACCACTATTTAACCGATTTAACCACTATTTAACCTATTTAACCACTATTCTAACCTATTTAACCACTATTTAACCACTATTCTAACCTATTTAACCACTATTCTAACCGATTTAACCACTATTTAACCTATTTAACCACTATTTAACCACTATTTTAACCTATTTAACCAATATTTAACCTATTTAACCACTATTTAACCACTATTTAACCTATTTAACCACTATTCTAACCTATTTAACCACTATTTAACCACTATTTAACCGATTTAACCACTATTTAACCTATTTAACCACTATTCTAACCTATTTAACCACTATTCTAACCTATTTAACCACTATTCTAACCGATTTAACCACTATTCTAACCTATTTAACCACTATTTAACCACTGTTTAACCTATTTAACCACTATTCTAACCTATTTAACCACTATTTAACCACTATTTAACCGATTTAACCACTATTTAACCACTATTCTAACCTATTTAACCACTATTCTAACCGATTTAACCACTATTCTAACCGATTTAACCACTATTCTAACCGATTTAACCACTATTTAACCTATTTAACCACTATTTAACCACTATTTTAACCTATTTAACCACTATTCTAACCTATTTAACCACTATTTAACCACTATTTAACTGATTTAACCACTATTTAACCTATTTAACCACTATTCTAACCTATTTAACCACTATTCTAACCTATTTAACCACTATTTAACCACTATTTAACCGATTTAACCACTATTTAACCTATTTAACCACTATTTAGCATTTTTCTACCTGTAGCTGTTTTCATTACATGATGTTTATAATAGTATGTTTCCCCTGTCTTCCTCCTCCTAGAGCTGGTCTCCAGCTGCAACAGTATCCATGTATACCAGAGTGGTGACCCCCCCCACCCGCAAACATTATAAAGACTGAGCTTCAGAGAAATAGCTTTATATATGTGATGTGTGGCTGTCTGTATAGTAGGCCTGCTACTTTGCTTTCGAGGCAGGCAGCCCCATGACAGTGTCCCGAATGGCACCCGATGTCCTTTTATAGTGCACTACGTTTGACCATATCCCCACGGGCCCTATAAAATGAGCACTGCACAATAAAGGTCCCATTTTGGGACACGATAGTTCATCCACCCACTCCAATTATAGAACACTTAGCGGCTGCGTGGACACCCTCTTATTACGCTGCTCCTTTATAGCATCCAACCTTCCAATTATGCAGCGGAGATTTTGACCAATGTATGGCGAACCAATAGCCATCAACCATGTCAGAACTGGGTCTGAATGTGGAGTATAATACTACATGTACTGTGAGAAGAACTAGAGTACGAGAAGTTGCACATTTTGTGAAAAGGATTCCTTTCATTGCAATCCTCTCAAAACAACAAACATAAGGTGCATCCCAAATGGCACCCTTTTCTACTTTTGGGCCCTGGACTATGGGCCCTGGTCTATGGGCCCTGGCCTATGGGCCCTGGTCTATGGGACCGGGTCTATGGGACCTGGACTATGGGTCGTGGTCTATGGGCCCTGGCATATGGGCCCTGGACTATGGGCCCTGGTCTATGGGCCCTGGACTATGGGCCCTGGTCTATGGGCCCTGGACTATGGGCCCTGGTCTATGGGCCCTGGTCTATGGGCCCTGGACTATGGGCCCTGGACTATGGGCCCTGGACTATGGGCCCTGGTCTATGGGCCCTGGACTATGGGCCCTGGACTATGGGCCCTCGTCTATTGGCCCTGGACTATGGGCCCTGGTCTATGGGCCCTGGACTATGGGCCCTGGTCAAAAGTAGTGCACTAAAGGGAAGAGGGTGACATTTGAGATCCATTTGAGACATATATATATGTATTACTGTAGACAAATGCCCACTTCAGAAGGTGGTAATGATGACGATGGTTCATCAATGGTGATAGTGTTATGTAGTAGGAAGGTTTGTGCAACAGTATCTTCTAAATCAAAGAGGAATACGCAAAGCAAGATTGTTAGCTACATGAAGTAGCTAAGGGAAAATATGCAATGTAGCCAAAGATTATAGGGTCCCTCCGGAAAACACTTATCAACACTTTGGTTCCTACCTTGTCACAATAACTCCTCCCTGGCATTTTCCTTCGTTGTAATCTGAAACAACACTATATTCAAAGCGCCCACTATTATATTCTAACTATAAAATTAGAATAGTCATTCTATTTCCACGATTCCAACAGTTTAGCTCTAACTTGCAAGTAAAATCGCAATTGCAACATTTGGTTAAAAATAAATCCTAGATTATTTGCCCATATCGTGCAGCCCTACGTGGCAGTGTGGAAATACTCAATTGAGCAGTGGTGTAAAGTACTTAAAAATTATTTCAAGTACTACTTAAGTCATTTTTTGGGGTATCTGTACTTTACTATTTTCATTTTTGACAACTTTTACTTCACTACATTCCTAAAGAAAATACTGTACTTTTTACTCCATACATTTTCCCTGACACCTAAAAGTATTAGTTACATTTTGAATGCTTAGCAGGACAGGAAAATGGTCAAATTCACGCACTTGTCAAGAGAACATCCCTGGTCATCTACTGTCTCTGATCTGGAGGACTCACTAAACAAAAAATCCTTTGTTTGTAAATTATGTCTGAGTGTTGGAGTGTGCCCCTGGCTATCCATCAATAAAATAAAAAACAAGAAAATGGTTCCATCTGGTTTGCTAAATATAAGGAATTTGAAAATATTTATACTTTTACTTTTGATACTTAAGTAAATTTTATCAATTACATTTACTTTTGATACTTAAGTATATTTAAAACCAAATACTTTAACTCAAGTAGTAATTTACTGGGTATTTTTACTTTAGTAATATTCTGTGAATGTATCTTTACTTTTACTCAAGTATGACAATTGGGTACTTTTTCCACGACTGCAATTGAGTGCAGGAAATGCAGAAATGATAAAAGTGCTGAAATGTGTTTTGGTTGAAGTTGAATTGAACAGAATAAACCAATCAGAATGGAGAAAGACTCATTGAAATCACTTAGAAAGTATGTGTTGCCACCCAAGGATCACTCACTACTCAAAGCAAATGTAGAACTTTTATTATTAAATAACTATTTTTTTAAATACCATGATATAATATTTTGGCCATAGACCCCTAGACATAACGAGTCAGGTTACAGACCATGTAGCTAGGACCCCTAGACATAATGAGTCAGGTTACAGACCATGTAGCTAGGACCCCTAGACATAATGAGTCAGGTTACAGACCATGTAGCTAGGACCCCTAGACATAATGAGTCAGGTTACAGACCATGTAGCTAGGACCCCTAGACATAATGAGTCAGGTTACAGACCATGTAGCTAGGACCCCTTGACATAATGAGTCAGGTTACAGACCATGTAGCTAGGCTTAAGACCCCTAGACATAATGAGTCAAGTTACAGACCATGTAGCTAGGCTTAAGACTCCTAGACATAATGAGTGCAGCAAAAACAGTTGCCTATAAAACTAATTTAGTTTTGTAACAATGATTCATCCTGTATGGCTCAGTTGGAAGAGCATGGCAATTGTAACAACAGGGTTGTGGGTTCGGTCCGGGCCACCCACACATAAAATGTATTCATGTATTCATTCATTCATGACTAACTTTCTGTGGATCAAAACATCTGCTAAATGGCATGTTATTATTCTAATATCAAGGTCTTTGTGAAACCAAACAACCAATCACATTCACTCACAGTGTATCTCTGTACAGTCCAGACACACAGAGGCTCATAGAATTCTATATAGAACCAGAATTATAGGATCTCTATGGGCAAATATCCTTTATACAGCTCTTGAAAGTCTATATTTGGAATTAATCATTGTGCTCAGTAAATAATTGGCCTTCAAGCACCAAAAAGATCCCTTGCATTCGTTCCCATTCCAATCATGACTTCCATTGTATTCTATTGGAACTCCAGCTGTCTATAATAACTACATACAGTTGAAGTCGGAAGTTTACATACACTTAGGTTGGAGTCATTAAAAGTCGTTTTTCAATCACTCCACAAATTTCTTGTTAACAAACTATAGTTTTGGCAAGTCGGTTAGGACATCTACTTTGTGCATGATACAAGTAATTTTTCCAACAATTGCTTGCAGACAGATTATTTCACTTATAATTCACTGTATCACAATTCCAGTGGGTCAGAAGTTTACATACACTAAGTTGACTGTGCCTTTAAACAGCTTGGAAAATTCCAGAAAAGTGCAAATCAATCCCAGAACAACAGCAAAGGACCTTGTGAAGATGCTGGAGGAAACAGGTACAAAAGTATCTATATCCACAGTAAAACAAGTCCTATATCGACATAACCTGAAAGGCCGCTCAGCAAGGAAGAAGCCACTGCTCCAAAACCGCCATAAAAAAGCCAGACTACGGTTTGCAATTGCACATGGGGACAAAGATCGTACTTTTTGAGAAATGTCCTCTGGTCTGATGAAACAAAAATAGAACTGTCGTTATGTTTGGAGGAAAAAGGGGGAGGCTTACAAGCCGAAGAACACCATCCCAACCGTGAAGCACGGGGGTGGCAGCATCATGTTGTGGGGGTGCTTTGCTGCAGGAGGGACCGGTGCACTTCACAAAATAGATGGCATCATGAGGGAGGAAAATTATGTGGATATATTGAAGCAACATCTCAAGACATCAGTCAGGAAGTTAAAGCTTGGTCGCAAATGGGTCTTCCAAATGGACAATGACCCCAAGCATACTTCCAAAGTTGTGGAAGTATGGCTTAAGAAAATGGCTTAAGGAAAACAAAGTCAAGGTATTGGAGTGGCCATCACAAAGCCTTGACCTCAATCCTATAGAAAATGTGTGGGCAGAGCTGAAAGAGCGTGTGCGAGCAAGGAGGCATACAAACCTGACTCAGTTACACCAGCTCTGCCAGGAGGAATGGGCCAAAATTCACCCAACGTATTGTGGGAAGCTTGTGGAAGGCTACCCGAAACGTTTGACCCAAGTTTAACGATTTAAATGCAATGCTACCAAATACTAATTGAGTGTATGTAAACTTCTGACCCACTGGAAATATGATGAAAGAAATAAAAGCTGAAATAAATCATTATCTCTACTATTATTCTGACATTTCACATTCTTAAAATAAAGTGTTGATCCTAACTGACCTAAAACAGGGAATTGTATCTAGGATTAATTGTCAGGAATTGTGAAAAACTGAGTATGTATTTGGCTAAGGTGTATGTAACTTTTCTGACTTCAACTGTATGTCATCATACTTTTGAGATTTCCATATTTGGGGTTGTCATTGGCAGATATCTCATACTGTCATGATAAACAACAGGGCTTTACGTTCCCTTGGTTCAATCTGTACTTCCACATATTCTATTGGAGCTCCAGCTGTCTATAGATACGACTCTGTATGTCACCGCTTGAGCATTTCCACCTTAAATTCCTTTACTTTTGTCTCCGCTGTTCTTTGTTCCAGAGCAGAGAAAAGTTCCAGAACAATCAGGAAATAGAATCTAAAAGAAGAACAAAGACATTCTAAGCTTCCCCGTGATAGGTGTACCGCCTTGGCCTGGCCGTCACCCGTCCCACACAAAGGAAAATAAAATCACATTCCAACCTTCTTCAAAGTTCCTGAAAGCCAAGTAGCGAATTTCCTAGTTAGGTTGTGTTACATCAGAGGACCAGCTATTGTTTACATTGAAATCAGGTCAGTACGGTCTAGTGAGGAATTACCTACTGGCCGTTCAGCAAGCCTTCAGTTACACCAAAACAGGTTACGTCACAGCCTGGGAGTAATGAGAGAGAAGTCTAACTGACTGGTAGAATGGATGGTTAGAATGAATGAATCTTACTTTATTTTCCAGGATTTGATACCATTAGTCATGCAGTTCCCAGAGAATTGTCCAGTCAGACCCGGGATTCGAACTTGCAACCTTATGGTCACTGGCCCACTTACCTTGTGGCTACCTTTCCCCCTCAATGAGTTAATTAATGATTTAATTTCTCTCCTCACTGTGTGGGTCAAATATGGTGGTCCTCAGACAATTACCCAACTTTTAAACGGGTCATTGTTTATGACCAGCCACATCAAGACTAGTGTTCCCCCACAGTGTGGGACGCAGTGTTTCAATCTGTTTTTCGATTTATCCTTCCCAAATGTTGTTTAACCCTCTCTGTCCTCTGTCTGCCCTCTATAAATCATTCTTGCTTGTCTTTTACAAATTGGGAGTATCCCCAACCCACACCCCTCCAACACAAGCGCCAACCCACCCCACGTCCCTGGAATTCTGAGGAGCCAACCTAACTCACCATGACAACCCCATTTGGGTGACCGGGGTTTGCCAGCAGGCCCAACTCACTCCAGTCTGTTGTTCCAGCCCTGATGATTCCCACATTACTTCTGGTAAAGTGATACCGGTCACACAGGAGGATCCCATAGCCTAGCTCTCCTAGCCCCCGTCCCCCACTGGTGTCAATCCAACCTGGACTCAGGGGTAGACTTAACATAGTAAATGTAAATTAATATGATATGTTATGTTTCGTATGGCATGTATTCATTTGTGGAGGTCCGTCAATCCATTACGTATGATATGTTCTGAATTGTAATTCGTACAATATGTTACGAATTTTGCTAAACGTATATGTTACGACTAATTCGTTGTAGCTAACGTTGGCTAGATGGCTAACATTAATGTTAGCTACATGGCTAACATTAGCTAGGGTTAGGGTTAGGGTTAGAGTTAGGGTTAGGGTTAGGGTTCAAGGGTTAGGGTTAGGGTTAGAGTTCAAGGGTTAGGGTTAGGGTTCAAGGGTTTGGGTTAGGGTTCAAGGGTTAGGGTTAGGGTTCAAGGGTTAGGGTTAGAGTTCAAGGGTTAGGGTTAGGGTTCAAGGGTTAGGGTTCAAGGGTTAGAGTTCAAGGGTTAGGGTTAGGGTTAGAGTTCAAGGGTTAGGGTTAGGGTTCAAGGGTTAGGGTTCAAGGGTTAGGGTTAGGGTTCAAGGGTTAGGTTCAAGGGTTAGGGTTCGGGTTAGAGTTCAAGGGTTAGGGTTAGGTTCAAGGGTTAGGGTTAGGGTTCAAGGGTTAAGGTTAGGGTTAGGGTTAGTGGAAGGGTTAGCTAAAATGCTCAAGTTGTCCGCGATGAGATTCGAAAGCGCAACCTTTGGGTCATAAGACGTTATACACCCACCCGACGTTTTGATAACCGTGTAAATCTCTCATCGGACCAGGTGACTTTTTATCAATTTATTTGGCTCTATTTAAATGCTAATTAGCATCAAAGTATGCAAAACATCATGCAAAACTACAAATCCCTGCTAGCTCCTGCACGTCATCTCTAGCTGACACATTTGCTAACAGGTATTGTGTCCAATTTAAAACTTGCACAACACAGTGCACAGAACTGTTCATTTAAATAATTTTTTCCAATTTATTCATTACTAAATTTAGCTAACATTAGATAGTTAATCCAGAGATTCTTACCTTTGCCTCGATCGGCAGTCTCGTCCAGCTCATCAAGGCTAGACGAGACTCATTTTTAGTTAGCAGCTAATAAGCATTTCATTTTTGTGGGGTAAATACAGGTGAATATATTGCTAAAAGTCACCTTGTCCTAGAGAGATTCACACGGTTATCAAAACGTCATGCCAGGGTAAGCCTACACAGCCCTTATTTTGTATTTCTAAAATCCCCTATGGGAAAAAATGAATGGCGGAAAAACCCCCTGATTGGAACCATTTCCCTGTTTGACTGCTAGGTTTTATGGGTATTATGAATCATAGTGTGGTACTCTATGGGGCTGGGGAACAGAAGTGTCCCGTGCGAGACAGGCAGGTTGAGGTTAGCAGGGCTAGAGTTGTGCAGAGGGTGTCTTATGCTGAGGCAATGAAGAAAGTAGAGGAAGATGGGTCAAGGGGGGACGGATCCTGAGAGGATTTGTGTGACTAGTAGATCTGTGCCAGTACGGAGGGATAGGCCAACGAGTGATATATGATTCAGTAAGATTGGCTTTTTAGCATTCATAGCAATGGTTATCAATTTGTACCGCATGGATGAAACTTAAGTCACAGAAAATAGAGGTTGTGTTGGCAGCTGTAGAGAGGTATTTGGGTGTAAGAGCTTTGAGGTCAGAAGAGTTACAGGGTGTGTTGAGTGGTGGAGACCTCCCAGGCCATTGGCCTGAATTATTAAGACCAGATATGTTTAAATAGTGGAATACGGTGGTAGGTTTTTAATTAGTGAGTTTTTTTTTTTTTTTTTTAATGCAAAAGTATAAGGGATTTATACCCCAGTCTAGATGGTGATTGTACTGCAACATTTATTGGATGCCAACTGCCATTAAACCACATAGGAGATTCTAAACCCACAACCCGCTACTGATTTTGAATTAGTCTTTAAATAAATCTCTTTGCCATAATTCGGCATCTCTCCCATGTCTTATTCGAATGGTATTTTTTTAAAGTGTTTTTTTTTTCAGCCATAGTTGTTGTGAAATGTTTATTGCTTGCCAACATTTTACTCCCTCCTCTATGTTTAATAAATCACACATACATTTAATTATTCATTTCGGGTTGCCTATCCTGACGTGAAGTTTGTTCTATAGAAAGTATTTGACTCTAGCCACAGAATTAAGGAAATTAGACGGGGAATTCTGGCAAGGGGGAAGATTTCCGGCACAAAAACGGTCAAAATCAACTCCTTGAATGTTAGGCCCGGGTGAAAATCAACTTTTTCACGTTCGTTTTTTGTTGTTGTTGTGGAGGCAGGATAATTAACGAAGAGGCAACTCAAATGATATTCGATCTTATTTCATTATAATTTTTACATTGCAAAAAGTGAGAGAGAAAAAAGCTCATGCCATGAGAGGTGCCAGATCCTGCTCAAATTAAACACTGCGGCAGGTAGCCTAGTGGTTAGAGCGTTGGACTTGTAACCGGAGGGTTGCAAGTTTGAATCCCCGAGCTGACAAGGAAAAAATCTGTTGTTCTGCCCCTGAACAAGGCAGTTAATCCACTGTTCCCCAGGCGCTGAAGACGTGGATGTCGATTAAGGCAGCCCCCCGCACCTCTCTGATCCAGAGGGGTTGGGTTAAATGCGGAAGACACATTTCGGTTGAAGGCATTCGGTTGTACAACTGACTAATAATGGTGACTTTGACTACTACATACACGTGTGTATTTAATTAGTTTACATTTCAACTTTCTTTATATAAATACAGTTTGTTTTTGGCTAATGTTAAGAAGACTAATTGTGTGCTAGTCTATAGTCTATTTCATGCTGGCTAGCTACATAAGCTGTCAAAGGCTATTTTGAGCCATTTATACTAGGAATTGCCAGCTATTAAGAGAAAGTTGATCATTTTGTACCAACTATCCAATGTTGTGTATAGCATTGTGTAATTTGAGCCTTTTATATTATTATTCAGTTTTGCGATGAATTCTTCTGAGAAATGAAAATAAAGAACAGCAGTCAACTTTACTCTGTGTCTGACTTTCCCTGGAGCACGTTAGCCACCTGTTAATTAGTGGGAAACACAGAGGACAGAAGAGAACCACTGCTGGTTCTAATCTAATAGATGATTGAATGTGGCTTGACAGACTTGTATGACATGTAACGCAGTAATCCGTTTCCAATATGGTTTAAGTGGCACACTGTTGTACTTTAGTGTTCTGTTGTACTCTGTTCTGTTGTACTCTGATCTGTTGTACTCTGATCTGTTGTACTCTGATCTGTTGTACTCTGTTCTGTTGTACTCTGATCTGTTGTACTCTGTTCTGTTGTACTCTGTTCTGTTGTACTCTGATCTGTTGTACTCTGTTCTGTTGTACTCTGATCTGTTGTACTCTGATCTGTTGTACTCTGATCTGTTGTACTCTGATCTGTTGTACTCTGTTCTGTTTTATTTTATTCTGTTTTATTCTAGAACATCAGAGAATAAACAATATTGATCTCAGTAAGAGTGAAAGGACACGATACCCCCAGAATGATGGTATAACTCCTGAGAAACCAGGCTGTGACCTCGATATCCCAAGCATCTCTGTAAATGCACTGAACTGAGTACAATTGTATTTCATTTAACCTTTATCTTATCAGGGAGTCATTGAGACCAAGGTCTCTTTTTATAGATGAGCCCTGACAATACTAGTACCGACAACTGTTCCCATGTTCTCACATGGTTAGGAGGGTCTGGGACAGAGACATGGTTTGGAGGGTCTGGGACAGAGACATGGTTAGGAGGGTCTGGGAAAGAGACATGGTTAGGAGGGTCTGGGACAGATACATGGTTAGGAGGGTCTGGGACAGAGACATGGTTAGGAGGGTCTGGGAAAGAGACATGGTTAGGAGGGTCTGAGACAGAGACATGGTTAGGAGGGACAGAGACATGGTTAGGAGGGTCTGGGACAGAGACATGGTTAGGAGGGTCTGAGACAGAGACATGGTTAGGAGGGTCTGAGACAGAGACATGGTTAGGAGGGACAGAGACATGGTTAGGAGGGTCTGGGACAGAGACATGGTTAGGAGGGTCTGAGACAGAGACATGGTTAGGAGGGTCTGAGACAGAGACATGGTTAGGAGGGACAGAGACAGAGACATGGTTAGGAGGGTCTGGGACAGAGACATGGTTAGGAGGGTCTGGGACAGAGACATGGTTAGGAGGGACAGAGACATGGTTAGGAGGGTCTGGGACAGAGACATGGTTAGGAGGGTCTGAGACAGAGACATGGTTAGGAGGGTCTGAGACAGAGACATGGTTAGTAGGGACAGAGACAGAGACATGGTTAGGAGGGTCTCAGCTTTGTAACACTGTTCTCTCTCACAGAAACTGGATGAAAAGGAGACAGTCATGTTTATTGTGCCTGTGTATGTTTTCTCTAGCTGGTAACACACTGTTCTTCTAGCTGCCCCAGCATGGTAACACACTGTTCTTCTAGCTGCCCCACCCCAGCATGGTAACACACTGTTCTTCTAGCTGCCCCACCCCAGCATGGTAACACACTGTTCTTCTAGCTGCCCCACCCCAGCATGGTAACACACTGTTCTTCTAGCTGCCCCACCCCAGCATGGTAACACACTGTTCTTCTAGCTGCCCCAGCATGGTAACACACTGTTCTTCTAGCTGCCCCACCCCAGCATGGTAACACACTGTTCTTCTAGCTACCCCACCCCAGCATGGTAACACACTGTTCTTCTAGCTGCCCCACCCCAGCATGGTAACACACTGTTCTTCTAGCTGCCCCAGCATGGTAACACACTGTTCTTCTAGCTGCCCCAGCATGGTAACACACTGTTCTTCTAAATACCCCACCCCAGCATGGTAACACACTGTTCTTCTAGCTGCCCCACCCCAGCATGGTAACACACTGTTCTTCTAGCCCGTCATAAACCAGAGGGATCACACCAGATCAACTTCAAAAATATGATGTTTGTCTAGGTCCCTGAAAACGTTGATATATGACTTGAATGCCGTCCACTAGGGGCAGTGGTGAGTGCTTTTACAGTGAAGTAGGCTGCTGGTTTGGCATGGGGATGTCTCCGAGGGTCATGTGTTCAGTCCGAGTGCTAGACTAAACCCCTGAGCTACCACAGCTCTTTTCTCAAACCTTAACCCTTAAACCAATCAGAATTAATATCTACATTTGAACCTCATCACAAAACCTTCGCTTAAACCTAAACTTAAAACAGTAGACAGGATTGCATTATGACTGAGAATGTCAGGGGGTTTAGTTTCGGTTTCAAGGAGTTGAGGTAACAATGCTTTAACTTAACCACGTCACCCATAAAAAACGTTGAATTCTGAAGTGAATTTGTGATACCTTGTTGTGTAAACAGGATTGATCCTAGACATGCTGTTTTCTACAGGGCTTCCTGTGTGTGCGCACACACACACACACACACACACACACACACACACACACACACACACACATAGCATGGGGCCCGTCAGTAAAGTCAGAGAGACACAGTCATGTGTTGTCTGTGGCAGAGAGACACCGCTGAGACACCGCTGTGTATAGACTAGTCTAATGGAAGGAAACGACTGATGGGGGGAAAACATGCTGACAAAAGAGGAGGGAGAAAAAGAGAAGTGGAAAGAGAGGGCTACGAAGTACACGTCTGAAATGGATGGATTCAAATGTTCACGGTTGAACAAACCTCTTCTAAAGTAATACTCGGTTAGACAGATTAATGGCGCCATATCCGTGCTGCAGATACACACCAACTTTTCAATTGAGATGTCATGGAAGATATCCAGTGGACCTTGCTACTACATTCATGTCAATTATACATCTGCTTTGTATACAGATACAGTATACAAGAGTTAACAGTTGTTGTTAATCCTGGAAGTAATGTTAGACAAAGAATAATCTCGGGCCTCGACAGGTGTAGGATCTTAATTTGATCACGCTGTTGCAGGAGAACTTTGCAGGAAATGCAACAACTGTAGTGTATTTGAGGTTTAAAAATGCTTCTGTAGTTAGTCATTTCCACTTTAACATTTCTGACTTGATTTTCCCTTATGAAAAATGTATTAACCCTTACACATTTCCTGTTGCTGTAGGATTATTTTTCCTGCTATAGCAAACTGGCTCAAATTAAGATCCGACATCTGTAGAACCAAATCAGCTACTGTGACGAGAGACTAGAGGAATAGCTGAAATGACGCCTCTACCAATCAGAGAGGAGAAAACAATTCCCTGGACAGTAGAGTCTCTTTAAAAACCTCAGGTCGTTGTAGAGTTGTGGTTTATTGTGACAGGAGGGTGGTTCTGGGTCATCACTGGGCCCATTCCCAAGCACAGATGGACATGAGGGGGTCTGGGGGGAAGGTGGATCTAGGAGAGGGGAGGAGTAAGAGGGGGGTCTAGGATGGAAAAGGGGGGAGAAGTGAGAGGGGTCTAGGAGGGAGGAGGGGAGTGGTGAGGCTGGTTGTTGTTCAAAGACCTGGGTGGGTGTTGTCCCTTTGCATCCTCTACTTCCTCGAGTCACCCCTTCCCTCCTCTTCCGCGAGTCACCCCTTCCCTCCTCTTCCGCGAGTCACCCCTTCCCTCCTCTTCCGCGAGTCACCCCTTCCCTCCTCTTCCGCGAGTCACCCCTTCCCTCCTCTTCCTTGAGTCACCCCTTCCCTCCTCTTCCTTGAGTCACCCCTTCCCTCCTCTTCCATGAGTCACCCCTTCCCTCCTCTTCAGCGAGTCACCCCTTCCCTCCTCTTCCGCGAGTCACCCCTTCCCTCCTCTTCCGCGAGTCACCCCTTCCCTCCTCTTCAGCGAGTCACCCCTTCCCTCCTCTTCAGCGAGTCACCCCTTCCCTCCTCTTCAGCGAGTCACCCCTTCCCTCCTCTTCCGCGAGTCACCCCTTCCCTCCTCTTCAGCGAAGTCACCCCTTCCCTCCTCTTCAGCGAGTCACCCCTTCCCTCCTCTTCCATGAGTCACCCCTTCCCTCCTCTTCATGAGTCACCCCTTCCCTCCTCTTCCACGAGTCACCCCTTCCCTCCTCTTCAGCGAGTCACCCCTTCCCTCCTCTTCAGCGAGTCACCCCTTCCCTCCTCTTCCGAGAGTCACCCCTTCCCTCCTCTTCCATGAGTCACCCTTCCCTCCTCTTCATGAGTCACCCCTTCCCTCCTCTTCAGCGAGTCACCCCTTCCCTCCTCTTCCGCGAGTCACCCCTTCCCTCCTCTTCAGCGAGTCACCCCTTCCCTCCTCTTCAGCGAGTCACCCCTTCCCTCCTCTTCCGCGAGTAGCACAGTACTATTGGATAGGAAACACTCTGAAGTTTCTAAAACTGTTAAAATAATGTCTGTGAGGATAACAGAACTTATATGGCAGGCAAAAACCCGAGGAATTTCTGTCCGGATTCTTTTTTTTGAGTGACATGCCCTCACTTTCAATGGCTGTCTATGGGATTCTCAGTAAAATAGGACGCAGATTTCAGTACCTATGGCTTCCACTAGATGTCAACAGTCTTTAGACAAGGTTTCATGCGTGTATCATGGAAGACAACCGAACAGAAGAAGAATTTGTAAGAGGACGGAGAAAGTCACTTTAGTTTTTTGTGCGCGAGACCGTGTGCGCGTTCCTCTGTATTTTCCTTTTCTATCGTTTAGGATATTATCTGTGTGAAATATAATCGTTAATATACATAAAAGTATACCTAAGGATACATTATAAATGATGTTTGATTTGTTTGGGCAAAGTTGATAGGTATAATTTGAACGCTTTCTCTTCACTGTACAATGGGCAAGTAGACTGTGACGGAGAATTATGGATATAAACAATGACTTTTTCTAACAAAAGAAACATAGATTGTTTTGCTTGGACACTTCGGATTGCCCTCAGCAGAAGATCATCAAAGGTAAGCGATTTATTTTAGCTCTTATATGTGTTTTGTGAGACCCACGCTGGATATGAAATTATGCTAATGCATAAAATATGTGAGGTACTGTCCTCAAACAATCAAATGTTGTGCTTTTGCCGTAAAGCCTTTTTGAAATCTGACAATGCTGTGATATTGCCAAGAGTCTAAGCTTTTGAAGACTATGCAACACTTGTATATTGATAAATGTTTTATAATTCAACTTTTGGATTTTGAATTTGGCGCCTTACATTTCTCTGGGTAGTGTCGGGAATGGGGCGCTAGCTTAACAAACCTCCAAACGAGCTTCAAAGCCATACAACACTCCTTCCGTGGTCTCCAACTGCTCTTAAACGCTAGTAAAACTAAATGCATGCTCTTCAACCGATCGCTGCCCGCACCCGCCCGCCCGACTAGCATCACTACTCTGGACTGTTCTGACTTAGAATATGCGGACAACTACAAATACCTAGGTGTCTGGTTAGACTGTAACCTCTCCTTCCAGACTCATATTAAGCATCTCCAATCCAAAATTAAATCTAGAATCGGCTTCCGATTTCGCAACAAAGCCTCCTTCACTCATGCTGTCAAACATACCCTCGTAAAACTGACTATCCTACCGATCCTTGACTTCGACGATGTCATTTACAAAATAGTCTCCAACACTCTACTCAGCAAATTGGAAAGCATTTGAAAGCACCACATTTGATTGTTTGAGGATAGCACCTAACATATTTTTCGTCCATTGAAACGTGAAGAGAACCCGTTCAACTTATACCTATAAACTTGTCCAAGAACAATCAAACATAATTGTAAATGTATCCTTAGGAACACTTTTATGTATAAATAGTATAATATTTCAACCGGAATATAAACTGGGCGATAAGAAAGGAAAAAACCACAGAGCGCGCCAGCCGGGAGCGCGCATTTACTTGTATTGACATCTGCGTGGACACTTCCTTATTCGTCTTCTTCTCTGCTCTAACAGCATCTAAAAAGAATCAGAACACTTTCTCGAGACTGTTGACATCCAGAGGAAGCGATAGGTACTGCATTCATATGCCCTTATATGGGCATTTTCATAAAGGGAGGGGTTCCAAATGAGCAATGTGTCAAAACCACTTTTTCCAGGACAGAAATTCCTCGGGTTTTTGCCTGCCATATCCGTTCTGTTATACTCACAGACAAAATGTTAACACTTTTAGAAAAATGTTTCCTATCCAATGGTACTAAATATGTGCATATCCTATTTTCTGGGCCTGAATGGGAAGCATTTTACTTTGGGCACGCCAGGCTCTCCAAAACCGTCACCTCGGGAGCCGCTCCCTAAGAAGTTCAATAAAATAAAATAAAAGGTGATGCACCTGATTTGGTGTTTAGATGTTTCAAACGTTGCTCCACTTTTATCAAGGGACACACCAGCACCGTGTTGACACGCGGCATGATGCATGCATGTACTCATGTGGTTTCCTCCATACCCTAGTCCTCCCATCAGCGTGAAACGACAGGAACCCGGGAATCGTCAGATCAGGCAATGTTTTTTCCCAATTCTCCAGTGTCCAGTGTTTTCGTTCCTTGGCCCACCGCAACCGCAGTTTATCGTTTTTTTTTCCTGGAAGAAGTGGAACTCTGAGGTCGTCGGCTGCCGTACTCCATTCTTGTCAAGGTACGACGAGTTGTGCATTATTTTATGGGTCTTTGGGCACCAATGTTGTACTGAAATGTCAGTTGAGTAACTGTAACCCGCTGTTGCTCTGCACAATTCGTGTCAGCCTCCTTTTGTTCTCTCGTCAGTGACCCGTTTTTGACCACTGGCCTGCCGGTGGCTGGATGTCCTTTGGGCGGTGGACCATTCTTGATACACACAGAAAACTGTTGAGTGTGAAAAACCCAGCAGCGTTGCAGTTCTTGGCATGTTCAAACCGGTGCGCCTGGCACCGACTACCATACCCTGTTCAAAGGCACTTAAATCTTTCACCTTGCCCATTCACCCTCTGAATGGCACACACACACAATCCATGTCTCAACTGTCTCAAGGCTTAAAAATCCTTCTTTAACCTGTCTCTTCCCCTTCATCTACACTGATTTTGGAGAGGATTTAACAGGGGACATCAACAAGGGATCATAGTTTCACCTGGTCAGTCTATGTCACGGAAAGAGCAGGTGTTCCTAATGTTTTGTACACCCAGTGTATATGAATAGAAGCGTTAACAACAGGATCCTAGGGACCTCTATACCAGACAGTGGTCAACCATCCTTTGTCTTTGAGTCATCTGTTTGTGTGTGTTCCCCATCCATCCAGAGATGACCCCAGCCGTCCGTTGTGCCAGCTGACTAGTCAAGTGTCCCGGCAGTAGAGACATGCTACTGTCAGTCACGCAGTGGTACATCACTGGCAAGATGCAAGAGAAAACAACACAATGTGGTCACCGCTGTGCTGACTGAAATACCAACCTCTAATCTGCTTACATAATCACAGCTGACCAGCTGGGCACCCTCCCCCCCATCCCACCCTCTCTACGTCCCCCCCATCCCACCCTCTCTACCTCCTCTCATCCCACCCCATCCCAACCTCTCTACCTCCTCTCATCCCAACCTCTCGACCTCCTCTCATCCCAACCTCTCGACCTCCTCTCATCCCAATCTCTCGACCTCCTCTCATCCCAACCTCTCGACCTCCTCTCATCCCAACCTCTCTACCTCCTCTCATCCCCCCCATCCCAACCTCTCTACCTCCTCTCATCCCCCATCCCAACCTCTCTACCTCCTCTCATCCCAACCTCTCGACCTCCTCTCATCCCAACCTCTCTACCTCCTCTCATCCCAACCTCTCTACCTCCTCTCATCCCCCCATCCCAACCTCTCTACCTCCTCTCATCCCACCCCATCCCAACCTCTCTACCTCCTCTCATCCCACCCCATCCCAACCTCTCTACCTCCTCTCATCCCACCCCATCCCAACCTCTCTACCTCCTCTCATCCCACCCCATCCCAACCTCTCTACCTCCTCTCATCCCAACCTCTCTACCTCCTCTCATCCCAACCTCTCTACCTCCTCTCATCCCCCATCCCAACCTCTCTTAAACCGGCCCTTAGTGCCTCCACTAAAATAAAGAAATAAGACGGCAGGATGTCCGTTGAACTCTGTTAAATCATTGTGAGACTATGTAACAGGCAGCAGTCAGTCATTTGGAACTGAGACTTCTCGCTCTGCTCGGCACTCTGAAGCCAGGCCAGCACTGTGCCACCATCCGTCTGTGTCCCTTTGTCACAGCACTGCTGTGGGGCATGGCTATGGCATCATGGGAGAACTCAGTCCATCCACTCAAAGAGTGGAGAGAGAAGGAGAGAGAAAGCGAGGGACAGAGAGAGTGTGCCAAAACAACCACCCACTCCTTAATTAATTCAAAGAATACAGTACATCTCTCAGCTCAGTGAACACTCTACTGTTACCCCTCAGCTCAACTCCTGTGGTCAAACAAGATTCATGGGAAGACTGGGAGAGAGAGGGAAAAACAACACAAATTGTGGTGGTTGGCGGGGAAACGAGGAAGTTCGTCTGAGGCTGAGAAGAACCCTAAAACTAACCCTAGCTCCTAACCATAAAACGAACCCTAGCTCCTAACCATAAAACTAACCCTAGCTCCTAACCCTAAAACTAACTTTAGCTCCTAACCTTAACATTAAAACTAATTCTAACAACTAATTCTAACATTAACCCTTAGTCCCCACCAGGTCAAATGCTATTTCGAGGGGTTTAACAAAATGTCCCAATTAAATTTTACTATTCTGGTGGGGCCTTTTTGTCCACAAAAAAAATATTGCATGACACAAACAGTTGTATCACCTGCAGCACGGTCAAGCAAGTTATCTACTGATTTAGAACCACAGAGTTACTGCAAGTCAGAACAAAGACAACAGGAGCATCTGCTATTCCAGCACCATTTCAACTTAAACATCATCAAATCAACAATATGCTTAGTTTAATACACTGAAAACTAACTTTTAAAGATACCCAAAACCAGATAGTCCAGTTGATGTTGCTAAATATCATGTGGCTGTCCATGGGACTGATTTCTGTGTGTATGTGTGTGCGCATGCAATTAAAACATATTGTTTTACTCGCCCTATTTGTAGACCAGTTGAATGCCAGGGCCGTCCTCCTCTCCTTCATGTTGGCAAAACGGTCCATAGCTCTGTCATACAGTACATTTGTAGTTTTTGTGGTCATAGGCTACCTAGCTAAAATGCTAACTAGCCTAACTTCCTCACATGGGCATCAATGAACCAGCTAAATTAGCTAGCTAGTTAACGTGAGTCTACTAGGCTACATATCGAATTTCAATCAACTCAGGCCAGTGGCACAACGTATTAATTTATGGTTAGATCAGAATCGCCATCATTATCATTGGCCTGTACAGAGAATTAAGTCCACAAGTCCAAATCCCAATCTCCATCCATGGCTTAGGAAAGGGCCAATTTAGCAAGCTAGCAGGACATCAACACGAGCAGACCAGAAACAGACACGTTTTTCTGAAAATGACGTTTTGCTTAGGAGTGATTTGATTGGTGTGAAGCCAAATACAGACTGGCATCCCTGGGGGTGTTTTGCTGCACCTGGACAAGCCACAGTTGAGTTCAGCTCAACACTTATTGGCTAATTATTTTATAATTGTTTTATTAAGGTAGGCCAAATGCTTGCTGGCGTCAATCAATCAAATGTTACAAGCGGCAACATGTTATACTCTTTTGGTCCAGACAGAATCAGATACATGGGCTACACAAAGAGAGACAGAGGGGGCGCTGTTTCCCTCGCTCTGATGATTTCTCCGGTGAGATTCAGCCACTTGCGAATTGATGGAAAATTATGAAAACACGGAGACAGACGAAAGAAATTATTATTATTTTTTAATTTTTTTATTTTTATTGGTCATATATTTGGGGAAGCCTGGCTTCGCTTGGCTTCCATGAATACAGGCATGTAAATATGTCTAAATATGTCTCCAGTTAAAGGCTGAACTTTAATCCCTTTAATAGATCCCTTCACTTATTAAGGAAGTCCACCCTTGTGTTTATTATTTTGAGGTATTTATACTTTATTTTTTAACAAGGAAGTCAGATTGAGATCTCTTTTTCCAAGTGAGCCTTGTACATTCAGTTTATTCATAAAGGCTAGAATGCATTCCTCCTCAGAGAAACGCAGAGGTACTCATAAAACAGAAGCTATTCCCTCGCAATTACAATTATTAAATACCCCCTTTAGGTGGTGCTACAATAGAATAATGAATGGGGTTCGTATGCATGGCGGATCCTCATACTATCATCTCCCATATCCCTTGTTGGAGCGAAGCTAAATTCTATTTATTTTACATGTATTTGTCCAGCAAAGTTGACTCAGTAACAATCGTCAATGTTTTCCAGAGTCCTGTGATGATATGCATGCAGTCAGTGAGTGAGTAGTGACGTCAAAGACATGAAAATAGAATCTCCTTTTATGAGAGAAGCTCTGTGGTGAGGGGAATTGAAAGGTCATGTTTGGCCCGTTTTGGGGAGGATTCTGGACATGTTCTGTTATGTACTGAGCTGTTCCCTTCCTCCCTCATTACTACTACTATTGTTGTTGCCTCTTCTGCTACTGCTACTGCTACTACTACTGCTACTACTACTACTACTACTGCTACTGCTACTGCTACTACTACTACTACTACTGCTACTACTACTGCTACTGCTACCGCTACTGCCACTGCCACTGCCACTGCTACTGCTACTACTAATACCGCTACCGCTGCTACTACCACTGCTACCACCACCAACACCGCCACCGCCACCACCACCGCTACCACTACCACCAATGCCACTACCACCGCCACCGCTGCCACTACCACCGCCCTGCCACCGCCACGACCACCGCCACCTGCTACCACTACCACCGCCACCACAACCACCGCAACCACTACCGCCGCTGCCACCACCGCCGCTGCTGCTGCCGCCACCACTACCACTGCCACTGCTCTGCTGCCGATACCGCTCACCGCCACCACCACTACCACCACTATACCACCACCACCACCGCCCTGCCGACACCTCATTACTGCCACTACCACCGCCGCCACCATTACCACCACCGCTACCAACAATCGCCACTCTACCACCACCGCCACCGCCACTACCGCCGCTACCACCGCTACCACTCTACCACCGCCGCTACCACCGCCGCTGCTGCCACCACTACCACACCGCCACTACACCGCCGCCACCACCGCTGCCACTACTGCTGCTACCACTGCCACCGCCACTACTTCTACTTCTACCACTGCTACCACTGCCACTGCTACTGCTACTGCTACTGCTACTACTGCTACTGCTGCTGCTACTAATACTGCTACTCCTGATGGACTAGGGAGGACCATATTAATAAATGCTTGTGTATACTATGCTCTAAATACTGTATTATTTCTGTAGTGTTTTTACGGACATGACTGTAGTTGTTTTTGTTTTATTATGTTTGACATATAAGTAGGGTCTTTCTTCTTCAGGATATCTACTGGACAAATACTAAAGAGCACATTTTCCATAACCTGTAGGTAGGTAGTTAGGATTTGAGATTCTGTTATTTTCTATAACCTGTAGGGAACACAATATATGGTCTGTACTTGGCATGTAGGTTTCTCACTCATGGGTGGCACAAATAGGGATAAGGGAGATGAGAATGTGTGAAGCATAAATAATGTAGTATTAATATAGTTTTAAAAAATATATAGTATTTTTGCAGACATTACTGTAGTATTTACTACAGTGTTTTTTTCTTGTTTGCGGATAATACTGTAGTATTTAATATAGTATTCTACAGTATACTACAAAAATACTAAAGTAGGCAGTACACAATTGAGGGATACTACAGTGTGGAGTATATTATTCTACACTATACTATAGAATTCTATAGTACATAAAATATTACAGTTTACTATAAGAATACTATTGTGTGTGGGAGGAGTAGGATGCCTGGCAGAGAACACACACGTTTGTTTTACTATCCTTGTGGGGACCAAACAATTGATTCCCATTCAAAATCCTATTTTCCCTAAACCTAACCCTATTTGTAACCCCAATTGTAACTCTGAGGGGGTGGCAGGTAGCCTAGTGGTTAGAGCGTTGGACTTGTAACCGGAGGGTTGCAAGTTCGAATCTCTGAGCTGACAAGGTAAAAATCTGTCGTTCTGCCCCTGAACAAGGCAGTTAACCCACTGTTCCCCGGGCGCCGCAGACGTGGATGTCGATTAAGGCAGCCCCCCCGCACCTCTCTGATTCAGAGTGGTTGTGTTAAATGCGGAAGACACATTTCAGTTGAAGGCATTTGGTTGTACAACTGACTAATAATGGTGACTTTGTTTTGACTCTTAACTCCTCCTAGCCCTAACTCCTAACAGGTAGTCTAGTGGTTAGAGGTAAAAAAAAAAATCAGTCGTTCTTCCCCTGAACAAGGCAGTTAACCCACTGTTCCCCGGGCGCCGAAGACGTGGATGTCGATTAAAGGCAGCCCCCCGCACCTCTCTGATTCAGAAGGGTTGAGTTAAATGTGGAAGACATTTCAGTTGAAAGCATGTTTTTCCTTGTGGGCTGCGGTGAAATGTCCCACAATCGTTGACTTCTGGTCCCCACAAGGATAGTAAAAACTCCCCAAAAAAAACGAACTTGAAAAAAAATACTTTATTGAATCAACACATCACACCACAAAAGGACTCAAACAATTTCAAGGGTTATTGACACTCAAGGAAACAAAAGGCAACTTCTCCTCCACGCGGCTAGGCTGCCCAGAACCGCCGAAACACCAGCTGCATTACTCTGGTTTTAGGCAGGCCTGCAATCTGGAGGCCACGTACAGTAAGCCTACGTACGCGCACAAACCTGCGTCTGGATCCAAAGGCTGTCTATGTACGCCACGAAGGGGCTGCTATTTACAGGGGCTTGTGACCAAAAAAGCCTGCTCCGTGGAACAATCCAATTTGAATTGAATACACACACACACACACACACACACACACACACACACACACACACACACACACACACACACACACACACACACACACACACACACACACACACACACACACCTGCAGTGCCTGTCCCACCACTTCACTTTAAAGGTGGTAAGACAGGGTAAGGGGTGGGGGTAAAGTGTGGGGAGTAAAGGGTGGGGTAAGTGGAGGTAAAGGTGGGGGTAAGGTGAGGGAGGTGGGGTAAGGGGGTGGGGTAAAGGTGGGGAGTAAGGGTGGGGGTAAAGGGTGGGGGTAAGGGGTGGGGGTAAAGGGTGGGGGTAAAGGGTGGGGGTAAGGGGTGGGGGTAAAGGGTGGGGGTAAAGGGTGGGGGAGTTTGTCTCTTCCAGAAAATAGGTTAATCCATCAATAATGGTCTGTTTATTCCACATAGAGGGAGAACTGCAGGAAGGGTAACAGGCCATAACGGTCTGTTTATTCCACATAGAGAGAGAACTGCAGGAAGGCTAACAGCGTGTAACGGTTTAGTCCACATAGAGAGAGAACTGCAGGAAGGGCAGGGGGCGATCTAGGACAGGATTAAACTGTTGGATTATCTCCAAGTCAAAAAATGTGCGTCTCAAATGGAACCCTATTCCCCACATAGCCTCATTGGCCCTGGTCAAAAGTAGTGCACTATATAGGGAATAGGGGACCATTTGGGACACACGAAAACAAAGACCACAAGTCCTTTATTAGTTCCTTCATCACGTCCTTCATCAGTTCTGAGGAGGCCTGGGTCTGTGTGGCTTTGAGGAGGTGGTGACCAAACTCTACAGGAAGTGTTTTTTGATTTCCAGGCAGATTTCCCCCTCACCGACACAGAACATGGCACCAAAACCATTTAGCAAACAGCCCCGTTGACACAGTCCTTGTTTTCGTCTGAGATTGCGTCGAGACGGGGGAGGAGCATTACGTTGTTCTTCTAACGTCAATCATCACGTCGTCTCGGTGTGTGTGATTGATGGAAATGGAGAACTATGAACTCGGAGCACATTTAAATTTGTCCTTAATTAAAGTACACAGCCCTGCTTCTACACAGCCCTGCAGTAAAGTATACAGCCCTGCAGTAAAGTACACAGCCCTGCAGTAAAGTACACAGCCCTGCAGTAAAGTACACAGCCCTGCAGTAAAGTACACAGGCCTGCTTCTACACAGCCCTGCAGTAAAGTACACAGCCCTGCAGTAAAGTACACAGCCCTGCAGTAAAGTACACAGCCCTGCTTCTACACAGCCCCACAGTAAAATACACAGTCTGGAGGGGATGTGTTCGCTTGCATCGAGCCACAACTATACACAATGCAAACTTCCAGAACGATTTGCCTCCATGTTGAGGCGCAGAATAAACGACACTACAGTGAAACGGACACACACACACACACACACACACACACACACACACACACACACACACACACACACACACACACACACACACACACACACACACACACACACACACACACACACACACACAGACACACACACAGAGATACCCACACCCAAACACACACAGAGAATAGACAAGCTGTGTGTAGATAGCACAGCCAGCTAGAGCAAAGGAGCCAACCATGGCATTTCAGGTTGCACAGTACGGTATGAATATGGGATTGCGCAATAAGCAAAAGCAGTCCTCTGCCTCTTGTAACACGGACCATAGAAAAAGCATTAGAGCAGATCTGAAGCCTGGACAGGGAATGTTCTTTCTAATAATTCAGGGGGAGTGGTCACCAAACTCTACAGGAAGTGTTTGATTTCCAGGCAAATCATGGTGATACCGGTGCAGAGTGCTTGATATAAATCCAAACCATTCAGGGTAGAATCATTAGGATGAGTACGTCCCCCGTCCCCCGTCCCCCCGTCCCCGTCCCCACACCCCCTGTTGAAGAGTTGGACGATTGTGTTCATTGACTTCTGATGCTTTCCAGACCAAGAAGTGTACTTGCCATTTCAGTCGAAACAACAATACACACGGCCAAACACACACACACACAGACACACACACACACACACACACAGAGACACACACACACACAGAGACTCACACACACACACACACACATACAGAGACTCACACACACACAGAGACACACACACACACAGACACACACACACACACACACACACACACACACACACACACACACACACACACACACACACACACAGAGACACATAACACTGGTCACACACACACACACACACACACACACACACACCCTTCTGACACCCCACGAGTCAGAAGGCAAAAGCGAAGTCCCAAATGGCCCCCTTTTCCCAATGTAGTGCACTACTTTAGACCAAGCCACATAGGGAATAGGGTGCACTACTTTTGACCAAGCCACATAGGGAATAGGGTGCACTACTTTAGACCAAGCCACATAGGGAATAGGGTGCACTACTTTTGACCAAGCCACATAGGGAATAGGGTGCACTACTTTTGACCAAGCCACATAGGGAATAGGGTGCATTCGTGACGCACTCAAACAGGAAGGTCATTTTCCTCATTTTTACGAGGCGAAGAGTTTGCTTTACACTGCTGCCTTCACATAAAGAAAAAACAACCATTTGTTTCAGGGAGACAGCTGGTGTAGTACTGGAGAGAGCTTTGCAGAGAGCTGATTAGGCAGTCTTTCATGGTGTCCCCTCCCTACCTGATTAGGCAGTCTTTCATGGTGTCCCCTCCCTACCTGATTAGGCAGTCTTTCATGGTGTCCCCTCCCTACCTGATTAGGCAGTCTTTCATGGTGTCCCCTCCCTACCTGATTAGGCAGTCTTTCATGGTGTCCCCTCCATACCTGATTAGGCAGTCTTTCATGGTGTCCCCTCCCTACCTGATTAGGCAGTCTTTCATGGTGTCCCCTCCCTACCTGATTAGGCAGTCTTTCATGGTGTCCCCTCCCTACCTGATTAGGCAGTCTTTCATGGTGTCCCCTCCCTACCTGATTAGGCAGTCTTTCATGGTGTCCCCTCCCTACCTGATTAGGCAGTCTTTCATGGTGTCCCCTCCCTACCTGATTAGGCAGTCTTTCATGGTGTCCCCTCCATACCTGATTAGGCAGTCTTTCATGGTGTCCCCTCCCTACCTGATTAGGCAGTCTTTCATGGTGTCCCCTCCATACCTGATTAGGCAGTCTTTCATGGTGTCCCCTCCCTACCTGATTAGGCAGTCTTTCATGGTGTCCCTCCCTACCTGATTAGGCAGTCTTTCATGGTGTCCCCTCCATACCTGATTAGGCAGTCTTTCATGGTGTCCCCTCCTACCTGATTAGGCAGTCTTTCATGGTGTCCCCTCCATACCTGATTAGGCAGTCTTTCATGGTGTTCCCTCCCTACCTGATTAGGCAGTCTTTCATGGTGTCCCCTCCCTACCTGATTAGGCAGTCTTATCCGAGTCAGTTTGCGGGGGTACAGGTTAGTCGTGGTAATTTGTACATTCTATATCTCAGTTTACTCACTTACTTATGGCGCTGTCTACTCCTGATGATTCGTTTTTCAAATCATATGAGCAAAAAATATTTCACTTAATCTGGGATGCTAATCCAGACAAAAGTAAACGTGCCTATCTATATAATGATTATGAACTTGGTGGGTTGAGATTATTAAATATTAAAGCACTAAACCTCTCTCTAAAAGATTCACTTATTAAAAAGTTTTACTTGAACCCTAAATGGTTTTCCAGTAGATTACTAAGAAAAGCTCATCCATTGTTTAAAAACAGACTTTTTGCCTTTGTGCAGATTGCCATGTCTCATTTTTCGATTAATTAAAAATTATGCTTTTTTCTAAGTATCTCTCTTTTTCAAACAAGCATTGCAGAGCTGGCTACAATTTCAATTTCATCCATATGAAAAGACAAATATTATGGCTGAACTCAAATGTGCTGGTTGATAAAATACCTGTATTTATGGGAAAGATGTTTGAAAAGGGTATTTTGTTCTTAAATGATATTGTAATTTGGAATGGTAGAGTTATGTCCTTCATGGAGTTATCAGAATTGCACGGGAAGGTCTGCTCAATCCAAGAGTACAACCAATTGATTACAGCATTACCCCAAAAACAGAGGAGGCAGGTGGCAGCGGGAGGAGGTAGTGAACTGGTCTGTCTGCCTAATATAAAGGATCAAAACTGGCGGAGGAATAAAAATAGCATAAATAGGAAAGTATACCAGTTTCATTTGAGGACCAGGATGTTGACAACTGTGCCATACAGATTGCAAAATAGTTGGGAAGAGATTGTTGATGTACCGATTCCATGGTACAGGGTGTATCAGATGATATATAAAACAACGCAAGATTCAAGACTTCGTGCTCTTCAGCTAAAATTATTATATAGAATTCTTGCCACCAACAAAATGTTGAATATTTGGGGCAGAAAATCATCGAAGCTCTGCCAATTTTGTTGTGAGGATACAGAATCAATAGATTGTTTATTTTGGTATTGCCCTCAGGTAGCCTGTTTCTGGTCAGGAATGGCTGAAAATGCATAGCATTGATCTAAAATTGACCCTAGAAATAGTACTGTTAGGAGATCTGGAGAGACCAGGTCAGTCAATTACTAATATACTATATATATATATATATATATATATATATATATATATATATATATATATATATATATATATATTTTTTTTTTTTTAAATTAAATCATTAAATAAAAAAACATGTACATTCTAGTCCTTAGAAAACTGTGCAGTATTATTTTTTTAATGTATTATTTCTTACATTGTTAACCCAGAAAACCTTAAGTGTTATTACATACAGCCGGGAAGAACTATTGTATATCAGAGAGACGTCAACTTACCAGCACAACCAGCACTACGACCAGGACTTTCCCAAAGCAGATCCTCTGTCTGCACCTCCCAGGGCATTCAAACTCATTCCAGAGGCCGACCCAAAACAACGCCGCCGGAGGAGAGGGTGCCGGAGCGTCTTCTAGTGAGGCTTCGGATGCGAGCACACCACCCACCGCTTCCCAGTATATTACTCCCTAATGTCCGGTCCCTGGTTAACAAAGTCGACGAAATTAGGTTGCTTTCCAAAAAGAGATATCCGGGATTGTAACATACTCTGTTTCACAGAAACATGGCTAGCTTGGGACATGCTGTCGGAGTCAATACAGCCAACGGGATTTTCAGTGCATCGCACGGACAGGAATAAACATCTCTCTGGTAAGAAGAAGTGCGGGGTGTGTTTCATGATTAACGACTCATGGATTAATTGTAACAACATACAGGACCTCAAGTCCTTTCATTCACTTGACCTAGAATTCCTCACAATCAATTGCCGACCGTATTATCTCCCAAGAGAACTCCTCTGTTATTGTCACAGCCGTGTGTATCCCCCCAGCAAGCGGATACCAAGACGGCCATCAAGGAACTTCACTGGACTTTATGCAAACTAGAAACCATATATCCTGAGGCTGCATTTATTGTAGCTGGGGATTTTAACAAAACTAATTTGAGAACAAGGCTACCTAAATTCTATCAGCATATTGATTGCAGTACACGAGTGAGTAACACCCTCGACCATTGCTACTCTAACTTCCGCGATGCATACAAGACCCTCCCCCGCCATCCTTCTGACCATGACTCCATTTGTTACTCCCCTCCTATAGGCAGAAACTAAAACAGGAAGCGCCCGTGCTTAGGTCTAGCCAATGCTGGTCCGACCAATCGGATTCCACACTTCATGATTGCTTCGATCACGTGGACTGGGATATGTTCCGGGTAGCCTCAGATAACAACATTGACGTATACGCTGACTCGGTGAGCGAGTTTATAAGGAAGTGTATAGGAGATATTGTACCCACTGTGACTATTAAAACCTTCCCTAACCAGAAACCGTGGATTGAAGGCAGCATTCGCTCAAAACTGAAAGCACGTACCACCGCATTTAAGCTTAAAAACTTATGTAGCTAGCTAGCTACTGTTGCTAAGATATGAGAGAGTGGCTAGTTTTCAGTTTCGCATCACAGTTCAGTACATAGAACAGACAGATCTCCAATGAGGACATGCTGTATTTTTCACTTTGAATGAGACTGTATGATCTGTAATCCTAATTCTGACGATCTTTTTCTGTTTCTCTTTCAACAATAATGAAATATTAGCCTGTTAGCACCCATGTAATTAGTTAGCTTTCCTTCATAATTTTCTGTGAAAGACAGCAGACAAAATATTGCTTTTAATTACATCAACACTTTTTTAGGAAATTCAAACGGAAAGCACTTCTGATATGTAATCAACTTAGTGGAATTTCTTAAATGTCTTCTTAGAGAAAGCTATGGGAGAATGCTACATTTTTATACATCCTTCCAGCAAGAAAACTAGCGAACGGATCGCGGCACCATCTGTTGAACATTTAGGGAATTGAGTTCTCAACCGGTGTACCAAATTTCGTTCCGTAATATAGAGTATTTTACAGAGAAATGAGGAGGGGAAAAACTCACTTTAACATGGCATTGCTGGCTCAAAACGTACTATAGACGCGACGATCGTACAATGCACCACATACAGTGAATATTCTGATGATTACAATTCAGTGGAGGCTGCTGAGGGGAGGACGGCTCGAAATAATGGCTGGAATGGAGTGTGTTTGATGCCATTCCACTCACTCCATTCCAGACATTATTATGAGCCGTCTTTGTTTTTATGACACTCAAGCATCTTCGGGTCCTTAAAAAGTGCAATAGAAAACCCATCTAGTGTTGTCATCTTTGTTCATACCGTGAGCTTTGCATGAACTGAACTTAATTTGCCCTCATTTTCACACAGCCCGATCAGACACAGCTAGGTGAGCGTGGGGCTAGCTTTACTGACGAGGAGAACAACACCAAGAGAAGAAATAAATCCCAAATAATCAATTAGGATTTGAGTGCTCTTTGTGATTAAATTAATCCACAAAGCCCCAACAGCTCATTGGAGTTAAGCCCCAAGCAGTGATATCATATGCCCGCGCTTCCTTTGGATGTGGATGGTACTCTGGGACTACGTCCCAAATAGCCCCCTATTCCCTTAATAGTGCACTACTATCATGTGCCTGTGCCCTCTCTATTCTGGCTCTCACTCCGGGGCTGCGTCCCAAATGGTATCCTATTCTCTTTATAGTGCACTATACAGGAAATATGGTGCCATCTGGGATTCATCTCATGCCTCCTCCCCTCTAACACTCTCCCTACAGGAGAGAGCAGAAAGAGCAGCTAGCTAGCCTATAGTTGGTCTGGCATATGTTAACATAATCCCCGGGTATGTGACTACACACACATAAGGACACACTGACTGAAATCCAGTCAGATTCCACTTCTGTTGTAAAGAATAGGACAGACAACTGACCTCCTATGACTTGTCCTTAGGATAATGAACAACAAGGAAAAAAAAAACAGGGGACTTCGATCCTCCAATTGCATCTTTCAGTTAAGTCAGTGACGGGGAAGGAGTGATGGGTAAGGAGTGGTGGGGAAGGTGCGGTAGGGAGAGGTTCTCTGGTTGTTGTAGGGAGGATGGGGGGGTGATGTAAGGGGAGACTTAGAGGATGGATGGGTGGGAGGGAGAGGGACTGATAAGCAACTGTGGTTTCTGCGTGGGACGGGAGGAATGGAAGAATGGCCCTGGGAGGGGATGGCTGCGGGTTTACGGACTCCTAACCAATTGTGCTATTTTGTTTGTTGCCTCAACTCAACCAGCTGTGTAAGGACATAAGCAAACAAGAAAATGCAGAAGCGGCGCTCCTAGTGGCAAGGGACTTTAATAATGCAGGCAAACTTAAATCAGTTTTACCTAATTTCTACCAGATTGTCACATTGTCACACATGTGCAACCAGAGGGGAAAAAATTCCAGACCACCTTTACGTACAAAGGTCTCCCTTGCCCTCCATTTGGAAAATCTGACCGTAACTCTTACCTCCTGATTCCTGCTTACAAGCAAAAACTAAAGCAGGACGTACCAGTGACTCTCACAATATGGAAGTGATCAGATGATACGGATGCTATGCTTACAGGACTGTTTTGCTAGCACAGACTGGAATGTATTCTGGGATTCATCCACTGGCATTGAGGAGTATACCACCTCAGTCACCGGCTTCATCAATAAGTGCATCGACGACGTCATCCCCACAGTGACCGTACGTACATATCCCAACCAGAAGGTATGGATTACAGGCAACATCCACACCCGAACTAAAGGCTATATCTGCCGCCCTGCAAGGAGCGAGACAGTCCAGACGCTAATAAGAAATCCCACTATGCCCTCAGACGAACCATCAAACAGGCAAAGCGTCCATACAGGACTAAGATTGAATCCTACAACACCGGCTCTGATGCTCGTCAGATGTGGCAAGGTTTGCAAACTATTACAGACTACAAAGGGAAACCCAGCCGCGAGCTGCCCAGTGACGCAAGCCTACCAGATGGGCTAAATGCCTTTTATGCTCACTTCGAGGCAAGCAACACTGAAGCATGCAATTGAACACCAGCTGTTCCAGATGACAATGTGATCACACTCTCCACAGCCAAGGTTTTTATTTTTATTTAATTATTTGCATTTTTCCTTTATCTTACCAGGTAAGTTGACTGAGAACACATTCCCATTCACAGCAACAACCTGGGGAATAGTTACAGGGGAGAGGAGGGGGGATGAATGGGCCAATTGTAAGCTGGGGATGATTAGGTGATTGTGATGGTATGCTTGGGAATTTAGCGAGGACACCGGGGTTAACACCCCTACTCTTACGACAAGTGCCATGGGATCTTTAATGACCTCAGAGAGTCAGGACACCCGTTTAACGTCCCATCTGAAAGACAGCATCCTACACAGGGCAATGTCCCCAATCACTGCCCTGGGGCATTGGGATATTATTTTAGACCTGAGGAAAGAGTGCCTCCTACTGGCCCTCCAACACCACTTCCAGCAGCATCTGGTCTCCAATCCAGGGACTGACCACGACCAACCCTGCTTAGCTTCAGAAGCAAGCCAGCAGTGGGATGCAGGGTGGTATGCTGCTGGCTATGTGAGCAAGACCTTTAAACAGGTCAACATTCACAAGGCCGCGCGGGGCCAGACGGATTACCAGGGAGTGTACTCAGAGCATGCGCAGACCAACTGGCAAGTGTCTTCACTGACATTTTCAACCTCTCCTTGACCAAGTGTGTAATACCTACATGTTTCAAGCAGGCCACCATTGTCCATGTGCCCAAGAAACGAAGGTAACCTACCTAAATGACTAACCCCCCGTAGCACTCACGTCTGTAGCCATGAAGTGCTTTGAAAGGCTGGTCATTGCTCACATCAACACCATCATCCCAGAAACCCTAGACCCACTGCAATTCGCATACAGCCCCAACAGATCCACAGATGACGCAATCTCAATCGCACTCCACATTGCCCTTTCCTGCCTGGACAAAAGGAACACCTATGTGAGAATACTGTTCATTGACTACAGCTCAGCGTTCAACACCATAGTGCCCACAAAGCTCATCACTAAGCTAAGGACCCTGGGACTAAACACCTCCCTCTTCAACTGGATCCTTGACTTCCTGATGGGCCGCTCCCAGGTGCTAAGGGTAGGTAATAAAACATCTGCCACACTGATCCTCAACACGGGGGCCCCTCAGCATGTGTGCTTAGTCCCCTCCTGTACTCCTTGTTCACCCACGACTGCGTGGCCAAGCACGACTCCAAAACCATCATTAAGTTTGCTGACAACACAATGGTGCTAAGCCTGATCACAGCCAATGTTGAGACAGCCTATAGGGAGGAGGTCATAGACCTGGAAGTGTGATGCCAGGACAACAACCTCTCCCACAAGATGAGCAAGACAAAGGAGATGATCGTGGACCACAGCAAATGTCCTCTTCACATCGACGGGGCTGTATTGGAGCGGGTTGAGAGTTTCAAGATCCTTGGTGTCCACATCACCAACAAACTATCATGGTCCAAACACACCAAGTCGTGAAGAGGGCACAACATTTCCTTTTCCCCCTCAGGAGACTGAAAAGATTTGGCATGGGTCCCCAGATCCTCAAAAAGTTCTACAGCTGCACCATCGAGAGCATCCTGACCGGTTGCATCACCGCCTGGTATGGTAACTGCTCGGCATCCGACCATAAGGTGCTACAGAGGGTAGTGCGTACAGCCCAGTACATCACTGGGGCCAAGCTTCCTGCCACCCAAGACCTTTATACCAGGCGGTGTCAGAGGAAGGTCAAAAAAATTGTCGAAGACTCCAGCCACCCTAGTCATAGACTGTTTTCTCTGCTACCGCACGGCAAGCGGTACCGGAGCGCCAAGTCAAGATCCAAAAGGCTTCTAAACAGCTTCTAGCCCCAAGCCATAAGACTTCTACCCCCCTCTTGCTACTCGCTGTTTATTATCTATGCATAGCCACTTTACCCCTACCTACATGTACAAATTACCTCGACTAACCTGCACCCCTGCACACTGACTCTGTACCCCCTGTATATAGCCTCCACATTGACTCTGTACCGGTACCCCCTGTATATAGCTTCATTATTGTTATTTTATTGTGTGTTTTTTTTTTACTTTAGTTGAGGCGCGTGGATGGGGACTGAGGGGGTTGGGGGGAATGAGTTGGAAGGGAGCTTTTTTTGTTTATTTTCCTGGCATACCAAATATTACTAAACTGTTTATACTGTTCCTTATCTTTGGATGCATTTCTCTGATTGGTCTTTTTGTTCTTTCAAGTGGCAGCACACAGGTACAAGAAAATAGTTGAAAATATGAAATGCAAATATGATAATTGAATATATCTGAATTAAAATGTGACTTTGAGTGTTGTACCTGTAACCACGGGCCGATCAGAAGGAAGTCCACCGTTTTAACACAGCCAATCAGAAAGTACCATGTTCAACCACAGCCAATCAGAATGAAGTTAAGGAGGAAGCGACTCACCCTTTTGTTGTCATATATTGGCTTCTCATTGGTCAATGTCCCAAAGATTGTGGGCTGAAAGGAAGAAAAAAAAACATTCAGTTGAATGGACCAAATATCAACGACCTGTGTTTCAAGTGATTCACATATGCATATCATATACTGCGCCCACAATGATTACTACAGTTTTTATCAACAATCTAAAAAACTAATCAGAAGGAGGACTCTTCATAGAGTAAAAAAAAAGGCCTTTATTATAATGTTCAATAGACAAAAACTTTAAAACTCTGACATGTTTTTACATTGGCCTTCGTCAGGGACTACTACGGAGAAGAAGAAGAAAAAAGGAATTGTCTCTCAGAATTTCCTCCATGCAGGAAGAAAGGTGCTTATGTTTCTGAACTCATTGCTATTCTAGGCGAGGCTGCGCACCAACACAGTTCATTATATGATTGGTTAGGTGTTTTATGCTTGGTTAGGTGTTATATGCTTGGTCAGGTGTTTTATGCTTGATTAGGTGTTTTATGCTTGGTCCGGTGTTATATGCTTGGTCCGGTGTTATATGCTTGGTTAGGTGTTATATGCTTGGTTAGATATTATATGCTTGGTTAGGTATTATATGCTTGGTTAGGTGTTTTATGCTTGGTTAGGTGTTTTATGCTTGGTTAGGTGTTCTATGCTTGGTTAGGTGTTCTATGCTTGGTTAGGTGTTATATGCTTGGTTAGGTGTTTTATGCTTGGTTATGTGTTTTATGCTTGGTTAGGTGTTATATGCTTGGTTAGGTGTTTTATGCTTGGTTAGGTGTTTTATGCTTGGTTAGGTGTTTTATGCTTGGTTAGGTGTTACATGCTTGGTTAGGTGTTATATGCTTGGTTAGGTGTTCTTGGCTTTGTTATCTTAATCCAGTTGTCTGTCTCTGCATCCGTAAGAGGACTACCCATGGAGATGGAATACAACATAATATATTCTATCTCACTCTTTGCAGTTAAACTTTGGGAGGGGGATTGAAGTCCCAGCCACTTGGTGTGGGTGGGACCTGTTCCCTTTAAAGTGCACTACTTTAGACCAGGGTCTATAGAGCTATGGTAAAACATAGTGCACTACTTTAGACCAGGGCCTATAGAGCTATGGTAAAACATAGGACACTACTTTAGACCAGGGCCTATAGAGCTATGGTAAAACATAGTGCACTACTTTAGACCAGGGCCTATAGAGCTATGGTAAAACATAGGGCACTACTTTAGACCAGGGCCTATAGAGCTATGGTAAAACATAGGACACTACTTTAGACCAGGGTCTATAGAGCTATGGTAAAACATAGTGAACTACTTTAGACCAGGGCCTATAGAGCTATGGTAAAACATAGTGAACTACTTTAGACCAGGGTCTATAGAGCTGGAGAGACTGAAAAACAGCTTCTATCAAGGCCATCAGACTGTTCAACAGCCATCACTAACATTGAGTGGCTGCTGCCAACATACTGACTCAAATCTCTAGCCACTTTAATAATAAACAATTGGATGTAATAAATGTATCACTAGCCACTTTAAACAATGCCACTTTATATAATGTTTACATATCCTACATCACTCATCTCATATGTATATACTGTACTCCATACCATCTACTGCATCTTGCCTATGCCGATCAGCCATCGCTCATCCATATATTTATATGTACATACTCGTATAAATTCCTTTACACTTGTGTGTATAAGGTAGTTGTTGTGAAATTGTTAGATTACTTGTTAGATACTACTGCACGGTGGGAACTAGAAGTACAAGCATTTCGCTACACTCGCATTAACATCTGCTAACCATGCGTATGTGACCAATACAATTTGATTTGATTTGCACCCTATTACCCTGGTCTAAAGTAGTGCACTATAAACGGAATAGGGTGCCATTTGGGACGCACACATATTTCACATATTCAGGAATTCTGGTGAAAGTGTATTCCAATGTCCTTTTCCCTGTTAGCCATGTGGTTCTGGGGCGTAAATGGATAATTTCCCCCGAATGGGATTAACCTCTCCAGTGAGCTTTTCCATCTTCCAACAAGCACTTACTGGATTGGTCAGATTTTACTAGCCTCTGGGAAGGAAAGCAGGATGTAGGGGGTGCTTGGTATTGTGGCATCCATATTGTCCCTGATATGTCCCAAATGGCCCTCTATTCCCTTTATAGTCCACTACATTTTGACCAAGGTGCCCCCCTTTATGTTCAGCTATAGGGCCCATAGGGCTCTGGTCAAAAATAGTTTATTGTATAGGGAACAGGGCTCTGGTCAAAAGAAGTTCATTGTATAGGGAACAGGGCTCTGGTCAAAAGAAGTTCATTGTATGGGGAACAGGGTACCGTTTTTTAGGGCGTAACAATTGTCCCTCATCTCTCACATCTAGTCTGTATGTTCTCATCTCTCTTCTCTCACATCTAGTCTGTATGTTCTCATCTCTCTTCTCTCACATCTAGTCTGTATTTTCTCTTCTCTCACCTCTAGTCTGCATTTTCTCTTCTCTCACCTCTAGTCTGTATGATCTCATCTCTCTTCTCTCACATCTAGTCTGTATGTTCTCATCTCTCACCTCTAGTCTGTATGTTCTCATCTCTCTTCTCTCACCTCTAGTCTGTATTTTCTCTTCTCTCACCTCTAGTCTGTATGATCTCATCTCTCTTCTCTCACATCTAGTCTGTATGTTCTCATCTCTCTTCTCTCACATCTAGTCTGTATGTTCTCATCTCTCTTCTCTCACCTCTAGTCTGTATTTTCTCTTCTCTCACCTCTAGTCTGTATGATCTCATCTCTCTTCTCTCACCTCTAGTCTGTATGTTCTCTTCTCTCACCTCTAGTCTGTATGTTCTCTTCTCTCACCTCTAGTCTGTATGTTCTCATCTCTCTTCTCTCACATCTAGTCTGTATGTTCTCATCTCTCTTCTCTCACATCTAGTCTGTATGTTCTCATCTCTCTTCTCTCACCTCTAGTCTGTATTTTCTCTTCTCTCACCTATAGTCTGTATGTTCTCATCTCTCTTCTCTCACCTCTAGTCTGTATGTTCCCTTCTCTCACCTCTAGTCTGTATGATCTCATCTCTCTTCTCTCACATCTAGTCTGTATGATCTCATCTCTCTTCTCTCACATCTAGTCTGTATGTTCTCATCTCCCTTCTCTCACATCTAGTCTGTATGTTCTCATCTCTCTTCTCTCACCTCTAGTCTGTATTTTCTCTTCTCTCACCTCTAGTCTGTATGATCTCATCTCTCTTCTCTCACCTCTAGTCTGTATGTTCTCTTCTCTCACCTCTAGTCTGTATGTTCTCATCTCTCTTCTCTCACATCTAGTCTGTATGTTCTCATCTCTCTTCTCTCACCTCTAGTCTGTATGTTCCCTTCTCTCACCTCTAGTCTGTATGTTCTCTTCTCTCACCTCTAGTCTGTATGTTCTCTTCTCTCACCTCTAGTCTGTATGTTCTCTTCTCTCACATCTAGTCTGTATGTTCTCATCTCTCTTCTCTCACCTCTAGTCTGTATGTTCTCTTCTCTCACCTCTAGTCTGTATTTTCTCTTCTCTCATCTCTAGTTTGTATGTTCTCTTCTCTCACCTCTCCACTTTAGCCTGTAGCCTTATGAGCCCTTTGGGAATGGACAGTGGTTCCTCAGAGAGGTCAGTGGTTTGTACTGGTCTGGAGCTCATGACCCTGCTAAAGCAGTGATTCTCACCCAGGGGTATGTATTGTGTACGTCTGTCCACAGGGGGTACTTGAGAAGATTCATGAGTCCAGAGGCCTAATGATAAGTTGCCATTGAAGGGGTAGGCTACATGGGAACCACTGCCCAATAGCAGTAACATCTCTGACCTTGCCAGTTAATGACCAGGGAGCATACAGCCAGTCCAGTGCTGCAGGCGAAGTACCTAGTCTCTCCCATTTCAGACTTATTAGTAATGAATACGCTGAGACGAGGCCAAGTCCTATAAAACATTTATGGGGCTGTACTGGATTTGAACAGGACTCAGCAGAAAGCTGAGGATGCGTTCCTTATGGCCCTTGGGTAAAAGTAAGGCACTAGATCAGGAAAGATGGGTTCCATTTGGTACGCAGTCTTCGAAAATGATTCTAACGGTCATTCTGGAAGTTCGTTCTGGAATCACACGCGGTAGCCTTGCATGATGAAAGGCCTCGTTACAAGTTATGGAAGTGATATTTAAAGATCTAATGTAGACTGGACCAGTATCAATACACATTAGACCGTGTCCCTTGTGTTCACTAACCAGAACATACTGCACTTAAATCCATCGCTTCTACTTTCCTTAAGACGTGGGCTGTGTCTGAAACAGTACCCCTGTGTAGTCATAGTCAGAAGTAGTTGTTTTTTGTTTTCAAACGTCTTTGTTTCAACCCAGAGACCCGACCACACATGACGTAGCCGGGGTTCACTGCTAGAGCCGGTAGCTACGAGCCCACGATAAGAGGATTGCTTTCGTGATTTATACCTCCGAGTGTCACCCTACTGCTTGTGACCACCCTTTTTAGAACCTCGTGAGAGTTCTAGAACACTCTGTTCCAAATTGGTTGTGAGTGAAGACTGCAGAGAGTCTAATGGCGTTTCCTGGTGTTCTGACCAATAAACCCAGGTGTGTGTGTGTGTGTGGGGGGGGACGGGACGGGACGGGACACAGATGGTCATTACCTTGATTACAGTCGCTACAGCAACTGCTGCAGCACAGTGAATGGCCTGTTGTCCTCTTGAACTTCCTGTGACCTCTCTCGGTGTGCCTTGCGGTTGTTGACAAACAAAAAAACGGCGACCTCTGCCCTTTTCCCCTTTTTTGTTCTCCCTGACCTTAAGTAATTAGGGTTATTAACCCTGAGGGTTTTAAAGCATTGTCTTTTTTTTGGGGTGGGGGGTCAAATGTTAAGAAAGGTATTGGTGTTTAAAAAAAAAAAAAAAAAGCACAAACTCATTCCATTTGAGGATTGGACTGAATTTGGTGAGAGGACCTCATTGTCTTTCCTCAGACGGCCGTCTGGAGGACGCTGGCCACCCGGAGGAGGCTGAGAAAAATTCTTACAAACCCATGACGGAATGGTACAATAGCTTTAAATACCTTATGATTCCCAGACTCTCTACAACATCAACATGCCGTGAATCAACTCATTTCATACAAGGTTGCCTGTACGGTCGTGTCAAATTAAATGCGTGGGATGGAAGAATATCGAATGATAAACTGTCACATCTAAACAGATACAGTTATCATTGTTGTCATTTTTATAATTTTTTTCTTCGTCCTAAATGCTACCCTATTCCCTTTATAGTGCGCAACTATAGGGCTCTGGTCAAAAGTTGTGCATTATGTAGGGAATAGGGTGCCATGTAAGTCCTGGGTGAGAATGATTAATTAATTCTTAGGAACTGAAGATAAAAGCCATAATCAGAGAAAAGCAGTAATCCTTGAAATACATTTATGGTTTTTGAATTGACCTTCGAATACCTTTAGTCGCAAAAACAGCGTAAAATTACTTATTTATAGGGTAAAAAGGATTGATCATTTACGCTCCCTGCCCGGCCATACCTAATCACAATAGGAAGTGTTCACCCTGTAAAATGGAACAAGCTGACTACGCTTGATTTTCAAGCGCTAGCAGGGTTTTGGGTCACGTGGAAAATTAAATCACAAAAAAACCTGTTGCTGACAGACTTACAAGTTTAGGAATCTAAAGAGTACTGGGCCCACATTTTGAGACGTTAGCTGTTAGTAATATAAAGAGAACTGGGCCCACGTTTTGAGACATTAGCTGTAGTAATATAAAGAGAACTGGGCCCACGTTTTGAGACGTTAGCTGTAGTAATATAAAGAGAACTGGGCCCACGTATTGAGACGTTAGCTGTAGTAATCTAAAGAGAACTGGGCCCACGTATTCAGCCGTTAGCTTTAGTAACATAAAGAGAACTTGGCCCACGTATTGCGACGTTAGCTGTAGTAACATAAAGAGAACTGGGCCCACGTATTGAGACGTTAACTGTAGTAACATAAAGAGAACTGGGCCCACGTTTTGAGACGTTAGCTGTAGTAATTTAAAGAGAAACTGGGCCTACGTATTGAGACATTAGCTGTAGGAATCTAAAGAGAACTGGGCCCACATATTGAGACATTAGCTGTAGTAATATAAAGAGAACTGGGCCCACGTTTTGAGACATTAGCTGTAGTAATATAAAGAGAACTGGGCCCACGTTTTGAGACGTTAGCTGTAGTAATATAAAGAGAACTGGGCCCACGTATTGAGACGTTAGCTGTAGTAATCTAAAGAGAACTGGGCCCACGTATTCAGCCGTTAGCTTTAGTAACAAAGAGAACTGGGCCCACGTATTGCGACGTTAGCTGTAGTAACATAAAGAGAACTGGGCCCACGTTTTGAGACGTTAGCTGTAGTAATTTAAAGAGAAACTGGGCCTACGTATTGAGACATTAGCTGTAGGAATCTAAAGAGAACTGGGCCCACATATTGAGACATTAGCTGTAGTAATATAAAGAGAACTGGGCCCACGTATTGAGACGTTAGCTGTAGTAATATAAAGAGAACTGGGCCCACGTTTATGAGACGTTAGCTGTAGTAACATAAAGAGAACTGGGCCCACGTATTGAGACGTTAGCTGTAGTAACATAAAGAGAACTGGACCCACGTTTTGAGACGTTAGCTGTAGGAATATAAAGAGAACTGGGCCCACGTATTGAGACGTTAGCTGTAGTAATATAAAGAGAACTGGGCCCACGTTTTGAGACGTTAGCTGTAGTTATATAAAGAGAACTGGGCCCACGTTTTGAGACGTTAGCTGTAGTAATATAAAGAGAACTGGGCCCACGTTTTGAGACGTTAGCTGTAGGAATCTAAAGAGAACTGGGCCCACATATTGAGACATTAGCTGTAGTAATATAAAGAGAACTGGGCCCACGTTTTGAGACGTTAGCTGTAGTAATCTAAAGAGAACTGGGCCAACGTATTGAGATGTTAGCTGTAGTAATATAAAGAGAACTGGGCCCTAAGAGCTACTGCCTACAGACAATCCAATCAGGGATAGGCCTAGCGTTGAATAACTTCTTCTGTTCTAAGAGCTACCGCCTACAGACAATCCAATCAGGGATAGGCCTAGTGTTGCATAACTTATTCTGTTCTAAGAACTACCGCCTACAGACAATCCAATCAGGGATAGGCCTAGCGTTGAATAACTTCTTCTGTTCTAAGAGCTACTGCCTACAGACAATCCAATCAGGGATAGGCCTAGCGTTGCATAACTTATTCTGTTCTAAGAGCTACCGCCTACAGACAATCCAATCAGGGATAGGCCTAGCGTTGAATAACTTCTTCTGTTCTAAGAGCTACCGCCTACAGACAATCCAATCAGGGATAGGCCTAGCGTTGCATAACTTGTATGTCGGGGGCCAGCTGTTGGTCTCCTAACCCCTAGAGGGGAGTGTCTGTGCGTGTAGCGACGGACAGCACCGTTTGTGAGAAGGGAGGAGCCCCTAACAGACTGGAGGAAGTATGCTACTGCTGGACACCAACACGACAGCAGTCGCAGGTATCAAAGCACACTGATGCATGTGAAAACATCCCTCCCGTCTATCAAATGAATCATGAAAGATGTCCAGTTAAATGTATTAACAGCGACGTAACAGCGACGTAGCAGCAGCGACGTAGCAGCGACGTAGCAGCGACGTAGCAGCGACGTAACAGCAGCGACGTAACAGCGACGTAACAGCGACGTAGCAGCGACGTAGCAGCGACGCGTGGCAGCGACGTGGCAGCGACGTAACAGCAGCGACGTAGTAGCGACGTAACAGCGACGTAACAGCGACGTAACAGCAGCGACGTAACAGCAGCGACGTAGCAGCGACGTAGCAGCGACGTAACAGCGACGTAACAGCGACGTAGCAGCGACGTAACATTTCAACATATTTATTAGGGAAGCTCAAAGTGCCGTAACACATGTCAATTAAATCAAATAGCCTAGTACACACACCAAAACATGTGAAATGTTCAAATCAAAAAAGGAACTATTGCACAGAACAACGTGGACAGCGGGATGCCATTCAGAACGCCTGGATAGCAACATAATAAACAAATCATTGGGATCACGAGACCAGAATGACTGCTACGGCTTGATCAATAAATTAAATAATGAAATAGGTAGCCTAGCCTACAGAACCTTAAACGATCCGTTCAAAAAAATCGAAAAGGCGTGATTAACATGAGATCAATGACACCGTCCCTGTTGTTGACGCGTTCAGAAAATCAAAAGATGTTTTTAGTATTTAGTATTTTAGAGAACAATAAAAAAACTTTTCAATAAGAACAGAAATCTACTTTGGGTAATAATCTTTTTGTCGTTGTTGTTGTTGTTAAATACTTCAGTTTTCAACGACGTAGCCTACGATGCGATACGGATGATCATTTTAAGGAGAACAAATTACACTGAACAACATTATGAACGCAGCATGTAAAGTGGTCCCATGTTTCATGAGATGAAATTAAAAAGATCCCAGACATTTTTCATACGCACAAATAGCGTATTTCTCTCAAATGTTGTGCATACATTTGTTTTCATATATCTTTGTTAGTGAGCGTTTCTGCTTTGCCAAGATAATCCATCCAACTGACAGGTGTGGCATATCAAGAAGCTGATTAAACAGCATGATCATTACACAGGTGCACCTTGTGCTGGGGACAATAAAAAGGCCACTCTATAATGTGCAGTTTTGTCACAACGCCACAGACGTCTCAAGTTTTGAGGGAGTGTGCAATTGGCATGCTGATTGCAGGAATGTCCACCGGAGCTGTTGCCAGAGAATTAAACGTTAATTTTTCTACCATAAACCGCCTCCGAATGTTGTTTTAGAGAATTTGGCAGTAAGTCCAACCGGCCTCACAACCGCAGACCCCGTGTAAACCATGCCAGCCCAGGACCTCCGCATCCATCTTCGTCATTTGCGGTATCTGGGACCAGCCACCCGGACAGCTGATGGAACAGAGGAGTATTTCTGTCTGTAATAAATCCCTTTTTGTGGGGGAAAAACTCATTCTGATTGTCTGGAGCCTGGCTCACCAGTGGGGTTTTTTGCCGATTCGTCTGGACTGCCGTCTGTGCGTGTGCTCTACTCTTGAACATGTACTGTGTATGAAAGGTGACTGTTCTGCAACAGGGAGACTAGCAGCAGAGCAACTGCAGAGTCTACAACCAAAAATATATGTTTACTGTAAAGTCAGAAACGTTACGTACCCGCTGCTTGGAGGCGTGCCTCAGGCCTAGATGGGGCTGACTTCGAGACTGTGGGGAAGAGAGGAAAGCGAGAGAGAGAGAGAGAGAGAGAGAGAGAGACAGACGGGGGCATAGGGAGAGAGGAGAGAGAGATATTTTTTCAAATGTACTCACATATTAGAAAGTGGATCAACATGCGTGAATCATGTAAAGCATGAGGATAATATCAGTTTCACATGTTATCAGTGTACTGTATAATATATAGCCCTATAGCCCTGACCTACCGTTAGCATGTATCCTTTGTCCTGGTCTTGATTCTTGACCTGATCTTGTCTGTTTACACTTATAAGATCAGAGTCAGATCACAATGAGTCTTTTAATAATCGTCTACACTCGTCTAAAAACAAATGTGTGCACAGTGTGTACAAGATCAGGACAAAAAGCTGCATGTTAGAACCAGGTATAAACAGGGCCTTTTAATATACATAACCTCTCTACTTCTTAGCCCCCCCCCGCCAAACTAATTCTAAATCTTGTCTAGTGGACGTTTGATTCACATTAACAAACCCGGGGTTCAAATCCTATATATGACAGACAGACAGACAGACAGACACACACACACACACACACACACACACACACACACACACACACACACACACACACACACACACACACACACACACACACACAATGAAGCTCTATTAGCTCTAGTGAAAGATCCCCATGCTAGACATTGAGCCTTGTTGGGCGAATTCTAATTGTCAGTCTGACAAGGAATTCTAATGAAAGATTCAAGACTCAGAACACAGGAATCCCTTGAGCCTTGTTCAGTAAAAGAGTGAAATGTCTGGCATAAACCTGTAGTACGTCTTCAGGAGGAAGACATTTTACGAGGCCGTGCCATCTGGAGAGACTAAAGTATCACAAGATAGTGTTTCCGTCCGTCTAGCCCGTCCGTCCGTCCGTCTGTCCGGCTGTCCGTCTGTCTGTCTGTCTGTCTGTCTGTCTGCAGTGATGGAACCGGGACAGCTGACCAGCTCTAAGTATTGTTACTAGTTATGCACGGTTCGAAGGATGTTTAAACCCAGCCTTCAATGCAATCCGCGTTATAAGGACTCATTGAAGATTAAGCCGACATGCACAGGGTTTACCATGGATGGGATCTCCGCGAACGTCAGGGGAAAATGCCTTTTAAAAGCTACACTGTCATCTAGTGACCTGTGCTATGGCGCGGCTCGGATTGAATCTCGGGCCAAAGTCGATTGGCCAATAGATGTGTGGAATGTACTGTATATGTCTGCAAAGTAGTCTCTCTAAATGTGCCTGCAGTGTGGTCTCTCTAAATGTGCCTGCAGTGTGGTCTCTCTAAATGTGTCTCTGGTGTGGTCTTTTTGAATGTGTCTGCAGTGTGGTCTCTCTGAATGTGTCTGCAGTGTAGTCTCTCTAAATGTGTCTGCAGTGTGGTCTCTCTAAATGTGTCTGCAGTGTGGTCTCTCTAAATGTGTCTGCAGTGTGGTCTCTCTAAATGTGTCTGCAGTGTGGTCTCTCTGAATGTGTCTGCAGTGTGGTCTCTCTGAATGTGTCTGCAGTGTGGTCTCTCTAAATGTGTCTGCAGTGTGGTCTCTCTGAATGTGTCTGCAGTGTGGTCTCTCTGAATGTGTCTGCAGTGTGGTCTCTCTGAATGTGTCTGCAGTGTGGTCTCTCTAAATGTGTCTGCAGTGTGGTCTCTCTAAATGTGTCTGCAGTGTGGTCTCTCTAAATGTGTCTGCAGTGTGGTCTCTCTAAATGTGTCTGCAGTGTGGTCTCTCTAAATGTGTCTGCAGTGTGGTCTCTCTAAATGTGTCTGCAGTGTGGTCTCTCTAAATGTGTCTGCAGTGTGGTCTCTCTAAATGTGTCTGCAGTGTGGTCTCTCTAAATGTGTCTGCAGTGTGGTCTCTCTAAATGTGTCTGCAGTGTGGTCTCTCTAAATGTGTCTGCAGTGTGGTCTCTCTAAATGTGTCTGCAGTGTGGTCTCTCTGAATGTGTCTGCAGTGTGGTCTCTCTGAATGTGTCTGCAGTGTGGTCTCTCTAAATGTGTCTGCAGTGTGGTCTCTCTAAATGTGTCTGCAGTGTGGTCTCTCTAAATGTGTCTGCAGTGTGGTCTCTCTAAATGTGTCTGCAGTGTGGTCTCTCTAAATGTGTCTGCAGTGTGGTCTCTCTGAATGTGTCTGCAGTGTGGTCTCTCTAAATGTGTCTGCAGTGTGGTCTCTCTAAATGTGTCTGCAGTGTGGTCTCTCTAAATGTGTCTGCAGTGTGGTCTCTCTAAATGTGTCTGCAGTGTGGTCTCTCTAAATGTGTCTGCAGTGTGGTCTCTCTAAATGTGTCTGCAGTGTGGTCTCTCTAAATGTGTCTGCAGTGTGGTCTCTCTAAATGTGTCTGCAGTGTGGTCTCTCTGAATGTGTCTGCAGTGTGGTCTCTCTAAATGTGTCTGCAGTGTGGTCTCTCTAAATGTGTCTGCAGTGTGGTCTCTCTAAATGTGTCTGCAGTGTGGTCTCTCTAAATGTGTCTGCAGTGTGGTCTCTCTGAATGTGTCTGCAGTGTGGTCTCTCTAAATGTGTCTGCAGTGTGGTCTCTCTAAATGTGTCTGCAGTGTGGTCTCTCTAAATGTGTCTGCAGTGTGGTCTCTCTAAATGTGTCTGCAGTGTGGTCTCTCTAAATGTGTCTGCAGTGTGGTCTCTCTAAATGTGTCTGCAGTGTGGTCTCTCTAAATGTGTCTGCAGTGTGGTCTCTCTAAATGTGTCTGCAGTGTGGTCTCTCTAAATGTGTCTGCAGTGTGGTCTCTCTGAATGTGTCTGCAGTGTGGTCTCTCTAAATGTGTCTGCAGTGTGGTCTCTCTAAATGTGTCTGCAGTGTGGTCTCTCTAAATGTGTCTGCAGTGTGGTCTCTCTAAATGTGTCTGCAGTGTGGTCTCTCTGAATGTGTCTGCAGTGTGGTCTCTCTAAATGTGTCTGCAGTGTGGTCTCTCTAAATGTGTCTGCAGTGTGGTCTCTCTAAATGTGTCTGCAGTGTGGTCTTTTTAAAGTGTGTTTGGGAAAGGCTGGTTGTGATACCTGTGCATCACATTTCAAGCCTGATGAAAGTAGCGTTGTGTTGTCACACTCTCCAACGGAGGAGCTATCAAACTATTATACAGTCAGGTTCTCACCAACCAGCTGCATCACAGCATAGACCCACACCCCAGCCTACACACACACACACACAAAGCTACGACTTCACCCTTAATACTGAATCGAATCTGCCTATCCCAAAACAGTTGATTATTCCTTGTCCCAGTTTCAGGGGATCCCTGAAGAAGGCTTATCAAACAGGCCAGAAACGGCTAGGGGACGATAAGGATTTACAGTCCTGCAGGCATCTTCAGAGCCTATGCTCCCGGACTCTTCTCCCAACCTAAAACGTTCTGTATTTAGGCAAGAACTTCCACAGGAAACGCTATAAAGATACCATTTCCTTGTTGGCTAAACCTCGGATTTAAATCATATTCCAACTCCTTACTAAATGTAATAGTACAATACGCTGGATACCTTTATTTGCAGAAACACAGATCCTTATTTCAGTAAACTAAGCCGATGCAAAAAATCCTCAATTAATTCACCTAATTTAAGAACCTCAAGTAAAACAACAATGCACTGATGACAAGGAATCCAGAACAACAAAACTGAGTTTTATTCAGACAAGGCAGAGTCCCCGGTTTAATCACAAACCCGCACACAAGCATGATAAATGTGCAGAGTTCTCCCCAAAGAATGTAAGAGGGGCACTGCACCACCTTGTGGACAGGCTGCGCCATTATGTAAAAATAAAATAATATATACAGCACCAGTTTGGCCACCTACTTATTCAAGGGTTTTTCTTTATTTTGACTATTTTCTACATTGTATAATAATAGTGAAGACATCAACACTATGAAATAACACATATGGAATCATGTAGTAACCAAAAACGTGTTAAAAAAATGAAAATATATGTAATATTTTGGATTCTTCAAAGTAGCCACCCTTTGCCTTGATGACAGCTTTGCACACTCTTGGCATTCTCTCAACCAGCTCCACCTGGAATGCTTTTCCAACAGTCTTGAAGGAGTTCCCACATATGCTGAGCACTTGTTGGCTGCTTTTCCTTCACTCTGCGGTCCAACTCATCCAAAACCATCTCAATTGGGTTGAGGTCGGCTGTTTGTGGAGGCCAGGTCATCTGATGCAGCACTCCATCACTCTCCTTCTTGATCAAATAGCCCTTACACAGCCTGGAGGTGTGTTGGGTCATTGTCCTGTTGAAAAGCAAATGATAGTCCCACTAAGCGCAAACCAGATGGGATGGCGTATCTCTGCAGAATGCTGAGGTAGCCATACTGTGCCTTGAATCCTAAATAAATCACAGACAGTGTCACCAGCAAAGCACCACCACACCTCCTCCTCCTCCATGCTTCACGGTGGGAACCACACATGCGGAGATCATCCGCTCGCCTACTCTGCGCCTCACAAAGACACAGCGGTTGGAACAAAACTTCTCAGATTTGGACTCATCAGACCAAAGGACAGATTTCCACTGGTCTAATGTCCGTTGCTCTTGTTTCTTGGCCCAAGCAAGCCTCTTCTTCTTATTGGTGTCCTTTAGTAGTGGTTTCTTTGCAGCAATTCGACCATGAAGGCCTGATTCACGCAGTCTCCTCTGAACAGTTGATGTTGAGATGTGTCTGTTACTTGAACTCTGTGAAGCATTTATTTGAGGCTGGTTACTCTAATGAACGCATTTATTTGAGGCTGGTTACTCTAATGAACGTATCCTCTGCAGCAGAGGTAAATCTGGGTCTTCCTTTTCTGTGGCGGTCCACATGAGAGCCGGTTTCATCATAGCGCCTAATGGTTTTTGCGACGGCACTTGAAGAAACTTTCAAAGTTCTTGAAATATCCCGAATTGACTGGCCTTCATGTCTTAAAGTAATGATGGACTGTCATTTCTCGTTGCTTATTTGAGCTGTTGTTGCCATAATATGGACTTGGTCTTTTACCAAATAGTGCTATCTTCTGTATACCACCCCTACCTTGTCACAACACAACTGATTGGCTCAAATGCATTAAGAAGGAAAGAAATTACACAGTTGAACTTTTAGCAAGGCACACCTGTTAATTGAAATGCTTTCTAGTTTACTACCTCATGAAGCTGGTTGAGAGAATGCCAAGAGTGTGCAAAGTTGTCATCAAGGCAAAGGGTGGCTAATTTGAAGATTCTCAAATATTAACACTTTTTTGGTTACTACATGATTCCATATGTGTTATTTTGCTTTTGACTGGTACTGTGTATATATACTGTATATACTTTATCTGTTGTTTAAGGCCATTTTTGCTTGAGATTGCAGAAAATGGCAATTGCAGGTGTTCAAACAAGGAGGAACTGAACCCCCTCCCTCCCTCCGTGCGTGTCCTTAAAGATCCCTTGTTGGCTGGCGAAAGTCTTCTACTCCAGGGACCTCTCTCTCTCTCTCTGTATTTCTCTCTCTCTCTGTATCTCTCTCCCCCAGGCCTGATCCTATCTCTCTCTCACAGCTATACTACCCAGTTAAACTACACACAGCTATACTACACACAGTTATAATACACACAGCTATACTACACAGCTATACTACACAACTATACTACACACAGCTATACTACACAGTTATACTACACAGTTATACTACACACAGCTAAACTACACAGTTATACTACACAGTTATACTACACACAGCTATACTACACACAGCTATACTACACACAGCTATACTACACACAGCTATACTGCACAGTTATTCTACACATAACTGTACTACACAGTTATGCTACACACAGCTATACTACACACAGCTATACTGCACAGTTATTCTACACATAACTGTACTACACAGCTATACTACACACAGCTATACTGCACAGTTATTCTACACATAACTGTACTACACAGCTATACTACACACAGCTATACTACACACAGCTATACTACACAGTTATACTACACACAGCTATACTACACAACTATACTACACACAGCTATACTACACAGTTATACTACACAGTTATACTACACACAGCTAAACTACACAGTTATACTACACAGTTATACTACACACAGCTATACTACACACAGCTATACTACACCCAGCTATACTACACCCAGCTATACTACACAGCTATAATACACAGCTATACTACACACAGTTATACTACACAGTTATACTACACAGTTATACTACACAGTTATACTACACAGTTATACTACTCACAGCTATACTACTCACAGCTATACTACACACAGCTATACTACACACAGCTATACTACACAGTTATACTACACACAGCTATACTACACACAGCTATACTACACACAGCTATACTACAGTTATACTACACATCTATACTACACAGTTATACTACACACATCTATACTACACACATCTATACTACACAGCTATACTACACACAGCTATACTACACACAGCTATACTACACAGTTATACTACACAGTTATACTACACACAGTTATACTACACACAGCTATACTACACACAGCTATACTACACACAGCTATACTACACACAGCTATACTACACACAGCTATACTACACAGCTATACTACACAGTTATACTACACACAGCTATACTACACAGTTATACTACACAGTTATACTACACAGTTATACTACACACAGCTATACTGCACAGATATAGTATATACTATATATATATGCACACATTCTACACACAGAAATTCCCATGCAGACACAAGTACAGAGGTTAGAATCATATCTAGAATCATATCTATTCACTCAGATATATCCTCTTCCCCATGAGCTGCTTGCCTCTGTCTTCCTGGGAAGACCCACTATCGGCTCCTTACTGTCATGCTGATATAGAGGTCAGAGAGAGTGTGTGTGGTTGTCAAGACTGTGAAGCTGAATCCACATTCTTATCTCCTCCTCTGCCTTTGTAACAGACTTCTGACAGCCTGCAGACTGCCTGAATCTCAGTGTGTGTATGGCCTGTATTGGCTGTCACGGGCGGCTGGTGGCCAACTTCATTGGGAAGCACAGCTCATAGCTGGAACGGTGTAAATGGAACGGTATCAAATACATGACACGCGTGGTTTCCATGTGCTGGATATCATTCCAGTTACTTTGTTATTACGAGCTGTCCTCCCCTCACCAGCCTCCTGTGGTAGTCAAATCAAATGTATTGGGTTCAGTCAATCGTCCTGATGAGCATTTCCCAGCTGTAGTTTGTTTAAATGCTGGCAGCAACAGCAGCATGGTGCTAGTTAGAACTTGTAAAATAAAGTGATTTTTACTTCAGTGGGCGAGGGAGAATTAACTTGTAGTATTGGTCACCAACACCACAACAAACAAAAGAAAGGCTCTAGTTTTGTCTAATCTTGATTATCGTTAATGTGTTGGAAATCCTAAATTGTTTGCATAGTCAACTTACACACAGTTCTGACACAAACACTTACCCCACCAGACATGGCACCAGGGGTCTTTTCACAGTCCCCAAATCCAGAACAATTTCATGAAAACGTACAGTATTATATAGAGCCCTTAGTGCACGGAACTTCCTTCCATCTCATATTGCTCAAATAAACAGCAAACCTGGTTTCAACAAACAGATAAAGCAAAATCTCAAGGCACAACGCCTCTCCCCTATTTGACCTAGATAGTTTGTGTGTATGCATTGATATGTAGGCTACGTGTGCTTTTAAAAAAAGGTATGTAGTTCTGTCCTTTAGCTCTTTCTTGTCTATTAATGTCACGCTTCATGTTTTGTGTGGACTCCAAAGAAGAGTAGATGCTACTTTCGCAAAGGCAAATGGGGATCCAAATAAAATATACCAAATACCAAAAATACCGTGACTTGCCAATTAACTAACTAAAGACAAGCCGGTACGAATGAATGACCAGTGCCACGGTGTTGTCACCGCACCAGGCAGCTAGCTGTATATCAGTATAGCAATTGATACGGTGAAAACAATGTGTGGGGAGGCAGAGGCACAGAAACTCACATCGACGCCTTTTGTCAGATAACACAGTTGAATGAAAAATGTACGTTTTTTTTGCTATAGCAATCAAGAGTAAACTCTGGCTGAACTCCCCAGCTTATGCTCTCCAAATGGACGTGAGCTGTGCCAAGATGCCCAGATGCCCATGCATTGACTTTTGTTCACTATAGGGGGACATTTTGTTCTGTCTCACACTTCCTGAGCACGAAACAGCACTGGGGATGTGCAGTGTGCTGCGTGGCTATATTGATGAAAAACTGATTCCATGGGATCGAATGGTGGGCTTTTGCACAAATAGGGCTCCGTCTATTGGGGCGGCAGGGTAGCCTAGTGGTTAGAGCATTGGGCCAGTAACCGAAAGGATTGCTGGATCAAATCCCCGAGCTGACAAGGTAAAAATCTGTCATTCTGCCCCCGAACAAGGCAGTTAAACCACTGTTTCCCAGTAGGCCGTCATTGTAAATAAGAATTTGTTCTTATTATCTGACTTGCCTGGTTAAATAAAGGTTAATTTAACAGGTAAATATGGTGGGGCAGGCCTCTGCTCTCTAGTGATGAATGCACTCACTCTGCCATATGGACAACATTGTATGATACACCGAGATACACGATGATACACCACGATACACCATGATACACCACGATACACCATGATACACGATGATACACCGAGATACACCGAGATACACGATGATACACCGAGATACACGATGATACACCATGATACACCGAGATACACAATGATACACCGAGATACACGATGATACACCGAGATACACCATGATACACCGAGATACACGATGATACACCGAGATACACCATGATACACCGAGATACACCATGATACACCGAGATACACGATGATACACCGAGATACACGATGATACACCATGATACACCGAGATACACGATGATACACCGAGATACACGATGATACACCGAGATACACGATGATACACCATGATACACCGAGATACACGATGATACACCGAGATACACCATGATACACAGAGATACACGATGATACACCGAGATACACCGAGATACACGATGATACACCGAGATACACGATGATACACGATGATACACCGAGATACACCATGATACACCGAGATACACCATGATACACCGAGATACACGATGATACACCATGATACACCGAGATACACGATGATACACCGAGATACACGATGATACACCGAGATACACGATGATACACTGAGAGAAACTGGTGGCAAAAGAGCACAGAACTCTGAGATATACTGCAGCAGGAAACTTTAACATCTGCATTAACATCTGCTAACCATGTGTATGTGACAAATCAAATTTGATTTGATTTAAAAAATAATAACGGTCTCCTTGCCTATGTAACAGACCTATTTGGGAAACTGAATGCAAGCACAAGGGGAGAAATACAAACAAATTCTACAGATGAGTGATCGAATCAGTGGATTCAGTGGAAAGAATTCTTATTGGAGAGAGAGAGAGAGAGAGAGAGAGAGAGAGAGAGAGAGAGAGAGAGAGAGAGAGAGAGAGAGACTGGAGAGAGAGAGAGAGAGAGAGAGAGAGAGAGAGAGAGAGAGAGAGAGAGAGACTGGAGAGAGAGAGAGAGAGAGAGAGAGAGAGAGAGAGAGAGAGAGAGAGAGAGAGAGAGAGAGAGAGAGAGAGAGAGAGAGAGAGAGAGAGAGAGAGAGAGAGAGAGAGAGAGACAGAGAGAGAGAGAGAGGGAGTGAGAGAGAGAGAGACAGAGAGAGAGAGGGAGAGAGAGAGACAGAGAGAGAGAGAGAGAGAGAGAGAGAGAGAGAGAGAGACAGAGAGAGAGAGAGAGAGAGGGAGAGAGAGAGAGACAGAGATAGAGAGAGAGAGAGAGAGAGAGAGAGAGAGAGAGAGAGAGAGAGAGAGAGAGAGAGAGAGAGAGAGAGAGAGAGAGAGAGAGAGAGAGAGAGAGAGAGAGAGAGAGAGAGAAAAGGAAAGTTGTCCAGAGGAAAACTACAAACAATGCATGCAGGGCAGAATTAGGCCAATATCCACTAATAATAAAAACTCAAAAAAGAGCAATTAAGTTTTGGAAACATCTAAAATACAGTGACCCCCTCTCATATCATTACCAAGCCCTGCAATGCCAAGAGCTGAGCAAAGAAAAGAGTCCCCTCATCCAGCTGGTCCTGGGGCTGAGTTCACAAACCTGTTCTACTAACACACTGAAGCCTCAGGACCAGAACATCCAATCAATCAGAATAAAACAAATGACATCACAATCAAAACAAAACTACATTGCTCATTGGGAAACACAAGCACAAGCACAAAGCAAAATGCAGTGCTATCTGGCCCTAAATCGACAGTACACCGTGGCAAACTATTTGACCACGGTTACTGATCAAAACCTTAGAAAAACCTTGACAAAGTACAGGCTCAGTGAGCACAGCCTTGCCATTGAGAAGGGTAGACACAGGAAAACCTGGCTGCCTGTAGAGGAAAGGCTGTGCAACCACTGCACCACAGCAGAACCTGAGACAGAGCTGCATTTCCTGACAAAATGTAAAAAATATAAAACAATTAGAGAGTGTCATTTCCCCAAATTTGAAACCCATATTCAAGGTTTCAAAGACCTCTCTGATGAGAATAGGCTACCCATCCTGTTGGGGGAGGAAACAGAAAGCTGTGGGCTGGCAGCGCACTACATCACTGCCTGCCATAAGATGAGGGACAGTGTCTGACAGACCAATCAACCTGCACATGTCTTCTACTGTATGCTTATTGTTGTTGTTCAATGTGGTTATTGTTGTTACTGTTGTCTTGTTGACAATTTTGATTATTAATTATGTTCATATTATAAATATCAAATGTAAGCTTTGGCAATATGTACATTGTTACGTCATGCCAATAAAGCAAATTGAATTGAATTGAATTGAATTGAGAGAGTCTTTTCAAAAGCGAACTTTGCCCCCTTTCCCTCGGCTGTGCATGTTTCTAACAGACAACAGCATCAGTAAGAGCCGGTCCTGACCTCCCTGTTGCCCTAAACATTATTCTGCTAAGGGGCCCTCCTACCTGACCAGTGAGCCATGTAAACCACACCTGACACCCCAGAGCTCTCCCACTACAATCCTCCCTCCTTTAAAAACAGTTTGCTCCATCTGTCGGTCTAAGAATAAGTAGACCTATACAGAACAGAGGTATAAACAAACACTATTTATTGAATAGAATATTTTCTATAGAATCTTAAGATAAGTGAATATTAACATTAAACATAAATAAGAAATTGTAGAAAATATAAAAATGTAGAAAATAATAAAATATATAACACTGAGCTTTGGCTCTGCTGCCTGGTAATTAGTCCAGTCTTCACAGTATTATACAATTAGCATTGTCAATACAATGTAAACATAGGCCTATAGACTATGGCTGCAGCTATATGTCTCAAAATAGTAAAGTAAAACCTATACAGCTGTGTGATTTAACTGTGGTTCCCTCTACAGCCTGGGCCTTTTCAGCATCAGCATGGGCACCAGTCTATCTGGACTGTCTGGAAGAAACTGAGAAACTATGTCACATAGTTAGTTAAGCAGGCATTTACACAAATGCACTTATGCCATACAATCTTAAAATGTTACTAAGTGTGTAAACATTTGAATGTTTGAATTAAAATCTTTCCGTCAAAATATTCTTCTTCTGCACTTTTGCAGGACATCGCGTTTCCCCACGTCATGATTTATGCTCATGATGGCCAGACCACTCAAACGTTCCTGTGGCATGGAGGACCTCAAGTAGTTTTTTATATATTTATTTTATTTCACCTTTATTTAACCAGGTAGTTCTATATGATGTCATAATACAGGTAGGCAAGTTGACAACAAGATCTCATTTACAACTGCGACCTGGCCAAGATAAAGCAAAGCAGTGCGACACAAACAACAACACAGAGTTACACATGGAGTGAACAAACGTAGAGTCAATAACACAGCTATAATTTTGTAAAAGCTCCTCTCTGCCAATGCTTCTGTTACTGGTAGGGTGACTGCAATTCTTAGGGCTATCCAAAGGTTAGGATAGAGTTCCTGCAGGTTTTTCCTCACAGAGAAAGGAAAGCAGCTCAAAGGCAGTTATCTGATGGTCGATCAGGTCAATTCTATATCTCGTGTGCCAGATCCATTCCACTGATGTCACAGTCATCTCTGAAGGTCAAGAGTGTTTTCAACTTCCATGCAGTGAGCCTTTTAAAGATTCACTGGACATCTGAGAAGCAGTGCTGAAGTTCAGCAGCACTCCATATTTGGTTTTCACCAGGTTGAGTGTTTCAAATCTCTCATCCATGGGATGTCACGGCAGAGTCGACCAAAATGTTGAAGTAGTTGACTTCAAGGTTTTTTCAGTGCATCAGTCACTAGTTCATCAGGAGTCTCATAGCTGAAATGCCTCTTGCTGTTTCTCAGTCTCCTCCACATTCATTTTCTTCACAAATGCTTTTGGCTGTTGTCTGGGGCCTCAGAGAATCCAGTTTCCCGGTATGTAGTGAGGGAGGCCTTTGCACTTGAGATTATAATTCACCGCGATATCCAACTGCATTGAGGCGGATTGGAGGAGCGTGTTCACCTTGTGTTTGTCATTGTCAGCATCTCACGCCATACGACACAGCAAATCACCAAGCGGTAGGTCCCAACTTCCTCTGCTTGTGCTTGTGCCGCCACTGGCCACAGGATCGTTGATCGTCTGTCTGGCTTCCAGTGATGCCTCCCGAACTTCAGAAGCCTGATACCTGATTGCATGAACACCTTGGAACCCCCCACCCCCCAAAAAAACAACTGCATCTTTTGAAGATGTGGCAGCATCTGCAATGACAAGGTTTAGAGTTTGTGCTCCACATTGGGACGGCTCTGGGATATTTTTTTAGCAGCCTGGCTTGTACTCCTTGGTGCTTGCCCTTCATGTTGGCCCCATTATCATAGGCCTTGCCCTCTGCAATCTTCAAACGGAATCTTCAGCTCGTTCAGCTTATCTAAGATGACAGTGGACAGATTCAAGCCTGTTGTAACCTCGACATTCACAAAGCCCGAGGAAGTGCTCTTTGATCTCTGGCTTTCCCTTTAAAGATCCTCAGAATAATGGCCATTTGCTGCTGGTGACTAATGGCAGGTGTCCAGTCCAAGATAATGGAGAAGTACTTTGAGTCTCTTACTTGAGTCACTATTGCTTCCAGAATCTCGTCACTCTCGATCTGTATCAGCTCATTATGTGTGCGCTTCCCAAGGTAATGAGCATTTGTCTCTCCCGCTTTAATTTTGCTGAGATGATTTTCCATGACGGGGGGTCAAATTTTGCAAGTAATTCAACCTCTTTTAGGAAGTTTCCATTATCTGGTTGGAAAAGTGTGTCTGATGAACCCCTGAATGCTAGGTTTCTTTCAGCCAGAGACTGGGTAATACTTATTAAACGTGTAAGGACACCCCCATCTCTCTCTTTCAGCCTCCAAAATTGTCATTTGTATCTGGTCAAGAGTCTGTCCCCGACTTTGGCGCAGATCCAAGTACTCTCCACTTAATCATATTGTTTGTGTGTTCAGGACTACCCTCGTGGTGTTTCAGAATGGCGTTGATATTTGACCAGTCATTCACGCCTTCCTTTATTATTCTGTAGTCTTTTGTAGAAAAGAGGCTAAACAACAGCAAAAACAATACACAGCGTTGTTTTAGATTGAGTATGAAAGCCAGCTCCTGGTAATCTTTTCCCCGTTTGACAGCTGTCTCTGTAATAAGCCTGAATGGAAACATAAATCCAGTCCTGGTTTGAATGGACCTCTCTCTGAGCACTAACTCAGTCCTCACAAAGTCTGTTAAGACTGGGGGGCCAATCTGCTGGGTCATTTGGTGGAGCCGCAACTGTTCTATTAGGGTCTGAGCTGCTTGTATCTGATGCTGGCTGTACACCTCTGGTTGTGCTAGTACTGGCTGAGGCTGCCTGTACTTCACCTGGGTCTGTGTTAGTACCTGCTGAAGACGGCTGCATTGGGTTTGTGTTAGTATTTGCTGAAGCTGGATGTACTGGGTCTGTGTTAGTACTGGCTGAAGCCGGCTGTACTGGATCTGTGTTAGTACTGGCTGAGGCTGGATGTACTGGGTCTGAGTTAGTACTGGCTGAGGCTGGATGTACTGGGTCTGAGTTAGTACTGGCTGAGGCTGGATGTACTGGGTCTGTGTTAGTACTGGCTGAGGCTGGATGTACTGGGTCTGTGTTAGTACTGGCTGAGGCTGGATGTACTGGGTCTGTGTTAGTACTGGCTGAGGCTGGATGTGGATCAACGGAGTCTGTGCTTGTACTGGCTGATGATCCATCATCTCCTCTACTGAGGAACTTAAGCAAAGCACCTGTAAATTATAGATCACAATACTATCATTCATTTTATCAGCTGCATCAGGCCCATTCAAACTGGTTCCCCCAGATTTCCTTCAATACATTTTCAGATATAAAATACTATTTATACCATGGCTTGGCTGAATACTTGATGGTTATTATTCACTGAGAGATGTGCATCCACACTGCCCAGTATGCACAGCGAATCAACATTTTAAATTCAATATATACATCAATAGTCAATCCATTAATTTCCATCTTGCATTAGTCCAGAGTTGTAGCTAAACCTTGACTGAGAGACTAGATCATCATTTTGTCTTGTTTTAAAATGATGTGCGCCTATGAGGAATGCCATCACGCCCATATCTTGTCTGGACTGGTCCCATGTGAACGCATGTTCATGCGCGACGTGGTTATCTTTTACGAGCTGCAGTTTATAAAACACTGTTGCCCATTGACGTTTATCAAACGTAATAAATAGTTGTATTTCACGCTCACTTTTTGTCAAGCACAAAGTCACAGCCCTGGAAATGGCTGGCGAGCAAGCAAGACACAGACAGACCAAGAGATGCACTGCCCAGCTAGGTTAGCAAGACAGACTAGAGAGAGATGCACTGCCCAGCTACAGCATATCAACTTAACGTTACTGTTATTTGCTGACATCAAACATGAGGAGAGGAGAGAACACAAGTTTACCTGATTGCTGTTCCCGCAATCCACTCGCATGGTGTTTTTTTCCCCTTATTTTTCGTGACCAGGAGAATAGTTCCATCCTCTCATCGAAGTTGTAAACGCTGACACCCGCTCCGACACAAGGGGGAGGCGGGGGGGCCCTTGCGTAATTTGCGGGGCCCTAAGCAACTTTCGTAGTGAGCGTACAGGGCCACCCGGCTCTGCACACGAGTGATGACTGCTCATCTCCAACGCTTGGAAGAGCACTTTGGGACCTACTTCCCAGTCCGTTTACTCAGCATTAAAAACGCATTGGCACCCTTTGTCAGCTCATATCTGTGTGAAGCTGGATTCAGTGCTTTAGTCCTGCATAAGAACCATTAAAACCACATATGAATGTGACCGCAGAGATGAGGTGCGTACTGCGGACCACACACCCTGACTTTGAGAAGCTCTGACGCGACACGCATCCAGCCATACCCATCTCATTAGCGGTGATGAGATACGATACATTATGTTAGACTAAATTGACTGTCACAGCTCCACATTAACAGTATGTGATGGTGAGTTGAGAAGACAATCAGAAATATTTTTTCAATTGACTGTCATAGCCCTAAATAATTTAAAAAAAAAAAGTAATCATTGTCTGTTAATTATATAATTGTTTTCACGTGGTTGGGGTCGCGGGACAAAAAGTTTGGGAACCACCCCCTGGTACAGCCTCTCCGGTCTGTGTTGACAAATCACAGCTCAGCAGCAGTTGGTCATGTGTTGAGGAGCGCCCTCTAGTGGCTGACTGTCGGGTTTATCAGCCTACAGGCCGTAGGGAGGATTTGGTACTCTTTATAGATGTAGAAATCCTTGGATATTGACTCATGAGAGAGAGAGAGAGAGAGAGAGAGAGAGAGAGAGAGAGAGAGAGAGAGAGAGAGAGTTTATGAAAAGCGTTCCTGCAGAGAAACCCTCCCTGACGAGCTCGTTAAGTATGAGTGACAGCTGGTTCTTCCGAGGGCATCGCCCTGATCGCTTCCTACACAGACATTTTGTTCCTATTTTTAACCTTTATTTAACTAGGCAAGTCAGTTAAGAACAAACACCGGCCAAACCCGGACGATGCTGGGCCAATTGTGCACCGCCCTATTGGACTCCCAATCATGGGCCGGTTGTGATAGAGCTTTGGAATCGAACCAGCAGTGTCTGTAGTGACGCCTCAAGCACTGAGATGCAGTGCCTCGGACCGCTGCACGACTTGTGTTGATTAACGAGATATGTGCCGATGAAGTGATGTGCTATATGCTGCTGTGTACAGGGACAGTAGTCTCATAGGGAACAGGATTGTTTGTGGAGAGATTAGGTTCAGAGGAAACAAAACAACTCTAAGCTAATCTCTAATTCCGTATTAACTATTCAATCTGCTAACTCAGACAGACGCTCTCTCACTGTCGGGCAGCTGTTTGAGGAGCAGCAGCCGCTCTCTCACTGTCTGGCAGCTGTTTGAGGAGCAGCAGCCGCTCTCTCACTGTCTGGCAGCTGTTTGAGGAGCAGCAGCCGCTCTCTCACTGTCTGGCAGCTGTTTGAGGAGCAGCAGCCGCTCTCTCACTGTCTGGCAGCTGTTTGACGGACGGACGGACGGACGGACAGATTTCTCTCACCATCTGACCTCACAGACCAATTGCTATTCAAGAAGTGACTGCTGTTCCCACAGGGTTTCCGTTAGCCTGTAATTGCTAGGATTTTTGTGTCCATTTACAAAAGGAAAATCCGCAAAATAAAATTGTCGCAGACCAAACTGTCCTGGAGAATAAAAATCCCATTGCAAAATAAATGCTTTCTTTATTCATTGATGGCAATACAACGTGCGTATCGATCTATAGCCCTCAATACTCAGCTCTGGACCTCAAAGCTATTTTTCCATTGTTCCCCTCTAATCAGGGACTGATTCAGACCTGGGACACCCGGTGAGTGCAATTAATTATCAGGTAGAACAGAAAACCAGCCGGGCTCCGGACCTCGTTAGGGTAAGTGGAATTAAATTGGCGCGTGTGTATTTTTGTTAGTCGTCGTGTATTTTATTTATTACACGCCCACATTTATTACACGCCTACGCATACAGAACCTATTGAGCGGAATAGGCTACCACCTGCCAGACAGTGAGAGAGCTGCGGCTCCTCAAACAGCTGTCAGACAGTGAGAGAGCTGCGGCTGCTCCTCAAACAGCTGTCAGACAGTGAGAGAGCTGACGCTGCTGCTCCTCAAACAGCTGCCAGACAGTGAGAGAGCAGCGGCTCCTCAAACAGCTGTCAGACAGTGAGAGAGCGGCTGCTCCTCAAACAGCTGTCAGACAGTGAGAGAGCGGCTGCTCCTCAAACAGCTGTCAGACAGTGAGAGAGCGGCTGCTCCTCAAACAGCTGTCAGACAGTGAGAGAGCGGCGGCTGCTCCTCAAACAGCTGCCAGACAGTGAGAGAGCGGCAGCTGCTCCTCAAACAGCTGTCAGACAGTGAGAGAGCGGCGGCTCCTCAAACAGCTGTCCAGACAGTGAGAGAGCTGACGCTGCTGTTGCTGCTCCTGTTGCCCTGGCAACGGTAGGCAGGATGTCAACGAGTCACCCACCACTTGTGAACTGGGGGCCATTTTGAAAACATATAACTTACTAAGTTGTCTGAAACCTGAACGTTTTACATCGTATTACTACGCATTGTGTCTTACCTTACTTCAAAGTAGCTGACCATAGACCGTAAATCTGACCATAGAAACGGGGAGGCAATTATTTTATAAAGACTTCCTCATAGCAGAGGAAGTCTTTATTATGCCATTGAAACCAGAATTTCTCTCCTGTTCTATTGGTTTATGCTGTTGAAACCCAGAATTTCTCTCCTGTTCTATTGGTTTATGCCGTTGAAACCCAGAATTTCTCTCCTGTTCTATTGGTTTATGCCGTTGAAACCCAGAATTTCTCTCCTGTTCTATTGGTTTATGCCGTTGAAACCATAATTTCCCTCCTGTTCTATTGGTTTATGCCGTTGAAACCCAGAATTTCTCTCCTGTTCTATTGGTTTAGGCCGTTGAAACCCAGAATTTCTCTCCTGTTCTATTGGTTTATGCCGTTGAAACCCATAATTTCTCTCCTGTTCTATTGGTTTTCATATCAACTTTCCTTAGTTGTCCAGAAGCCAAAGGCACTATCCTAGTCATATGATCAACCCATCCTAGTTGTTGCATCTATAAAATACCCTTTCTCTCATCAGGTGCTCTGTTTAGAGGTGCTCTGTGCTTTCCTGACAAATTGCATTTTGGAAAAGGTTTTGGAAAAAAGGTTTGAAAATAACTGTTTTATTGGCTGCTTCATTACAGGAGTTGCATGTTCTGTTAAGATAAATTACCATAATTCTAAAATGTGATTTGTCATTCTGAGTACCGTAGGTGGACGCCCTAATGGGTTACGCACCCCAATGCATATGGGTCCGGTAAAGTGTACTGAGTACAAAATAACATTTACTTCTCCTGAATGCTCTTCATTTAACACAAGGCTGTCTCTATGGCAATGGACCACAACTATCGACTGTTGCCAGGGTACTAGACGAGATGTGAGCTGCAAAATCACGGTTGGAGGTAGAGCAATGTTAATCTTGTAGCTACCAAAGACACAAATCACCCAATGTTTTGTCAACACCATATAGTCATCATCATCATCATCACATCATCATCATAATAATAATAGACATCACCATCCTCCTCCTCCTAATCTTCATCACCATCAAAACTTCAATCAACGGTGGTCCCAAAAATGGCAGCAGGGCCCCTTCGAGGCAGATTTTTCAGCTCGAGACCCAAATGAGAAATGTACTGTCCTCGAACGACCCAAATTGAAAATAATATAGTGTGTGATTATAAATGTATTCTCATAAAACGCGACCCACCTCTCACATGCTCAGCACCCACTTTAGGTCCTAAACTATAGTTTAAGAAACCCTGCCCTAGATAAGCCAGCATGCTAGATTCTAATTTGGGCTAGATTCTAATTGGGGCTAGATTCTATTTGGGGCTAGATTCTATTTGAGGCTAGATTCTATTTGGGGCTAGATTCTAATTGGGGCTAGATTCTAATTGGGGCTAGATTCTATTTGGGGCTAGATTCTATTTTGGGCTAGATTCTATTTGGGGCTAGATTCTATTTGGGGCTAGATTCTATTTGGGGCTAGATTCTATTTGAGGCTAGATTCTATTTGGGGCTAGATTCTAATTGGGGCTAGATTCTATTTGGGGCTAGATTCTAATTGGGGCTAGCCTCCTTGTGAGTTCAGATTCCAGACATGAAACCTTCCCAATACAGAATAACAAGGATGAATTGGCCTGTTGGAAAACACATTGTTAATTTTTTTGCTTCTTATTTATATAAAGCCCACTCTGTACCATCAGAGTCCACTGCACTGGGGACTTGTAGGTGTTTGAAAGAGACCGCAGAGGTTTCAACACACACACACACACACACACACAAACACACACATAAAAAAAAAAGAGATGGTTTCAATGGTTTCAATATTTAATGGTTTGTGATTGTGAATTCCATGGATGTCAATGTTTCGACCCAAAGGAGGAACTGTCCAGCAAACACGACTTGCTTTTTAACAACGAGCAGAATATTTTCAGCAATGTCACACGATAAGGATGAGTTTGCGTGTTCAGAGAGAGACAGGCGATGAGAGTCTGTCACATTGCAGCCTGGAGTCATATCCTTTACCGGCTATTCAGGTGATTTATGAAGGACGTTTGGAACTTGTAATACTGTAGGCCAAAAACTATTTGTGTGAAGTACTTACAGAAAGTAAAAATACTTAAAAGTACTACTTAAGTCGTTTTTTTGGCGGTATCAGTACGTTACTTTACTACTTATATTTTTGCCAACTTTTACTTTTACTGTACTACATTCCTAAAGAAAATAACATACATGAATCAAGTCGACAATCTACTGGCAAATCCTCTTTAATCCTTGGTCATATGAAGATAAATTATGAAGATAAATTATAGATATAACATATTGATGCTCATTGGTCATTGGACATTAACATGACACAACAAGTTGGAAATCGTAAATTCAACAATGAGTAGTTTGGAAGGAATCAGTGACTGTGGCCAACTGCAAGCTTTGCAAAGCAATGACGAGCCTGCTAGTCAGCGGAGTCGCTGTGTGGTACCCAAATCTGGGGTTTTTATTTCATCAAGTTCATTTCCAAGTTCAAAATGATAACGAAGCATGGTTTGTGCCGTGCTCAAAACAACTGTTAACTCGGAACTGCGGAAACTTGACTTTCAGTCAGTTCAAGACAACTGGGAAGTCGGGAATAAACGAGCTCCGACGGGGACAATACGTTTTCAGCGGTCGTCCAACTCGGAATTGTAATTCCGTCCTCTTTTTAGAGCTACGACCTGAAGATCAACGACGTCATCATGATTCAACCTTGTTTTTTTTCCCCCCGAGTTACCAGTTGTTTTGAAAGAACCATAAATCCAGAGAATGCCAGACTTTGATGACAAAGTTTGATGACAAAATTTGCCCACGAAGGACCTCCGCGCCACCTTCCTGTTCAACTGAGCACAGCACAACAAGGTGAGTCCAAAAATGTCTTGTTTGCTGCGGCATAAATGATGTAATATGCCAGGGAGATATGCATACTGTAGCTAAGAAAGCAATACTAAGTGTATGTTGTGTAGTAAGCTGTTAGTAGCCCATGTTTTTCACCCTGATAATTTGGCCTATTTTTCCCCTCTTCATTTCACCTACTGTTCTGACTTGGTGGTGCAGATGTAGCCTATAACCTGTTTTAGAGAAATGTAATCATCTAATATTGTAAGAGATATCATTGTCTGCTTAAATGCCCCCTTTATTTATCCTACGGTTCTGACTTGGTGTGCAGGGAGAACACTGTAAGAACGGCCCATGTTCTGAATTCTGTCGCTGTACAAGTGCGAAACAAATAGTTATAGTGACTACGTCCGTCCTAGCTCGCTCATTAATGTCTTAATCAAAATTACGGATTGCCTCTTATCTGTTTGTCGTCCCCTTTATGTCATAGTTTGTACATCTCAATTGTCAGTAGAAACCACATTTGTTTAAGCAAGTCAGCCATATCAGCTATGTTTTTTTAAAAGCCAGCAAATGAGGCTGAATGAACTGTTTCGCTGCCAGACAAGGCTCCGCTGGTAGCCAGGTGTAGCAGTGGTAAGGTGTTGGGACTCTGCTGTTGGGACTCTGCTGTTGGGACTCTGCTGTTGGGACAGCTTTATGTAGGCCGTTGGTGGGCACCGTTTGTCACCGTTTCAGTGCAATTCATGTATTGTTTAGTGTTGTGTTGTGTAGTGGCTTCGTTGGCGTGCGTCCCACAATTTTTTGGGGGGGTTTGCCCCACAAAGATCGACATGCTAAAATCACCGCTGAACATTACTCTACAGCATTACTGTTAGCATTACCCCTCCTTTTGGGTGGTGGATCATTCTTGATACACACGGGAAACTGTTGAACGTGAAAACCCCCAGCAGCGTTGCAGTTCTTGACACAAATCGGTGCACCTGGCACCTACTACCATACCCCCTGTTCGAAGGCACACTATTTTGGCTTGCCCATTCACCCTCTGAATGGCACAGATACACAATCAATGCCACCAAGGTGGTGAAGGCCATTGGAGCTTAGAAGGTGGATCTTGTAGTCATTGCAGATGTGGAGATCAGGCATTAAGATCAGGCTCAGGCACAGTTTGGCTCAAATTAAATCAACACCACATTGTTATGTCTCTACTCCTCTCTTACTCTCCTCTTCCCTTTCCTTTCCCCTCTGTTCTCCTCCCTTCCTCTCTATCTCCTCCCCTCTGTTCTCCTCCCTTCCTCTCTATCTCCTCCCCTCTGTTCTCCTCCCTTCCTCTCCTCTCTATCCCCTCCCCTCTGTTCTCCTCCCTTCCTCTCCTCTCCATCCCCTCCCCTCTGTTCTCCTCCCTTCCTCTCTCCTCTCTATCCCCTCCCCTCTGTTCTCCTCCCTTCCTCTCCTCTCTATCCCCTCCCCTCTGTTCTCCTCCCTTCCTCTCCTCTCCATCCCCTCCCCTCTGTTCTCCTCCCTTCCTCTCTCCTCTCTATCCCCTCCCCTCTGTTCTCCTCCCTTCCCTTCCTCTCCTCTCTAGCCTCTCCCCTCTGTTCTCCTCCCTTCCTCTCTCCTCTCTATCCCCTCCCCTCTGTTCTCCTCCCTTCCTCTCCTCTCTAGCCTCTCCCCTCTGTTCTCCTCCTGTCCTCTGCTGTCCTCTCAAATTTCTCTTCAAGATCAAAATCATCAACTGTGAAACCTTGTCCAAATGTCATAGCAACAGCAGTTTCCATGATACAACTCAACAGTTGTCTGCTAACCGTTTTTACCACAATATAAAATAGATAGAGATCCAGTATAGAAACACAACCGATATTGTAGATAGGTGCACAGTAGGATTACAGTAGAACCATTCTATTCCATGCTATGTTCTTCCATCACATGACAGATCAGAATAATTCTCTACCCCCCCTTCTAAAGCCATGTACACGCTGATCCTTTATAAAAATGGAAAATGTCACCCACACATGATCATTTAATTTCTCTGGAGACATCATTACTGTTAGATTATGGGTCTGACTAACATTGCCAGGATTGGACGTGCACGAGCATGTTTGGGATGCTCTGGAACGACGTGTACCGACAGCGTGTTCCAGTTCTTCCATGGCCTGCATACTCACCAGACATGTCACCCATTGAGCATGTTTGGGATGCTCTGGAACGACGTGTACCGACAGCATGTCCCAGTTCTTCCATGGCCTGCATACTCACCAGACATGTCACCCATTGAGCATGTTTGTGATGCTCTGGAACGACGTGTACCGACAGCGTGTTCCAGTTCTTCCATGGCCTGCATACTCACCAGACATGTCACCCATTGAGCATGTTTGGGATGCTCTGGAACAACGTGTACCGACAGCGTGTTCCAGTTTCCCGACAATATCCAGCAACTTTGCACAGCCATTGAAGAGGAGTGGGACAACATTCCACATCAGGCCACAATCAACAGGCCTGATCAACTCTATGTAAAGGAGATGTTTCACGCTGCATGAGGCAAATGGTGGTCACACCAGATACTGATTGGTTTTCTGATCCACACCCCTACCTTTGTCTTTAAGGTATCTGTGACCAACAGAGGCATATCTGTATTCCCAGTCATGTGAAATCCATAGATTAAAGGCCTAATGAATCTATTTCAATTGACTGATTTCCTTCTATGAACTGTAACTCAGTATACTGTATTATTAACTGACTGACAGGGTGGTTGACAGGGTGGTTCTTAGGTAGATTTAGATAATGGAATAGCGGATTAGAAGAGATGGACTCTGGGTAAGGCAGCAGTGTTTATATTGATGCGTTTACGTCCTATGGAGATTAACATAAAGTAGAAATGAGGCGGTCTCCAAGCAGATGGAGCAGCGACAGGGTATGTTACTTCTGCCATCTGTGGTTTCTCAAGGTTTGTTGAGAGAGAGAGAGAGAGAGAGAGAGAGAGAGAGAGAGAGAGAGAGAGAGAGAGAGAGAGAGAGAGAGAGAGAGATGGGAAGAGAGAGAGAGAGAGAGAGATGGGAAGAGAGAGAGACACTTGTTGTACACTTGTTGTATCACAAACCTGTTCTATTAACACACTGAAGCCTGACGATCAGAACATGCAATCAATCAGAATAAAACAAATTCAAAACAAAACTACACAACCTATTGGGAAACAAGCACAAAGCAACATGCAGTGCTATCTGGCCCTAAATCGACACGACACCGTGGCAAACTATTTTACCATGGTTACTTATCAAAACCTTGACAAAGTACAGGTTCAATGAGCACAGCCTTGGCATTGAGAAGGGTAGAGACAGGAAAACCTGGCTCCCTGTAGAGGAAAGGCTGTGCAACCACTGCACCACAGCAGAGGCCGAGACAGAGCTGAATTTCCTGACAAAAAAATTTAACAAAATATATATATATATAAAACAAATAGTTTCCCCAAATTTTAAATTATTATTAAAGGTTTTAAAAGACCTCCCTGATGAGAAGAGGCTACCCGTTCCGTTCGGGGGAAGACGCAGAGAGCTGTGGGTTGGCAACGCACTACATCGCTGCCTGCCATTAGATGAGGGACAGTGTCTGACAGACCAACCAACCTGTCCTCTATGCCATTGTTATTGTCCATTGTATGTTTATTTTGACCCTTGGTTATTGTTGTTACTGATTGTCCCGTTGACAATCTTGATTTATTATTATGAATAATAATATGATTTAATGTTGTAAACGAAGCAATTCATTTCCAAAGTAGGCTTTGGCAATATGTACACTGTTACCTCGTGCAAATAAATCAATTTGAATTAGACTTGGACAGATATAGAGCGAGTGCGAGACTGAAGTAGAGACGGGAAGAGAGAAAGAAAGACACAAAGAGAGAGAGAGAGAGAGAGAGAGAGAGAGAGAGAGAGGTAGAGAGAGACCGTGTCAGATTGACGAGTACTCTCCCAACGGGCACAGCCGTCAGTTCAACATCTAATTTTGATTTACATTTGGTTGAGTCAACAACAAATGTTACCATGTAATTGTATTTATGTAAAAAAATATAACATGCCCTTACGTTGATGCAACATAATCATTTATTTAGGTGGTTACAAACAACATTGATTCACCCAGTTCTTGCCCAGTGGGCTGTGTGAGGTCCAACAACCTGTGGAGCGGAAATTGAGAACACAGTGGGTTTTTCCCATCTTTGCACAGGTGTGTGTGTGTGTGTGTGTGTGTGCGTGCGCGCAAACGAGTGTGTATGTGTGTGACACACTGACCCAAATCACACGTGTCGGCCATTTCTCATTTGTACCCGCTGACACCCTCAAACACTCCCGCAGCTGTTGCAATGAGGTCAAACATCTAACCAGGTACAGAAACTTGTCCCAATGTTAGACAAATGTTGATTCAACAACATATAATCACCGTATAGGACAGTGGTAGAGGGCAGAAAGAGCAGTAGAAGACAGATCATTTTGAGTTGTGTGTACTCGTCAGCACAGAAACTATACCGTTAAGACGCCAAATCAGAAACTACAGTACAGTAACTATACCGTTAAGACTCCACATCAGAAACTACAGTACAGTACAGTAACTATACCGTTAAGACTCCACATCAGGATCTACAGTACAGTACAGTAACTATACCGTTAAGACTCCACATCAGAAACTACAGTACAGTAACTATACCGTTAAGACTCCACATCAGGATCTACAGTACAGTACAGTAACTATACCGTTAAGCCTCCACATCAGAAACTACAGTACAGTATCACATCAGGATCTACAGTACAGTACAGTAACTATACCGTTAAGACTCCACATCAGAAACTACAGTACAGTACAGTAACTATACCGTTAAGACTCCACATCAGGAAACTACAGTACAGTACAGTAACTATACCGTTAAGACTCCACATCAGAAACTACAGTACATCAGAAGACTCCACATCAGTACAGTACAGTAACTATACCGTTAAGACTCCACATCAGAGACTACAGTACAGTAACTATACCGTTAAGACTCCACATCAGAAACTACAGTACAGTAACTATACCGTTAAGACTCCACATCAGGATCTACAGTACAGTACAATAACTATACCGTTAAGACTCCACATCAGAAACTACAGTACAGTACAGTAACTATACCGTTAAGACTCCACATCAGAAACTACAGTACAGTAACTATACCGTTAAGACTCCACATCAGAAACTACAGTACAGTACAGTAACTATACCGTTAAGACTCCACATCAGGATCTACAGTACAGTAACTATACCGTTAAGACTCCACATCAGGATCTACAGTACACATACAGTAACTACAGTTAGCTAAGACTCCACATCAGAAACTACAGTACAGTACAGTAACTATACCGTTAAGACTCCACATCAGGATCTACAGTACAGTAACTATACCGTTAAGACTCCACATCAGAAACTACAGTACAGTAACTATACCGTTAAGACTCCACATCAGAAACTACAGTACAGTAACTATACCGTTAAGACTCCACATCAGAAACTACAGTACAGTACAGTAACTATACCGTTAAGACTCCACATCAGAAACTACAGTACAGTACAGTAACTATACCGTTAAGACTCCACATCAGGATCTACAGTACAGTACAGTAACTATACCGTTAAGACTCCACATCAGAAACTACAGTACAGTACAGTAACTATACCGTTAAGACTCCACATCAGGATCTACAGTACAGTAACTATACCGTTAAGACTCCACATCAGAAACTACAGTACAGTAACTATACCGTTAAGACTCCACATCAGAAACTACAGTACAGTACAGTACAGTAACTATACCGTTAAGACTCCACATCAGAAACTACAGTACAGTAACTATACCGTTAAGACTCCACATCAGAAACTACAGTACAGTACAGTAACTATACCGTTAAGACTCCACATCAGGATCTACAGTACAGTAACTATACCGTTAAGACTCCACATCAGAAACTACAGTACAGTACAGTAACTATACCGTTAAGACTCCACATCAGGATCTACAGTACAGTACAGTAACTATACCGTTAAGACTCCACATCAGAAACTACAGTACAGTAACTATACCGTTAAGACTCCACATCAGAAACTACAGTACAGTAACTATACCGTTAAGACTCCACATCAGAAACTACAGTACAGTAACTATACCGTTAAGACTCCACATCAGAAACTACAGTACAGTACAGTAACTATACCGTTAAGACTCCACATCAGGAAACTACAGTACAGTAACTACTATACAGTACAGTAACTATACCTACAGTACAGTAACTATACCGTTAAGACTCCACATCAGGAACTACAGTACAGTACAGTAACTATACCGTTAAGACTCCACATCAGAAACTACAGTACAGTAACTATACCGTTAAGACTCCACATCAGAAACTACAGTACAGTACAGTAACTATACCGTTAAGACTCCACATCAGGATCTACAGTACAGTACAGTAACTATACCGTTAAGACTCCACATCAGAAACTACAGTACAGTAACTATACCGTTAAGACTCCACATCAGAAACTACAGTACAGTAACTATACCGTTAAGACTCCACATCAGAAACTACAGTACAGTACAGTAACTATACCGTTAAGACTCCACATCAGGATCTACAGTACAGTAACTATACCGTTAAGACTCCACATCAGAAACTACAGTACAGTAACTATACCGTTAAGACTCCACATCAGAAACTACAGTACAGTAACTATACCGTTAAGACTCCACATCAGAAACTACAGTACAGTACAGTAACTATACCGTTAAGACTCCACATCAGAAACTACAGTACAGTAACTATACCGTTAAGACTCCACATCAGGATTACAGTACAGTAACTATACCGTTAAGACTCCACATCAGAAACTACAGTACAGTAACTATACCGTTAAGACTCCACATCAGAAACTACAGTACAGTACAGTAACTATACCGTTAAGACTCCACATTAGGATCTACAGTACAGTACAGTAACTATACCGTTAAGACTCCAGAAACCACATCAGGATCTACAGTACAGTAACTATACCGTTAAGACTCCACATCAGAAACTACAGTACAGTAACTATACCGTTAAGACTCCACATCAGAAACTACAGTACAGTACAGTAACTATACCGTTAAGACTCCACATCAGGATCTACAGTACAGTAACTATACCGTTAAGACTCCACATCAGAAACTACAGTACAGTAACTATACCGTTAAGACTCCACATCAGGATCTACAGTACAGCACAGTAACTATACCGTTAAGCATCCACATCAGAAACTACAGTACAGGAACTATACCGTTAAGACTCCACATCAGGATCTACAGTACAGTACAGTAACTATACCGTTAAGACTCCACATCAGAAACTACAGTACAGTACAGTAACTATACCGTTAAGACTCCACATCAGGATCTACAGTACAGCACAGTAACTATACCGTTAAGACTCCACATCAGAAACTACAGTACAGTAACTATACCGTTAAGACTCCACATCAGAAACTACAGTACAGTAACTATACCGTTAAGACTCCACATCAGAAACTACAGTACAGTAACTATACCGTTAAGACTCCACATCAGGATCTACAGTACAGTAACTATACCGTTAAGACTCCACATCAGAAACTACAGTACAGTACAGTAACTATACCGTTAAGACTCCACATCAGAAACTACAGTACAGTACAGTAACTATACCGTTAAGACTCCACATCAGGATCTACAGTACAGTAACTATACCGTTAAGACTCCACATCAGAAACTACAGTACAGTACAGTAACTATACCGTTAAGACTCCACATCAGAAACTACAGTACAGTAACTATACCGTTAAGACTCCACATCAGAAACTACAGTACAGTAACTATACCGTTAAGACTCCACATCAGAAACTACAGTACAGTACATATAAGACTCACATCAGCTACAGTACAGTAACTATAGAAGACTCCACATCAGGATCTACAGTACAGTAACTATACCGTTAAGACTCCACATCAGAAACTACAGTACAGTACAGTAACTATACCGTTAAGACTCCACATCAGGATCTACAGTACAGTACAGTAACTATACCGTTAAGACTCCACATCAGGATCTACAGTACAGTACAGTAACTATACCGTTAAGACTCCACATCAGGATCTACAGTACAGTACAGTAACTATACCGTTAAGACTCCACATCAGGATCTACAGTACAGTAACTATACCGTTAAGACTCCACATCAGAAACTACAGTACAGTACAGTAACTATACCGTTAAGACTCCACATCAGAAACTACAGTACAGTACAGTAACTATACCGTTAAGACTCCACATCAGGATCTACAGTACAGTAACTATACCGTTAAGACTCCACATCAGAAACTACAGTACAGTACAGTAACTATACCGTTAAGACTCCACATCAGATCTACAGTACAGTAACTATACCGTTAAGACTCCACATCAGGATACAGTACAGTAACTATACCGTTAAGACTCCACATCAGGATCTACAGTACAGTACAGTACAGTAACTATACCGTTAAGACTCCACATCAGAAACTACAGTACAGTACAGTAACTAACTATACCGTTAAGACTCCACATCAGAAACTACAGTACAGTAACTATACCGTTAAGACTCCACATCAGAAACTACAGTACAGTACAGTAACAATACCGTTAAGACTCCACATCAGGATCTACAGTACAGTACAGTAACTATACCGTTAAGACTCCACATCAGGATCTACAGTACAGTAACTATACCGTTAAGACTCCACATCAGAAACTACAGTACAGTACAGTAACTATACCGTTAAGACTCCACATCAGGATCTACAGTACAGTACAGTAACTATACCGTTAAGACTCCACATCAGAAACTACAGTACAGCACAGTAACTATACCGTTAAGACTCACATCAGAAACTACAGCAGTACAGTAACTATACCGTTAAGACTCCACATCAGAAACTACAGTACAGTACAGTAACTATACCGTTAAGACTCCACATCAGGAACAGTACAGTACAGTAACTATACCGTTAAGACTCCACATCAGAAACTACAGTACAGTAACTATACCGTTAAGACTCCACATCAGAAACTACAGTACAGTACAGTAACTATACCGTTAAGACTCCACATCAGGATCTACAGTACAGCACAGTAACTATACCGTTAAGCATCCACATCAGAAACTACAGTACAGGAACTATACCGTTAAGACTCCACATCAGGATCTACAGTACAGTACAGTTAAGACTCCACATCAGAAACTACAGTACAGTAACTATACCGTTAAGACTCCACATCAGGATCTACAGTACAGTAACTATACCGTTAAGACTCCACATCAGAAACTACAGTACAGTACAGTAACTATACCGTTAAGACTCCACATCAGGATCTACAGTACAGTACAGTAACTATACCGTTAAGACTCCACATCAGAAACTACAGTACAGTACAGTAACTATACCGTTAAGACTCCACATCAGGATCTACAGTACAGTACAGTAACTATACCGTTAAGACTCCACATCAGAAACTACAGTACAGTAACTATACCGTTAAGACTCCACATCAGAAACTACAGTACAGTAACTATACCGTTAAGACTCCACATCAGAATCTACAGTACAGTACAGTAACTATACCGTTAAGACTCCACATCAGGATCTACAGTACAGTACAGTAACTATACCGTTAAGACTCCACATCAGAAACTACAGTACAGTAACTATACCGTTAAGACTCCACATCAGAAACTACAGTACAGTACAGTAACTATACCGTTAAGACTCCACATCAGGATCTACATACTATACCGTTAAGACTCCACATCAGAAACTACAGTACAGTAACTATACCGTTAAGACTCCACATCAGAAACTACAGTACAGTACAGTAACTATACCGTTAAGACTCCACATCAGGATCTACAGTACAGTAACTATACCGTTAAGACTCCACATCAGAAACTACAGTACAGTACAGTAACTATACCGTTAAGACTCCACATCAGGATCTACAGTACAGTAACTATACCGTTAAGACTCCACATCAGAAACTACAGTACAGTACAGTAACTATACCGTTAAGACTCCACATCAGAAACTACAGTACAGTACAGTAACTATACCGTTAAGACTCCACATCAGGATCTACAGTACAGTACAGTAACTATACCGTTAAGACTCCACATCAGAAACTACAGTACAGTACAGTAACTATACCGTTAAGACTCCACATCAGGATCTACAGTACAGTAACTATACCGTTAAGACTCCACATCAGAAACTACAGTACAGTAACTATACCGTTAAGACTCCACATCAGAAACTACAGTACAGTACAGTAACTATACCGTTAAGACTCCACATCAGGATCTACAGTACAGTACAGTAACTATACCGTTAAGACTCCACATCAGGATCTACAGTACAGTAACTATACCGTTAAGACTCCACATCAGGATCTACAGTACAGTACAGTAACTATACCGTTAAGACTCCACATCAGAAACTACAGTACAGTACAGTAACTATACCGTTAAGACTCCACATCAGGATCTACAGTACAGTAACTATACCGTTAAGACTCCACATCAGAAACTACAGTACAGTACAGTAACTATACCGTTAAGACTCCACATCAGAAACTACAGTACAGTAACTATACCGTTAAGACTCCACATCAGGATCTACAGTACAGTACAGTAACTATACCGTTAAGACTCCACATCAGAAACTACAGTACAGTAACTATACCGTTAAGACTCCACATCAGAAACTACAGTACAGTACAGTAACTATACCGTTAAGACTCCACATCAGGATCTACAGTACAGTAACTATACCGTTAAGACTCCACATCAGAAACTACAGTACAGTACAGTAACTATACCGTTAAGACTCCACATCAGAAACTACAGTACAGTACAGTAACTATACCGTTAAGACTCCACATCAGAAACTACAGTACAGTAACTATACCGTTAAGACTCCACATCAGAAACTACAGTACAGTAACTATACCGTTAAGACTCCACATCAGGATCTACAGTACAGTACAGTAACTATACCGTTAAGACTCCACATCAGAAACTACAGTACAGTACAGTAACTATACCGTTAAGACTCCACATCAGAAACTACAGTACAGTACAGTAACTATACCGTTAAGACTCCACATCAGGATCTACAGTACAGTACAGTAACTATACCGTTAAGACTCCACATCAGAAACTACAGTACAGTAACTATACCGTTAAGACTCCACATCAGAAACTACAGTACAGTAACTATACCGTTAAGACTCCACATCAGAAACTACAGTACAGTAACTATACCGTTAAGACTCCACATCAGAAACTACAGTACAGTAACTATACCGTTAAGACTCCACATCAGAAACTACAGTACAGTAACTATACCGTTAAGACTCCACATCAGAAACTACAGTACAGTACAGTAACTATACCGTTAAGACTCCACATCAGATCTACAGTACAGTACAGTAACTATACCGTTAAGACTCCACATCAGAAACTACAGTACAGTACAGTAACTATACCGTTAAGACTCCACATCAGGATCTACAGTACAGTACAGTAACTATACCGTTAAGACTCCACATCAGAAACTACAGTACAGTACAGTAACTATACCGTTAAGACTCCACATCAGGATCTACAGTACAGTAACTATACCGTTAAGACTCCACATCAGGATCTACAGTACAGTACAGTAACTATACCGTTAAGACTCCACATCAGAAACTACAGTACAGTAACTATACCGTTAAGACTCCACATCAGGATCTACAGTACAGTACAGTAACTATACCGTTAAGACTCCACATCAGAAACTACAGTACAGTACAGTAACTATACCGTTAAGACTCCACATCAGGATCTACAGTACAGTAACTATACCGTTAAGACTCCACATCAGAAACTACAGTACAGTACAGTAACTATACCGTTAAGACTCCACATCAGAAACTACAGTACAGTACAGTAACTATACCGTTAAGACTCCACATCAGGATCTACAGTACAGTAACTATACCGTTAAGACCTCCACATCAGAAACTACAGTACAGTAACTATACCGTTAAGACTCCACATCAGGATCTACAGTACAGTAACTATACCGTTAAGACTCCACATCAGAAACTACAGTACAGTAACTATACCGTTAAGACTCCACATCAGGATCTACAGTACAGTACAATAACTATACCGTTAAGCCTCCACATCAGAAACTACAGTACTGTACAGTAACTATACCGTTAAGACTCCACATCAGGATCTACAGTACAGTATCTATACCGTTAAGCCTCCACATCAGAAACTACAGTACAGTACAGTAACTATACCGTTAAGACTCCACATCAGAAACTACAGTACAGTAACTATACCGCTTAAGACTCCACATCAGAAACTACAGTACAGTAACTATACCGTTAAGACTCCACATCAGAAACTACAGTACAGTAACTATACCGTTAAGACTCCACATCAGAAACTACAGTACAGTAACTATACCGTTAAGACTCCACATCAGAAACTACAGTACAGTACAGTAACTATACCGTTAAGACTCCACATCAGGATCTACAGTACAGTACAGTAACTATACCGTTAAGACTCCACATCAGAAACTACAGTACAGTAACTATACCGTTAAGACTCCACATCAGAAACTACAGTACAGTAACTATACCGTTAAGACTCCACATCAGAAACTACAGTACAGTAACTATACCGTTAAGACTCCACATCAGGATCTACAGTACAGTAACTATACCGTTAAGACTCCACATAAGAAACTACAGAACAGTAACTATACCGTTAAGACTCCACATCAGAAACTACAGTACAGTACAGTAACTATACCGTTAAGACTCCACATCAGGATCTACAGTACAGTAACTATACCGTTAAGCCTCCACATCAGAAACAACAGTACAGTACAGTAACTATACCGTGAAGACTCCACATCAGGATCTACAGTACAGTACAGTAACTATACCGTTAAGACTCCACATCAGAAACTACAGTACAGTAACTATACCGTTAAGACTCCACATCAACAACTAAAGTACAGTAACTGTACCGTTAAGACTCCACATCAGAAACTACAGTACAGTAACTATACCGTTAAGCCTCCACATCAGAATCTACTGTACAGTAACTATACCGTTAAGACTCCACATCAGGATCTACAGTACAGTACAGTAACTATACCGTTACGACTCCACATCAGGATCTACAGTACAGTAACTATACCGTTAAGGATCCACATCAGGATCTACAGTACAATACAGTAACTATACCGTTAAGACTCCACATCAGGATCTACAGTACAGTAACTATACCGTTAAGACTCCACATCAGAAACTACAGTACAGTAACTATACCGTTAAGACTCCACATCAGAAACTACAGTACAGTAACTATACCGTTAAGACTCCACATCAGAAACTACAGTACAGTAACTATACCGTTAAGACTCCACATCAGAAACTACAGTACAGTACAGTAACTATACCGTTAAGACTCCACATTAGGATCTACAGTACAGTACAGTAACTATACCGTTAAGACTCCAAATCAGAAACTACAATACAGTACAGTAACTATACCGTTAAGACTCCACATCAGGATCGACAGTACAGCACAGTAACTATACCGTTAAGACTCCACATCAGAAACTACAGTCCAGTACAGTAACTATACCGTTAAGACTCCACATCAGGATCTACAGTACAGTAACTATACCGTTAAGACTCCACATCAGGATCTACAGTACAGTACAGTAACTATACCGTTAAGACTCCACATCAGAAACTACAGTACAGTACAGTAACTATACCGTTAAGACTCCACATCAGGATCTACAGTACAGTAACTATACCGTTAAGACTCCACATCAGAAACTACAGTACAGTAACTATACTGTTAAGACTCCACATCAGAAACTACAGTACAGTAACTATACCGTTAAGACTCCACATCAGGATCTACAGTACTGTAACTATACCGTTAAGACTCCACATCAGAAACTACAGTACAGTAACTATACCGTTAAGACTCCACATCAGAAACTACAGTACAGTACAGTAACTATACCGTTAAGACTCCACATCAGGATCTACAGTACAGTAACTATACCGTTAAGCCTCCACATCAGAAACAACAGTACAGTACAGTAACTATACCGTGAAGACTCCACATCAGGATCTACAGTACAGTACAGTAACTATACCGTTAAGACTCCACATCAGGATCTACAGTACAGTACAGTAACTATACCGTTAAGACTCCGCATCAGAAACTACAGTACAGTACAGTAACTATACCGTTAAGACTCCACATCAGGATCTACAGTACAGTAACTATACCGTTAAGACTCCACATCAGAAACTACAGTACAGTACAGTAACAATACCGTTAAGACTCCACATCAGAAACTACAGTACAGTAACTATACCGTTAAGACTCCACATCAGAAACTACAGTACAGTAACTATACCATTAAGACTCCACTTCAGAAACTACAGTACAGTAACTATACCGTTAAGACTCCACATCAGAAACTACAGTACAGTACAGTAACTATACCGTTAAGACTCCACATCAGGATCTACAGTACAGTACAGTAACTATACCGTTAAGACTCCAAATCAGAAACTACAGTACAGTACAGTAACTATACCGTTAAGACTCCACATCAGGATCTACAGTACAGCACAGTAACTATACCGTTAAGACTCCACATCAGAAACTACAGTACAGTACAGTAACTATACCGTTAAGACTCCACATCAGGATCTACAGTACAGTACAGTAACTATACCGTTAAGACTCCACATCAGAAACTACAGTACAGTACAGTAACTATACCGTTAAGACTCCACATCAGGATTCACAGTACAGTACAGTAACTACACCGTTAAGACTCCACATCAGGATCTACAGTACAGTAACTATACCGTTAAGACTCCACATCAGGATCTACAGTACAGTACAGTAACTATACCGTTAAGACTCCGCATCAGAAACTACAGTACAGTACAGTAACTATACCGTTAAGTCTCCACATCAGAAACTACAGTACAGTAACTATACCGTTAAGACTCCACATCAGGATCTACAGTACAGTACAGTAACTATACCGTTAAGACTCCACATCAGAAACTACAGTACAGTACAGTAACTATACCGTTAAGACTCCACATCAGGATTCACAGTACAGTACAGTAACTACACCGTTAAGACTCCACATCAGGATCTACAGTACAGTAACTATACCGTTAAGACTCCACATCAGGATCTACAGTACAGTACAGTAACTATACCGTTAAGACTCAGCATCAGAAACTACAGTACAGTACAGTAACTATACTCCACATCAGGATCTACAGTACATTAACTATACCGTTAAGTCTCCACATCAGAAACTACAGTACAGTAACTATATCGTTAAGACTCCACATCAGAAACTAAAGTACAGTAACTATACCATTAAGACTCCACATCAAGAACTAAAGTACAGTAACTGTACCGTTAAGACTCCACATCAGAAACTACAGTACAGTAACTATACCGTTAAGCCTCCACATCAGAAACTACTGTACAGTAACTATACCATTAAGACTCCACTTCAGAAACTACACTACGGTAACTATACCGTTAAGACTCCACATCAGAAACTACAGTACAGTACAGTAACTATACCGTTAAGACTCCACATCAGGATCTACAGTACAGTACAGTAACTATACCGTTAAGACTCCAAATTAGAAACTACAGTACAGTACAGTAACTATACCGTTAAGACTCCACATCAGGATCTACAGTACAGCACAGTAACTATACCGTTAAGACTCCACATCAGAAACTACAGTCCAGTACAGTAACTATACCGTTAAGACTCCACATCAGGATCTACAGTACAGTACAGTAACTATACCGTTAAGACTCCACATCAGGATCTACAGTACAGTACAGTAACTATACCGTTAAGACTCCACATCAGGATCTACAGTACAGTAACTATACCGTTAAGACTCCACATCAGGATCTACAGTACAGTACAGGAACTATACTGTTAAGCCTCCACATCAGGATCTACAGTACAGTAACTATACCGTTAAGACTACACATCAAGATCTACAGTACAGTAACTATACCGTTAAGACTCCACATCAGAAACTACAGTACAGTAACTATACCGTTAAGACTCCACATCAGGATCTACAGTACAGTAACTATATCGTTAAGACTCCACATCAGAAACTACAGTACAGTAACTATACCGTTAAGACTCCACTTCAGAAACTACAGTACGGTAACTATACCGTTAAGACTCCACATCAGAAACTACAGTACAGTATAGTAACTATACCGTTAAGACTCCACATCAGGATCTACAGTACAGTACAGTAACAATACCGTTAAGACTCCAAATTAGAAACTACAGTACAGTACAGTAACTATACCGTTAAGACTCCACATCAGGATCGACAGTACAGCACAGTAACTATAACGTTAAGACTCCACATCAGAAACTACAGTACAGTAACTATACCATTAAGACTCCACATCAGGATCTACAGTACAGTAACTATACCGTTAAGCCTCCACATAAGAAACAACAGTACAGTACAGTAACTATACCGTTAAGACTCCACATCAGGATCTACAGTACAGTACAGTAACTATACCGTTAAGACTCCACATCAGGATCTACAGTACATTAACTATACCGTTAAGTCTCCACATCAGAAACTACAGTACAGTAACTATATCGTTAAGACTCCACATCAGAAACTAAAGTACAGTAACTATACCGTTAAGACTCCACATCAGGATCTACAGTACATTAACTATACCGTTAAGTCTCCACATCAAGAACTAAAGTACAGTAACTGTACCGTTAAGACTCCACATCAGAAACTACAGTACAGTAACTATACCGTTAAGCCTCCACATCAGAAACTACTGTACAGTAACTATACCGTTAAGACTCCACATCAGGATCTACAGTACAGTACAGTAACTATACCGTTAAGACTCCACATCAGGATCTACAGTACAGTAACTATACCGTTAAGACTCCACATCAGAAACTACAGTACAGTACAGTAACTATACCATTAAGACTCCACATCAGGATCTACAGTACAGTACAGTAACTATACCGTTAAGACTCCACATCAGGATCTACAGTACAGTAACTATACCGTTAAGACTCCACATCAGAAACTACAGTACAGTAACTATACCGTTAAGACTCCACATCAGAAACTACAGTACAGTACAGTAACTATACAGTTAAGACTCCACATCAGGATTCACAGTACAGTACAGTAACTACACCGTTAAGACTCCACATCAGGATCTACAGTACAGTAACTATACCGTTAAGACTCCACATCAGGATCTACAGTACAGTAACTATACCGTTAAGACTCCACATCAGGATCTACAGTACAGTAACTATACTGTTAAGACTCCACATCAGAAACTACAGTACAGTACAGTAACTATACCGTTAAGACTCCACATCAGAATCTACAGTACAGTACAGTAACTATACCGTTGAGACTCCACATCAGGATTCACAGTACAGTACAGTAACTACACCGTTAAGACTCCACATCAGGATCTACAGTACAGTAACTATACCGTTAAGACTCCACATCATGATCTACAGTACAGTAACTATACCGTTAAGACTCCGCATCAGAAACTACAGTACAGTACAGTAACTATACCATTAAGACTCCACATCAGGATCTACAGTAAAGTAACTATACCGTTAAGACTCCACATCAGAAACTACAGTACAGTAACTATACCATTAAGACTCCACATCAGGATCTACAGTACTGTAACTATACCGTTAAGACTCCACATCAGAAACAACAGTACAGTACAGTAACTATACCGTTAAGACTCCACATCAGAAACTACAGTACAGTAACTATATCGTTAAGACTCCACATCAGAAACTAAAGTACAGTAACTATACCATTAAGACTCCACATCAAGAACTAAAGTACAGTAACTGTACCGTTAAGACTCCACATCAGAAACTACAGTACAGTAACTATACCGTTAAGCCTCCACATCAGAAACTACTGTACAGTAACTATACCGTTAAGACTCCACATCAGGATCTACAGTACAGTACAGTAACTATACCGTTAAGACTCCACATCAGGATCTACAGTACAGTAACTATACCGTTAAGACTCCACATCAGGATCTACAGTACAGTACAGGAACTATACCGTTAAGCCTCCACATCAGGATCTACAGTACAGTACAGTAACTATACCGTTAAGACAACACAACAAGATCTACAGTACAGTAACTATACCGTTAAGACTCCACATCAGAAACTACAGTACAGTAACTATACCGTTAAGACTCCACATCAGGATCTACAGTACAGTAACTATACCGTTAAGACTCCACATCAGAAACTACAGTACAGTAACTATACCGTTAAGACTCCACATCAGAAACTACAGTACAGTAACTATACCGTTAAGACCCCACATCAGGATCTACAGTACAGTAACTATACCGTTAAGACTCCACATCAAGAAACTACAGTACAGTAACTATACCGTTAAGACTCCACATCAGAAACTACAGTACAGTAACTATACCGTTAAGACTCCACATCAGAAACTACAGTACAGTAACTATACCGTTAAGACTCCACATCAGAAACTACAGTACAGTACAGTAACTATACAGTTAAGACTCCACATCAGGATTCACAGTACAGTACAGTAACTACACCGTTAAGACTCCACATCAGGATCTACAGTACAGTAACTATACCGTTAAGACTCCACATCAGGATCTACAGTACAGTACAGTAACTATACCGTTAAGACTCCACATCAAGAACTACAGTACAGTAACTATACCGTTAAGACTCCACATCAGAAACTACAGTACAGTAACTATACCGTTAAGACTCCACATCAGAAACTACAGTACAGTAACTATACCGTTAAGACTCCACATCAGAAACTACAGTACAGTACAGTAACTATACCGTTAAGACTCCACATCAGGATCTACAGTACAGTAACTATACCGTTAAGACTCCACATCAGGATCTACAGTACAGTAACTATACCGTTAAGACTCCACATCAGAAACTACAGTACAGTACAGTAACTATACCGTTAAGACTCCACATCAGAAACTACAGTACAGTACAGTAACTATACCGTTAAGACTCCACATCAGAAACAGTACAGTACAGTAACTATACCGTTAAGACTCCACATCAGGATCTACAGTACAGTAACTATACCGTTAAGACTCCACATCAGAAACTACAGTACAGTAACTATACCGTTAAGACTCCACATCAGAAACTACAGTACAGTAACTATACCGTTAAGACTCCACATCAGAAACTACAGTACAGTACAGTAACTATACCGTTAAGACTCCACATCAGGATCTACAGTACAGTACAGTAACTATACCGTTAAGACTCCACATCAGAAACTACAGTACAGTACAGTAACTATACCGTTAAGACTCCACATCAGGATCTACAGTACAGTAACTATACCGTTAAGACTCCACATCAGGATCTACAGTACAGTACAGTAACTATACCGTTAAGACTCCGCATCAGAAACTACAGTACAGTACAGTAACTATACCGTTAAGACTCCACATCAGGATCTACAGTACAGTAACTATACCGTTAAGACTCCACATCAGAAACTACAGTACAGTACAGTAACTATACCGTTAAGACTCCACATCAGGATCTACAGTACAGTACAGTAACTATACCGTTAAGACTCCACATCAAGAACTACAGTACAGTAACTATACCGTTAAGACTCCACATCAGAAACTACAGTACAGTAACTATACCGTTAAGACTCCACATCAGAAACTACAGTACAGTAACTATACCGTTAAGACTCACACATCAGAAACTATAGTACAGTACAGTAACTGTACCGTTAAGACTCCACATCAGGATCTACAGTACAGTAACTATACCGTTAAGACTCCACATCAGGATCTACAGTACAGTAACTATACTGTTAAGACTCCACATCAGAAACTACAGTACAGTAACTATACCGTTAAGACTCCACATCAGAAACTACAGTACAGTACAGTAACTATACAGTTAAGACTCCACATCAGGATTCACAGTACAGTACAGTAACTACACCGTTAAGACTCCACATCAGGATCTACAGTACAGTAACTATACCGTTAAGACTCCACATCAGGATCTACAGTACAGTAACTATACCGTTAAGACTCCACATCAGGATCTACAGTACAGTAACTATACCGTTAAGACTCCACATCAGAAACTACAGTACAGTACAGTAACTATACCGTTAAGACTCCACATCAGAATCTACAGTACAGTATAGTAACTATACCGTTGAGACTCCACATCAGGATTCACAGTACAGTACAGTAACTACACCGTTAAGACTCCACATCAGGATCTACAGTACAGTAACTATACCGTTAAGACTCCACATCAGGATCTACAGTACAGTAACTATACCGTTAAGACTCCGCATCAGAAACTACAGTACAGTACAGTAACTATACCGTTAAGACTCCACATCAGGATCTACAGTACAGTAACTATACCGTTAAGACTCCACATCAGAAACTACAGTACAGTAACTATACCATTAAGACTCCACATCAGGATCTACAGTACTGTAACTATACCGTTAAGCCTCCACATCAGAAACAACAGTACAGTACAGTAACTATACCGTTAAGACTCCACATCAGAAACTACAGTACAGTAACTATACCGTTAAGACTCCACATCAGAAACTACAGTACAGTAACTATACCATTAAGACTCCACATCAAGAACTACAGTACAGTAACTATACCGTTAAGACTCCACATCAGAAACTACAGTACAGTAACTATACCGTTAAGACTCCACATCAGAAACTACAGTACAGTAACTATACCGTTAAGACTCCACATCAGGATCTACAGTACAGTACAGTAACTATACCGTTAAGACTCCACATCAGGATCTACAGTACAGTAACTATACCGTTAAGACTCCACATCAGGATCTACAGTACAGTACAGTAACTATACCGTTAAGGCTCCACATCAGGATCTACAGTACAGTACAGTAACTATACCGTTAAGACTCCACATCAAGATCTACAGTACAGTAACTATACCGTTAAGACTCCACATCAGAAACTACAGTACAGTAACTATACCGTTAAGACTCCACATCAGGATCTACAGTACAGTACAGTAACTATACCGTTAAGACTCCACATCAGAAACTACAGTACAGTAACTATACCGTTAAGACTCCACATCAGAAACTACAGTACAGTAACTATACCGTTAAGACCCCACATCAGGATCTACAGTACAGTAACTGTACCGTTAAGACTCCACATCAAGAACTACAGAACAGTAACTATACCGTTAAGACTCCACATCAGAAACTACAGTACAGTAACTATTCCGTTAAGACTCCACATCAGAAACTACAGTACAGTAACTATACCGTTAAGACTCCACATCAGAAACTATAGTACAGTACAGTAACTGTACCGTTAAGACTCCACATCAGGATCTACAGTACAGTAACTATACCGTTAAGACTCCACATCAGGATCTACAGTACAGTAACTATACTGTTAAGACTCCACATCAGAAACTACAGTACAGTACAGTAACTATACCGTTAAGACTCCACATCAGAAACTACAGTACAGTATAGTAACTATACCGTTGAGACTCCACATCAGGATTCACAGTACAGTACAGTAACTACACCGTTAAGACTCCACATCAGGATCTACAGTACAGTAACTATACCGTTAAGACTCCACATCAGGATCTACAGTACAGTACAGTAACTATACCGTTAAGACTCCACATCAGAAACTACAGTACAGTACAGTAACTATACCATTAAGACTCCACATCAGGATCTACAGTAAAGTAACTATACCGTTAAGACTCCACATCAGAAACTACAGTACAGTAACTATACCATTAAGAATCCACATCTGAAACTACAGTACAGTACAGTAACTATACCGTTAAGACTCCACATCAGAAACTACAGTACAGTACAGTAACTATACAGTTAAGACTCCACATCAGGATTCACAGTACAGTACAGTAACTACACCGTTAAGACTCCACATCAGGATCTACAGTACAGTAACTATACCGTTAAGACTCCACATCAGGATCTACAGTACAGTACAGTAACTATACCGTTAAGACTCCACATCAAGAACTACAGAACAGTAACTATACCGTTAAGACTCCACATCAGAAACTACAGTACAGTAACTATTCCGTTAAGACTCCACATCAGAAACTACAGTACAGTAACTATACCGTTAAGACTCCACATCAGAAACTATAGTACAGTACAGTAACTGTACCGTTAAGACTCCACATCAGGATCTACAGTACAGTAACTATACCGTTAAGACTCCACATCAGGATCTACAGTACAGTACAGTAACTATACCGTTAAGACTCCACATCAGAAACTACAGTACAGTACAGTAACTATACCGTTAAGACTCCACATCAGAAACTACAGTACAGTATAGTAACTATACCGTTGAGACTCCACATTAGGATAGGATTCACAGTACAGTACAGTAACTACACCGTTAAGACTCCACATCAGGATCTACAGTACAGTAACTATACCGTTAAGACTCCACATCAGGATCTACAGTACAGTAACTATACCGTTAAGACTCCACATCAGAAACTACAGTACAGTACAGTAACTATACTGTTAAGACTCCACATCAGGATCTACAGTAAAGTAACTATACCGTTAAGACTCCACATCAGAAACTACAGTACAGTAACTATACCATTAAGACTCCACATCAGGATCTACAGTACTGTAACTATACCGTTAAGCCTCCACATCAGAAACAACAGTACAGTACAGTAACTATACCGTTAAGACTCCACATCAGGATCTACAGTACAGTACAGTAACTATACCGTTAAGACTCCACATCAGGATCTACAGTACATTAACTATACCGTTAAGTCTCCACATCAGAAACTACAGTACAGTAACTATATCGTTAAGACTCCACATCAGAAACTAAAGTACAGTAACTATACCATTAAGACTCCACATCAAGAACTAAAGTACAGTAACTGTACCGTTAAGACTCCACATCAGAAACTACAGTACAGTAACTATACCGTTAAGCCTCCACATCAGAAACTACTGTACAGTAACTATACCGTTAAGACTCCACATCAGGATCTACAGTACAGTACAGTAACTATACCGTTAAGACTCCACATCAGGAACTACAGTACAGTACAGTAACTATACCGTTAAGACTACACAACAAGATCTACAGTACAGTAACTATACCGTTAAGACTCCACATCAGAAACTACAGTACAGTAACTATACCGTTAAGACTCCACATCAGGATCTACAGTACAGTAACTATATCGTTAAGACTCCACATCAGAAACTACTGTACAGTAACTATACCGTTAAGACCCCACATCAGGATCTACAGTACAGTAACTGTACCGTTAAGACTCCACATCAGAAACTACAGTACAGTAACTATACCGTTAAGACTCCACATCAGAAACTACAGTACAGTACAGTAACTATACCGTGAAGACTCCACATCAGGATCTACAGTACAGTACAGTAACTATACCGTTAAGACTCCACATCAAGAAACTACAGAACAGTAACTATACCGTTAAGACTCCACATCAGAAACTACAGTACAGTAACTATACCGTTAAGACTCCACATCAGAAACTACAGTACAGTAACTATACCGTTAAGACTCCACATCAGAAACTACAGTACAGTACAGTAACTATACCGTTAAGACTCCACATCAGGATCTACAGTACAGTAACTATACCGTTAAGACTCCACATCAGGATCTACAGTACAGTAACTATACCGTTAAGACTCCACATCAGAAACTACAGTACAGTACAGTAACTATACAGTTAAGACTCCACATCAGGATTCACATTACAGTACAGTAACTACACCGTTAAGACTCCACATCAGGATCTACAGTACAGTAACTATACCGTTAAGACTCCACATCAGGATCTACAGTCCAGTACAGTAACTATACCGTTAAGACTCCACATCAGGATCTACAGTACAGTAACTATACCGTTAAGACTCCACATCAGAAACTACAGTACAGTAACTATACCGTTAAGACTCCACATCAGGATCTACAGTACAGTACAGTAACTATACCGTTAAGACTCCACATCAGAAACTACAGTACAGTAACTATACCGTTAAGACTCCACATCAGAAACTACAGTACAGTAACTATACCGTTAAGACTCCACATCAAGAACTACAGTACAGTAACTATACCGTTAAGACTCCACATCAGAAACTACAGTACAGTAACTATACCGTTAAGACTCCACATCAGAAACTACAGTACAGTAACTATACCGTTAAGACTCCACATCAGGATCTACAGTACAGTACAGTAACTATACAGTTAACACTCCACATCAGGATCTACAGTACAGTAACTATACCGTTAAGACTCCACATCAGGATCTACAGTACAGTAACTATACCGTTAAGACTCCACATCAGGATCTACAGTACAGTACAGTAACTATACCGTTAAGACTCCACATCAGGATCTACAGTACAGTAACTATACCGTTAAGACTCCACATCAGAAACTACAGTACAGTAACTATACCGTTAAGACTCCACATCAGGATCTACAGTACAGTAACTATACCGTTAAGACTCCACATCAGAAACTACAGTACAGTAACTATACCGTTAAGACTCCACATCAGAAACTACTGTACAGTAAATATACCGTTAAGACTCCACATCAGGATCTACAGTACAGTAACTATACCGTTAAGACTCCACATCAGAAACTACAGTACAGTAACTATACCGTTAAGACTCCACATCAGAAACTACAGTACAGTAACTATACCGTTAAGACTCCACATCAGAAACTACAGTACAGTACAGTAACTATACCGTTAAGACTCCACATCAGGATCTACAGTACAGCACAGTAACTATACCGTTAAGACTCCACATCAGAAACTACAGTCCAGTACAGTAACTATACCGTTAAGACTCCACATCAGGATCTACAGTACAGTAACTATACCGTTAAGACTCCACATCAGGATCTACAGTACAGTACAGTAACTATACCGTTAAGACTCCACATCAGGATCTACAGTACAGTACAGTAACTATACCGTTAAGACTCCACATCAGGATCTACAGTACAGTAACTATACCGTTAAGACTCCACATCAGAAACTACAGTACAGTAACTATACCGTTAAGACTCCACATCAGGATCTACAGTACAGTACAGTAACTATACCGTTAAGACTCCACATCAGAAACTACAGTACAGTAACTATACCGTTAAGACTCCACATCAGAAACTACAGTACAGTAACTATACCGTTAAGACTCCACATCAGGATCTACAGTACAGTAACTATACCGTTAAGACTCCACATCAGAACTACTACAGTACAGTAACTATACCGTTAAGACTCCACATCAGAAACTACAGTACAGTAACTATACCGTTAAGACTCCACATCAGAAACTACAGTACAGTAACTATACCGTTAAGACTCCACATCAGAAACTACAGTACAGTACAGTAACTATACCGTTAAGACTCCACATCAGGATCTACAGTACAGTAACTATACCGTTAAGACTCCACATCAGGATCTACAGTACAGTAACTATACTGTTAAGACTCCACATCAGAAACTACAGTACAGTACAGTAACTATACCGTTAAGACTCCACATCAGAAACTACAGTACAGTATAGTAACTATACCGTTGAGACTCCACATCAGGATTCACAGTACAGTACAGTAACTACACCGTTAAGACTCCACATCAGGATCTACATTACAGTAACTATACCGTTAAGACTCCACATCAGGATCTACAGTACAGTAACTATACCGTTAAGACTCCGCATCAGAAACTACAGTACAGTACAGTAACTATACCATTAAGACTCCACATCAGGATCTACAGTAAAGTAACTATACCGTTAAGACTCCACATCAGAAACTACAGTACAGTAACTATACCATTAAGAATCCACATCAGAAACTACAGTACAGTACAGTAACTATACCGTTAAGACTCCACATCAGAAACTACAGTACAGTACAGTAACTATACAGTTAAGACTCCACATCAGGATTCACAGTACAGTACAGTAACTACACCGTTAAGACTCCACATCAGGATCTACAGTACAGTAACTATACCGTTAAGACTCCACATCAGGATCTACAGTACAGTACAGTAACTATACCGTTAAGACTCCACATCAAGAACTACAGAACAGTAACTATACCGTTAAGACTCCACATCAGAAACTACAGTACAGTAACTATTCCGTTAAGACTCCACATCAGAAACTACAGTACAGTAACTATACCGTTAAGACTCCACATCAGAAACAATAGTACAGTACAGTAACTGTACCGTTAAGACTCCACATCAGGATCTACAGTACAGTAACTATACCGTTAAGACTCCACATCAGGATCTACAGTACAGTAACTATACTGTTAAGACTCCACATCAGAAACTACAGTACAGTACAGTAACTATACCGTTAAGACTCCACATCAGAAACTACAGTACAGTATAGTAACTATACCGTTGAGACTCCACATCAGGATTCACAGTACAGTACAGTAACTACACCGTTAAGACTCCACATCAGGATCTACAGTACAGTAACTATACCGTTAAGACTCCACATCAGGATCTACAGTACAGTAACTATACCGTTAAGACTCCACATCAGAAACTACAGTACAGTACAGTAACTATACCGTTAAGACTCCACATCAGGATCTACAGTAAAGTAACTATACCGTTAAGACTCCACATCAGAAACTACAGTACAGTAACTATACCATTAAGACTCCACATCAGGATCTACAGTACAGTAACTATACCGTTAAGCCTCCACATCAGAAACAACAGTACAGTACAGTAACTATACCGTTAAGACTCCACATCAGGATCTACAGTACAGTACAGTAACTATACCGTTAAGACTCCACATCAGGATCTACAGTACATTAACTATACCGTTAAGTCTCCACATCAGAAACTACAGTACAGTAACTATATCGTTAAGACTCCACATCAGAAACTAAAGTACAGTAACTATACCATTAAGACTCCACATCAAGAACTAAAGTACAGTAACTGTACCGTTAAGACTCCACATCAGAAACTACAGTACAGTAACTATACCGTTAAGACTCCACATCAGAAACTACAGTACAGTAACTATACCGTTAAGACTCCACATCAGGATCTACAGTACAGTACAGTAACTATACCGTTAAGACTCCACATCAGAAACTACAGTACAGTACAGTAACTATACCGTTAAGACTACACAACAAGATCTACAGTACAGTAACTATACCGTTAAGACTCCACATCAGAAACTACAGTACAGTAACTATACCGTTAAGACTCCACATCAGGATCTACAGTACAGTAACTATACCGTTAAGACTCCACATCAGAAACTACAGTACAGTAACTATACCGTTAAGACTCCACATCAGGATCTACAGTACAGTAACTATACCGTTAAGACTCCACATCAGAAACTACAGTACAGTAACTATACCGTTAAGACTCCACATCAGAAACTACAGTACAGTACAGTAACTATACCGTTAAGACTCCACATCAGGATCTACAGTACAGTACAGTAACTATACCGTTAAGACTCCACATCAAGAACTACAGAACAGTAACTATACCGTTAAGACTCCACATCAGAAACTACAGTACAGTAACTATTCCGTTAAGACTCCACATCAGAAACTACAGTACAGTAACTATACCGTTAAGACTCCACATCAGAAACTATAGTACAGTACAGTAACTGTACCGTTAAGACTCCACATCAGGATCTACAGTACAGTAACTATACCGTTAAGACTCCACATCAGGATCTACAGTACAGTAACTATACTGTTAAGACTCCACATCAGAAACTACAGTACAGTACAGTAACTATACCGTTAAGACTCCACATCAGAAACTACAGTACAGTACAGTAACTATACAGTTAAGACTCCACATCAGGATTCACAGTACAGTACAGTAACTATACCGTTAAGACTCCACATCAGGATCTACAGTACAGTAACTATACCGTTAAGACTCCACATCAGGATCTACAGTCCAGTACAGTAACTATACCGTTAAGACTCCACATCAGGATCTACAGTACAGTAACTATACCGTTAAGACTCCACATCAGAAACTACAGTACAGTAACTATACCGTTAAGACTCCACATCAGGATCTACAGTACAGTACAGTAACTATACCGTTAAGACTCCACATCAGAAACTACAGTACAGTAACTATACCGTTAAGACTCCACATCAGAAACTACAGTACAGTAACTATACCGTTAAGACTCCACATCAAGAACTACAGTACAGTAACTATACCGTTAAGACTCCACATCAGAAACTACAGTACAGTAACTATACCGTTAAGACTCCACATCAGAAACTACAGTACAGTAACTATACCGTTAAGTCTCCACATCAGGATCTACAGTACAGTACAGTAACTATACCGTTAAGACTCCACATCAGGATCTACAGTACAGTAACTATACCGTTAAGACTCCACATCAGGATCTACAGTACAGTAACTATACCGTTAAGACTCCACATCAGGATCTACAGTACAGTACAGTAACTATACCGTTAAGACTCCACATCAGGATCTACAGTACAGTACAGTAACTATACCGTTAAGACTCCACATCAGAAACTACAGTACAGTAACTATACCGTTAAGACTCCACATCAGGATCTACAGTACAGTAACTATACCGTTAAGACTCCACATCAGAAACTACAGTACAGTAACTATACCGTTAAGACTCCACATCAGAAACTACAGTACAGTAACTATACCGTTAAGACTCCACATCAGGATCTACAGTACAGTAACTATACCGTTAAGACTCCACATCAGAAACTACAGTACAGTAACTATACCGTTAAGACTCCACATCAGAAACTACAGTACAGTAACTATACCGTTAAGACTCCACATCAGAAACTACAGTACAGTACAGTAACTATACCGTTAAGAATCCACATCAGGATCGACAGTACAGCACAGTAACTATACCGTTAAGACTCCGCATCAGAAACTACAGTACAGTACAGTAACTATACCGTTAAGACTCCACATCAGGATCTTCAGTACAGTAACTATACCGTTAAGACTCCACATCAGGATCTACAGTACAGTAACTATACCGTTAAGACTCACATCAGAAACTACAGTACAGTACAGTAACTATACCGTTAAGACTCCACATCAGGATCTACAGTACAGTAACTATACCGTTAAGACTCCACATCAGAAACTACAGTACAGTAACTATACCGTTAAGACTCCACATCAGAAACTACAGTACAGTACAGTAACTATACCGTTAAGACTCCACATCAGGATCTACAGTACAGTACAGTAACTATACCGTTAAGACTCCACATCAAGAACTACAGAACAGTAACTATACCGTTAAGACTCCACATCAGAAACTACAGTACAGTAACTATTCCGTTAAGACTCCACATCAGAAACTACAGTACAGTAACTATACCGTTAAGACTCCACATCAGAAACTACAGTACAGTACAGTAACTATACCGTTAAGACTCCACATCAGGATCTACAGTACAGTAACTATACCGTTAAGACTCCACATCAGGATCTACAGTACAGTAACTATACCGTTAAGACTCCACATCAGAAACTACAGTACAGTACAGTAACTATACAGTTAAGACTCCACATCAGGATTCACAGTACAGTACAGTAACTATACCGTTAAGACTCCACATCAGGATCTACAGTACAGTAACTATACCGTTAAGACTCCACATCAGGATCTACAGTACAGTACAGTAACTATACCGTTAAGACTCCACATCAGGATCTACAGTACAGTAACTATACCGTTAAGACTCCACATCAGAAACTACAGTACAGTAACTATACCGTTAAGACTCCACATCAGGATCTACAGTACAGTACAGTAACTATACCGTTAAGACTCCACATCAGAAACTACAGTACAGTAACTATACCGTTAAGACTCCACATCAGAAACTACAGTACAGTAACTATACCGTTAAGACTCCACATCAAGAACTACAGTACAGTAACTATACCGTTAAGACTCCACATCAGAAACTACAGTACAGTAACTATACCGTTAAGACTCCACATCAGAAACTACAGTACAGTAACTATACCGTTAAGACTCCACATCAGGATCTACAGTACAGTACAGTAACTATACAGTTAAGACTCCACATCAGGATCTACAGTACAGTAACTATACCGTTAAGACTCCACATCAGGATCTACAGTACAGTAACTATACCGTTAAGGCTCCACATCAGGATCTACAGTACAGTACAGTAACTATACCGTTAAGACTCCACATCAGGATCTACAGTACAGTAACTATACCGTTAAGACTCCACATCAGAAACTACAGTACAGTAACTATACCGTTAAGACTCCACATCAGGATCTACAGTACAGTAACTATACCGTTAAGACTCCACATCAGAAACTACAGTACAGTAACTATACCGTTAAGACTCCACATCAGAAACTACAGTACAGTAACTATACCGTTAAGACTCCACATCAGGATCTACAGTACAGTAACTATACCGTTAAGACTCCACATCAGAAACTACAGTACAGTAACTATACCGTTAAGACTCCACATCAGAAACTACAGTACAGTAACTATACCGTTAAGACTCCACATCAGAAACTACAGTACAGTACAGTAACTATACCGTTAAGACTCCACATCAGGATCGACAGTACAGCACAGTAACTATACCGTTAAGACTCCGCATCAGAAACTACAGTACAGTACAGTAACTATACCGTTAAGACTCCACATCAGGATCTACAGTACAGTAACTATACCGTTAAGACTCCACATCAGGATCTACAGTACAGTACAGTAACTATACCGTTAAGACTCCACATCAGGATCTACAGTACAGTACAGTAACTATACCGTTAAGACTCCACATCAGGATCTACAGTACAGTAACTATACCGTTAAGACTCCACATCAGAAACTACAGTACAGTAACTATACCGTTAAGACTCCACATCAGGATCTACAGTACAGTAACTATACCGTTAAGACTCCACATCAGAAACTACAGTACAGTAACTATACCGTTAAGACTCCACATCAGAAACTACAGTACAGTAACTATACCGTTAAGACCCCACATCAGGATCTACAGTACAGTAACTGTACCGTTAAGACTCCACATCAAGAACTACAGAACAGTAACTATACCGTTAAGACTCCACATCAGAAACTACAGTACAGTAACTATACCGTTAAGACTCCACATCAGAAACTACAGTACAGTACAGTAACTATACCGTTAAGACTCCACATCAGGATCTACAGTACAGTACAGTAACTATACCGTTAAGACTCCACATCAGGATCTACAGTACAGTACAGTAACTATACCGTTAAGACTCCACATCAGAAACTACAGTACAGTAACTATACCGTTAAGACTCCACATCAGGATCTACAGTACAGTAACTATACCGTTAAGACTCCACATCAGAAACTACAGTACAGTACAGTAACTATACCGTTAAGACTCCACATCAGGATCTACAGTACAGTACAGTAACTATACCGTTAAGACTCCACATCAGAAACTACAGTACAGTACAGTAACTATACCGTTAAGACTCCACATCAGGATCTACAGTACAGTACAGTAACTATACCGTTAAGACTCCACATCAGAAACTACAGTACAGTACAGTAACTATACCGTTAAGACTCCACATCAGGATCTACAGTACAGTAACTATACCGTTAAGACTCCACATCAGGATCTACAGTACAGTACAGTAACTATACCGTTAAGACTCCACATCAGAAACTACAGTACAGTACAGTAACTATACCGTTAAGACTCCACATCAGGATCTACAGTACAGTAACTATACCGTTAAGACTCCACATCAGGATCTACAGTACAGTACAGTAACTATACCGTTAAGACTCCACATCAGAAACTACAGTACAGTAACTATACCGTTAAGACTCCACATCAGAAACTACAGTACAGTAACTATACCGTTAAGACTCCACATCAGGATCTACAGTACAGTAACTATACCGTTAAGACTCCACATCAGAAACTACAGTACAGTACAGTAACTATACGTAAGACTCCACATCAGGATCTACAGTACAGTACAGTAACTATACCGTTAAGACTCCACATCAAGAAACTACAGTACAGTAACTATACCGTTAAGACTCCACATCAGAAACTACAGTACAGTAACTATACCGTTAAGACTCCACATCAGAAACTACAGTACAGTACAGTAACTATACCGTTAAGACTCCACATCAGGATCTACAGTACAGTAACTATACCGTTAAGACTCCACATCAGGATCTACAGTACAGTACTATACTGTTAAGACTCCACATCAGAAACTACAGTACAGTACAGTAACTATACCGTTAAGACTCCACATCAGAAACTACAGTACAGTACAGTAACTATACCGTTAAGACTCCACATCAGAAACTACAGTACAGTACAGTAACTATACCGTTAAGACTCCACATCAGGATCTACAGTACAGTAACTATACCGTTAAGACTCCACATCAGAAACTACAGTACAGTACAGTAACTATACCGTTAAGACTCCACATCAGGATCTACAGTACAGCACAGTAACTATACCGTTAAGACTCCACATCAGAAACTACAGTCCAGTACAGTAACTATACCGTTAAGACTCCACATCAGGATCTACAGTACAGTAACTATACCGTTAAGACTCCACATCAGGATCTACAGTACAGTACAGTAACTATACCGTTAAGACTCCGCATCAGAAACTACAGTACAGTACAGTAACTATACCGTTAAGACTCCACATCAGGATCTACAGTACAGTAACTATACCGTTAAGACTCCACATCAGAAACTACAGTACAGTAACTATACCGTTAAGACTCCACATCAGAAACTACAGTACAGTAACTATACCGTTAAGACTCCACATCAGGATCTACAGTACAGTACAATAACTATACCGTTAAGCCTCCACATCAGGATCTACAGTACAGTAACTATACCGTTAAGACTCCACATCAGAAACTACAGTACAGTAACTATTCCGTTAAGACTCCGCTTCAGAATCTATAGTACAGTACAGTAACTGTACCGTTAAGACTCCACATCAGGATCTACAGTAAAGTAACTATACCGTTAAGACTCCACATCAGAAACTACAGTACAGTAACTATACCATTAAGAATCCACATCCAGAAACTACAGTACAGTACAGTAACTATACCGTTAAGACTCCACATCAGAAACTACAGTACAGTACAGTAACTATACAGTTAAGACTCCACATCAGGATTCACAGTACAGTACAGTAACTACACCGTTAAGACTCCACATCAGGATCTACAGTACAGTAACTATACCGTTAAGACTCCACATCAGGATCTACAGTACAGTACAGTAACTATACCGTTAAGACTCCACATCAAGAACTACAGAACAGTAACTATACCGTTAAGACTCCACATCAGAAACTACAGTACAGTAACTATTCCGTTAAGACTCCACATCAGAAACTACAGTACAGTAACTATACCGTTAAGACTCCACATCAGAAACTATAGTACAGTACAGTAACTGTACCGTTAAGACTCCACATCAGGATCTACAGTACAGTAACTATACCGTTAAGACTCCACATCAGGATCTACAGTACAGTAACTATACTGTTAAGACTCCACATCAGAAACTACAGTACAGTACAGTAACTATACCGTTAAGACTCCACATCAGAAACTACAGTACAGTATAGTAACTATACCGTTGAGACTCCACATTAGGATAGGATTCACAGTACAGTACAGTAACTACACCGTTAAGACTCCACATCAGGATCTACAGTACAGTAACTATACCGTTAAGACTCCACATCAGGATCTACAGTACAGTAACTATACCGTTAAGACTCCACATCAGAAACTACAGTACAGTACAGTAACTATACTGTTAAGACTCCACATCAGGATCTACAGTAAAGTAACTATACCGTTAAGACTCCACATCAGAAACTACAGTACAGTAACTATACCATTAAGACTCCACATCAGGATCTACAGTACTGTAACTATACCGTTAAGCCTCCACATCAGAAACAACAGTACAGTACAGTAACTATACCGTTAAGACTCCACATCAGGATCTACAGTACAGTACAGTAACTATACCGTTAAGACTCCACATCAGGATCTACAGTACATTAACAATACCGTTAAGACTCCACATCAGAAACTACAGTACAGTAACTATATCGTTAAGACTCCACATCAGAAACTATAGTACAGTACAGTAACTATACCATTAAGACTCCACATCAGGAACTACAGTACAGTAACTATACCGTTAAGACTCCACATCAGAAACTACAGTACAGTAACTATACCGTTAAGCCTCCACATCAGAAACTACTGTACAGTAACTATACCGTTAAGACTCCACATCAGGATCTACAGTACAGTACAGTAACTATACCGTTAAGACTCCACATCAGGAACTACAGTACAGTACAGTAACTATACCGTTAAGACTACACAACAAGATCTACAGTACAGTAACTATACCGTTAAGACTCCACATCAGAAACTACAGTACAGTAACTATACCGTTAAGACTCCACATCAGGATCTACAGTACAGTAACTATATCGTTAAGACTCCACATCAGAAACTACAGTACAGTAACTATACCGTTAAGACCCCACATCAGGATCTACAGTACAGTAACTGTACCGTTAAGACTCCACATCAGAAACTACAGTACAGTAACTATACCGTTAAGACTCCACATCAGAAACTACAGTACAGTACAGTAACTATACCGTGAAGACTCCACATCAGGATCTACAGTACAGTACAGTAACTATACCGTTAAGACTCCACATCAAGAACTACAGAACAGTAACTATACCGTTAAGACTCCACATCAGAAACTACAGTACAGTAACTATACCGTTAAGACTCCACATCAGAAACTACAGTACAGTAACTATACCGTTAAGACTCCACATCAGAAACTATAGTACAGTACAGTAACTGTACCGTTAAGACTCCACATCAGGATCTACAGTACAGTAACTATACCGTTAAGACTCCACATCAGGATCTACAGTACAGTAACTATACTGTTAAGACTCCACATCTGAAACTACAGTACAGTACAGTAACTATACCGTTAAGACTCCACATCAGAAACTACAGTACAGTACAGTAACTATACAGTTAAGACTCCACATCAGGATTCACATTACAGTACAGTAACTACACCGTTAAGACTCCACATCAGGATCTACAGTACAGTAACTATACCGTTAAGACTCCACATCAGGATCTACAGTCCAGTACAGTAACTATACCGTTAAGACTCCACATCAGGATCTACAGTACAGTAACTATACCGTTAAGACTCCACATCAGAAACTACAGTACAGTAACTATACCGTTAAGACTCCACATCAGGATCTACAGTACAGTACAGTAACTATACCGTTAAGACTCCACATCAGAAACTACAGTACAGTAACTCTATCGTTAAGACTCCACATCAGAAACTAAAGTACAGTAACTATACCGTTAAGACTCCACATCAAGAACTAAAGTACAGTAACTGTACCGTTAAGACTCCACATCAGAAACTAAAGCACAGTAACTTTACCGTTAAGCCACCACATCAGAAACTACTGTACAGTAACTATACCGTTAAGACTCCACATCAGGATCAACAGTACAGTACAGTAACTATACAGTTAACACTCCACATCAGGATCTACAGTACAGTAACTATACCGTTAAGACTCCACATTAGGATCTACAGTACAGTAACTATACCGTTAAGACTCCACATCAGGATCTACAGTACAGTACAGTAACTATACCGTTAAGACTCCACATCAGGATCTACAGTACAGTAACTATACCGTGAAGACTCCACATAAGAAACTACAGTACAGTAACTATACCGTTAAGACTCCACATCAGGATCTACAGTACAGTAACGATATCGTTGAGACTCCACATCAGAAACTACAGTACAGTAACTATACCGTTAAGACTCCACATCAGAAACTACTGTACAGTAACTATACCGTTAAGACTCCACATCAGGATCTACAGTACAGTAACTATACCGTTAAGACTCCACATCAGAAACTACAGTACAGTAACTATACCGTTAAGACTCCACTTCAGAAACTACAGTACAGTAACTATACCGTTAAGACTCCACATCAGAAACTACAGTACAGTACAGTAACTATACCGTTAAGACTCCACATCAGGATCGACAGTACAGCACAGTAACTATACCTTTAAGACTCCACATCAGAAACTACAGTCCAGTACAGTAACTATACCGTTAAGACTCCACATCAGGATCTACAGTACAGTAACTATACCGTTAAGACTCCACATCAGGATCTACAGTACAGTACAGTAACTATACCGTTAAGACTCAGCATCAGAAACTACAGTCCATTACAGTAACTATACCGTTAAGACTCCACATCAGGATCTACAGTACAGTAACTATACCGTTAAGACTCCACATCAGAAACTACAGTACAGTACAGTAACTATACTGTTAAGACTCCACATCAGGATCTACAGTACAGTACAGTAACTATACCGTTAAGACTCCACATCAGAAACTACAGTACAGTACAGTAACTATACCGTTAAGACTCCACATCAGGATCGACAGTACAGCACAGTAACTATACCGTTAAGACTCCACATCAGAAACTACAGTCCAGTACAGTAACTATACTGTTAAGACTCCACATCAGGATCTACAGTACAGTAACTATACCGTTAAGACTCCACATCAGGATCTACAGTACAGTACAGTAACTATACCGTTAAGACTCCGCATCAGAAACTACAGTACAGTACAGTAACTATACCGTTAAGACTCCACATCAGGATCTACAGTACAATAACTATACCGTTAAGACTCCACATCAGGATCTACAGTACAGTACAGTAACTATACCGTTAAGACTCCACATCAGAAACTACAGTACAGTAACTATACCGTTAAGACTCCACATCAGAAACTACAGTACAGTAACTATACCGTTAAGACTCCACATCAGGATCTACAGTACAGTAACTATACCGTTAAGCCTCCACATCAGAAACAACAGTACAGTACAGTAACTATACCGTGAAGACTCCACATCAGGATCTACAGTACAGTACAGTAACTATACCGTTAAGACTCCACATCAAGAACTACAGAACAGTAACTATACCGTTGAGACTCCACATCAGAAACTACAGTACAGTAACTATTCCGTTAAGACTCCACATCAGAAACTATAGTACAGTACAGTAACTGTACCGTTAAGACTCCACATCAGGATCTACAGTACAGTAACTATACCGTTAAGACTCCACATCAGGATCTACAGTACAGTAACTATACCGTTAAGACTCCACATCAGAAACTACAGTACAGTACAGTAACTATACCGTTAAGACTCCACATCAGAAACTACAGTACAGTACAGTAACTATACCGTTAAGACTCCACATCAGAAACTACAGTACAGTACAGTAACTATACCGTTAAGACTCCACATCAGGATCTACAGTACAGTAACTATACCGTTAAGATTCCACATCAGAAACTACAGTACAGTACAGTAACTATACTGTTAAGACTCCACATCAGGATCGACAGTACAGCACAGTAACTATACCGTTAAGACTCCACATCAGAAACTACAGTCCAGTACAGTAACTATACTGTTAAGACTCCACATCAGGATCTACAGTACAGTAACTATACCGTTAAGACTCCACATCAGGATCTACAGTACAGTACAGTAACTATACCGTTAAGACTCCGCATCAGAAACTACAGTACAGTACAGTAACTATACCGTTAAGACTCCACATCAGGATCTACAGTACAGTAACTATACCGTTAAGACTCCACATCAGAAACTACAGTACAGTAACTATACCGTTAAGACTCCACATCAGAAACTACAGTACAGTAACTATACCGTGAAGACTCCACATCAGGATCTACAGTACAGTACAGTAACTATACCGTTAAGACTCCACATCAAGAACTACAGAACAGTAACTATACCGTTAAGACTCCACATCAGAAACTACAGTACAGTAACTATTCCGTTAAGACTCCGCTTCAGAATCTATAGTACAGTACAGTAACTGTACCGTTAAGACTCCACATCAGGATCTACAGTACAGTAACTATACCGTTAAGACTCCACATCAGGATCTACAGTACAGTACTATACTGTTAAGACTCCACATCAGAAACTACAGTACAGTACAGTAACTATACCGTTAAGACTCCACATCAGAAACTACAGTACAGTACAGTAACTATACCGTTAAGACTCCACATCAGAAACTACAGTACAGTACAGTAACTATACCGTTAAGACTCCACATCAGAAACTACAGTACAGTAACTATACCGTTTAGACTCCACATCAGAAACTATAGTACAGTACAGTAACTGTACCGTTAAGACTCCACATCAGGATCTACAGTACAGTACAGTAACTATACCGTTAAGACTCCACATCAGGATCTACAGTACAGTACAGTAACTATACCGTTAAGACTCCACATCAGAAACTACAGTACAGTACAGTAACTATACCGTTAAGACTCCACATCAGGATCTACAGTACAGTACAGTAACTACACCGTTAAGACTCCACATCAGGATCTACAGTACAGTAACTACACCGTTAATACTCCACATCAGAAACTACAGTACAGTACAGTAACTATACCGTAAAGATTCCACATCAGGATCTACAGTACAGTAACTATACCGTTAAGACTCCACATCAGAAACTACAGTACAGTAACTATACCGTTAATACTCCACATCAGATACTACAGTACAGTACAGTAACTATACCGTTAAGACTCCACATCAGGATCTACAGTACAGTAACTATACCGTTAAGACTCCACATTAGAAACTACAGTACAGTACAGTAACTATACCGTTAAGACTCCACATCAGGATCTACAGTACAGTACAGTAACTATACCATTAAGACTCCACATCAGAAATTACAGTACAGTACAGTAACTATACCATTAAGACTCCACATCAGGATCTACAGTACAGTACAGTAACTATACCGTTAAGACTCCACATCAGGATCTACAGTACAGTACAGTAACTATACCGTTAAGACTCCACATCAGGATCTACAGTACAGTACAGTAACTATACCGTTAAGACTCCACATCAGAAATTACAGTACAGTACAGTAACTATACCATTAAGACTCCACATCAGGATCTACAGTACAGTACAGTAACTACACCGTTAAGACTCCACATCAGGATCTACAGTACAGTACAGTAACTATACCGTTAAGACTCCACATCAGGATCTACAGTACAGTACAGTAACTATACCGTTAAGACTCCACATACACAAAATAGTCCAAATTGGTGAAGTGAAATGAAAAAAATTAATTGTTTCAAAATATTCATTAAAGAAAATAACTGAAAAGTGGTGTGTGCATATGTATTCACCACCTTTGCTATGAAGCCCCTAAATAAGATCTGGTGCAACCAATTTAATAAAGTCCACCTGTGTGCAATCTAAGTAGCCCATGATCTGTCACATGATCTCAGAATATATACACCTGTTCTGAGAGGCCCCAGAGTCTGCAACACCACTAAGCAAGGGGCACCACCAAGCAAGCGGCACTATGAAGACCAAGGAGCTCTCCAAACAGGTCAGGGACAAAGTCGTGGAGAAGTACAGATCAGGGTTGGGCTATAGAAAAATATCAGAAATTTTGAACATCCCACGGAACACCATTAAATCCATTATAAAAAATGGAAAGAATTTGTCACCACAACAAACCTGCCAAGAGAGGGCCGCCCACCAAAACTCACGGACCTGGCAAGGAGGGCATTAATCAGAGAGGCAACAAAGAGACCAAAGATAACCCTGATGGAGCTGCAAAGCATAGGACCACTTTAAGCCGTACACTCCACAGAGCTGGGCTTTACGGAAAAGTGGCCAGAAAAAATCCATTGCTTAAAGAAAAAAATAAGCAAACACGTTTGGTGTTCTCCAAAAGCATGTGGGAGACTCCCCAAACATATGGAAGAAGGTACTCTGGTCAGATGAGACTAAAATTGAGATTTTTGGCCATCAAGAAAAACGCTATGTCTGGCATAAACCCAACACCGCTCATCACCTTGAGAACACCATCCCCACAGTGAAGCATGGTGGTGGCAGAATCATGCTGTTGGATGTTTTTCCATCGGCAGGGACTAGGAAAATGGTGAGAATTGAAGGAATGATGGATGGCGCTAAATACAGGGAAGTTCTTGAGGGAAATCTGTTTCAGTCTTCCAGAGAATTGAGACTGGGACGGAGGTTCACCTTCCAGCAGGACAATGACACTAAGCATACTGCTAAAGCAACACAAGTGGTTTAAGGGGAAACATTTTAATGTCTTGGAATGGCCTAGTCAAAGCCCAGACCTCAATCCAATTGAGAATCTGTGGTATGACTTAAAGATTGCTGTACACCAGCAGAACCCATCCAACTTGAAGGAGCTGGGGCAGTTTTGCCTAGAAGAATGGGCAAAAATCCCAATGGCTAGATGTGCCAAGCTTACAGAGACATATCCCAAGAGACTTGCAGCTGTAATTGTGGCAAAAGGTGGCTCTACAAATTATTGACTTTGGGGGGGTGAATAGTTATGCACACTCAAAGTTTTCTGTTTTTTTTTGTCTTATTTCTTGTTTGTTTCACAATTTTTAAAAAATGCATCTTCAAAGTGGTAGGCATGTTGTGTAAATCAAACGATACAAACCCCCCCAAAAATCTATTTTAGTTCCAGGTTGTAAGGCAACAAAAATGCCAAGGGGGCGAATACTTTCGCAAAGCACTGTATGTGTTCTTTCATAGTTTTGATGTCTTCACTATAATTCTACAATGTGGAAAATAGTAAAAATTAAAAGAAAACCTTGAATGAGTAGGTGTCCAAACCTTTGATTGATATATACATATTATTATTATTATTATTATTATTATTATTACTATTAAAAGTATTTAAAAATTTTACAAAATTGAGTAAAATATCTATTTAATATTGTACAAACATAATATTGCGATATGTAACTATCCATTTTTTCCCCCCATCGCTGAATGACACCCTATAATGTACTACTTTTGACCAGATCCCTATGGGCCCTGGTCAAAAGTAGTGCCCTGTAAAGGGAATAGGGTCCTATTCGGGAAACAGATTATGAGCCACTCTGTTAGAATCACAACAGACAGCATAGCAACTGTCAATCACAATCATGAACAAAGCAACAGCTCCTGTTGCCATAGCAAACCCAGTGATGTCTGTCTGTCTGGAGGTCTACCTAACCTCAGAAGAAATCCCTCTCTCTGCCTACACAAAGACACACACACACAGATACAGGCACGCACACACACATATGGACAATAAAACACAACGAGTGAAAGGTAGATTACTTCTTGATCTTACCTGGAACATCCCTGGTGAAGTGCCCTTGTCTGGAAGAGTACATCCCAGCAGCTCAGCCAGAAACTTTGCCATGTAAGAGCTGAGTGAGTGGTTCTCCCTGGTCCAGCACTGGACAACAACACACACACACCGACAGGAACCAGACACACACCGATGGAAACAGGCAAAACGCACGCAACGCTGCTGGTCGTCCTTCACTACTTCACACACCGACAGGAGCCACACACACACACACACACACACACACCGGGCACTGCCAGGCGAGCCCAGCTGTCTGTCATCCACTGTAGTGATTCCCTCTAACTTCTTTGTCTTCCTGTAGAATCTCCTCTTCATCCCTCACAATCTCTAGCTTCCTCGTCTCCCTCATACATACGCCTTCTGGAAAGAATACATGTACAGAATGATGGTGTGTGTGTGTGTGTGTGTGTGTGTGTGTGACAGACAAGCGTGCACCAGCTGAAACGACGGCGGTCGTTGGGTTCAGTGCGGCTGTACAGCCCGGCGCTAGCTCTCCTATCACCTTCCAGTCTCTTTACTACTGAATGAACGGGACTGGAAGAGCAGAGAGCGAGAGGGTGGGACCAACCAGGAGGGGGTTGGGGGTGGGGGGTTGGGGAGGACTGCACTGGCTAGCCGGTCTAGGCACTTTTCATCGACCAAGGCCACCCCTTCTATGTGCTGTGGAGGGCGGACCAATTAAAAGAGACACTTAAGGCAAAGCAAATCCCTCTTTCCACCTTTTACACAAGCACCTTACGCTGTTTCATCTGACCTCTACGTGCTACCTCCCCTGCCACACACACACACACACACACACACACACACAATAGTGTGTTGTTACAGCCTTCTATACAGGGCGGAGTTGCAAATCTAATCCCGGTTAGAGGAGTGGGATAGGTTGGGTTAGAGATGGGTTTATAAACTGTGCTGCCGCCTGCTGGGTTCCAGGCTTTACAGATTAGCATCATGTTTCCCCTGCTTTCTACTAAACCCGAGCTGAGCAGGACCAGCAGTATGTCATCTGTTTTAGCAGGACCAGCAGTATGTCATCTGTTTTAGCAGGACCAGCAGTATGTCATCTGTTTTAGCAGGACCAGCAGTATGTCATCTGTTTCATCAGGACCAGCAGTATGTCATGTTATATCATATCACTCTTTCATGTCACTCATAGCCTATTCAAATGTTATTATTGCTCGTTTACGAACTGATTAATTGATACATTTGTCACAGAGATTTTTGGCCAGAGATTCCACTCACCTGATGTCCTAGTTTCTAAATTCCAGCCTCCTGTTGTCCTAGGTTCTAAATTTCACCCTCCTGTTGTCCATGGTTTTATATTCCACCTTCCCATTGTCCTAGGTTCTAAATTCCACCCTCCTGTTGTCCATGGTTTAATATTCCACCTTCCCATTGTCCTAGGTTCTAAATTCCACCCTCCTGTTGTCCTAGGTTCTAAATTCCACCCTCCTGTTGTCCTAGGTTTTATATTCTACCCTTTTGTTATTCTAGGTTCAGAATTCCACCATCCTTTTGTCCTAGGTTTTAAATTCCACCCTCCTGTTGTCCTAGATTTTACAGTCCACCCTCTTGTTGTCCTAGGTTTTATATTCCACCCTCTGGTTGTTCTAGGTTAAGAATTTCAACCTCATGTTGTCTTTGGTTTTATATAAAACCCTCCTTTTGTTCTAGGTTCTAAATGCCACCAGGCCGTTCTCCTAGGTTCTAAATTCCACCCTCCTTATGTCCTAGGTTTTAAATTCCACCCTCCTAATGTCCTAGGTTTTAAATTCCACCCTCCTGTTGTTCTAGGTTCTCAATTCCACCCTCCTGTTGTCTTAGGTTTTTTTATTCCTCCCTCCTGTTGTCCAAGGTTCTACATTCCAATCTCCTGTTGTTCTAGGTTCTAAATTCCACCCTGCTGTTGTCCTAGGTTCTTAATTCCAACCTCCTGTTGTCCTAGGTTCTAAATTCCACCTCCTGTTGTCCTAGGTTTAACAGTCCATCCTCCTGGTGTCATAGGTTTTATATTCCACCCTCTGGTTGTTCTAGGTTCTAAATGCCACCCTGCCGTTCTCCTAGGTTCTAAATTCCACCCTCCTTATGTCCTAGGTTACAAATTCCACCCTCCTTATGTCCTAGGTTAAAAAGTCCACCCTCCTGTTGTCCTAGGTTTTTTCTTCTACCTTTTGATGTTCTGGTTCAAAATTCCTACCTCCTGTTGTCCTAGGTTTAATATTCCACCCTCCTGTTGTCGTAGGTTTTAAATTCCACCGTCCTTTCATCCTAGGTTTTAAATTCCACCCTAATGTTGTCCTAGGTTTTAAACTCCACTGTCCAGTTGTCCTAGGTTCTAAATTCCACCCTCCGGTTGTCCTTGGTTTTAAATTCAACCCTCCTTTTGTCCTAGATTCTAAATTCCAACCTCCTTTTGTAATAGGTTCTAAAATCCACCCTCATCTTGTCCTAGGTTTTACATTCCACCCTCCTCTTGTCCTTGGTTTTATAATCCACTCTCCTTTTGTTCTAGGTTCTAAATTCCACCCTCCTTTTGTCCTATGTTTTACGTTCCACCCTCCTGTTGTCCTTGGTTACATATTCCACCCTCCGAGGTTGTCCTAGGTTTTAAAATGCACGCTCATGTTGTCCTAGGTTCTAAGTTCCACCCTCCTGTTGTCATAGGTTCTAAATTACACCCTTCTGTTGTCCTAGGTTCTAATTTCCACCCTCCAGTTGTCATAGGTTCTAAATTCCCTTCTTCTGTTGTCCTAGGTTCTAATTTCCACCTTCCTGTTGTCCGAGGTTTTATATTCTACCATTTTGTTGTTCTAGGTTCTGAATTCCACCCTCCTGTTTTCCTAGGTTCTAATTCCACCCTCCTTTTGTCCTAGGATTAAAACTCAAACCTCCAATTGTCCTAGGTTCTAAATTCCACCCTCCTGTTGTCCAAGATTCTACATTCCAATCTCCTGTTGTACTAGGTTTTATATTCCACCCTGCTTTTGTTCTAGGTTCTAAATGCCACCCTCTTGTTGTCCTAGGTTCTCAATTCCACCCTCCTGTTGTCGTAGGTTCTACATTCCACCCTCCTGTTGTCCTAGGTTTTATATTCTACCATTTTGTTGTTCTAGGTTCCAAATTCCAACCTCCTGTTGTAGTAGGTTCTACATTCCACCCTCCTGTAGTCCTAGGTTTTATATTCCACCCTCCTGTTGTCCTTGGTTTCTATTTCACCCTCCTGTTGTCCTAGGTTTTATATTCTACCATTTTGTTGTTCTAGGTTTTATATTCCACCCTCCTGTTGTCCTAGGTTCTCAATTCCACCCTCCTGTTGTCCTAGGTTCTACATTCCACCCTCTTGTTGTCCTAGGTTTTATATTCTACCATGTTGTTGATCTAGGTTCTAAATTCCAACCTCCTGTTGTCATAGGTTCTACATTCCACCCTCCTGTTGTTCTAGGTTTTATATTCAACCCTCCTGTTGTTCTAGGTTCAAAACAACAACCTATTGTTGTCCAAGATTGTAAATTCCACCCTCCTGTTGTCCTAGGTTTTATATTCCACCTTTCTGTTGTTCCTGGTTCAAAATTCCAAACTCCTGTTGTCCTAGTTTTTATATTCCATCCTCTTGTTGTTTTAGGTTCTAAATTCCAACCTCCTGTTGTCCTAGGTTCTACATTCCACCCTCCTGTTGTCCTAGGTTCTACATTCCACCCTCCTTTTGTGCTAGGTTTTAAATTCCAACATCCTGTTGTCCTAGGTTTTAAATTCCACCCTACTTTTGTCCTAGGTTCTAAATTCCACCTTCCACATGTCCTAGGTTCTAAATTCCACCTTCCTTTTGTGCTAGGTTTTAAATTCCACCCTCCTGCTGTCCTATGTTGTAAATTCCACCCTCCTGTTGTCCTAGTTTTTATATTCCACCTTTGTTGTCGTAGGTTCTACATTCCACCCTCCTGTAGTCTTAGGTTTTATATTCACCCCTCCTGTTGTTCTAGGTTCAAAACAACAACCTATTGTTGTCCAAGGTTGTAAATTCCACCCTCCTGTTGTCCTAGGTTTTATATTCTACCTTTTTGATGTTCTAAATTCCACCCTCCACATGTCCTAAATTCTAATAACCACTCTGCTGATGTCATATGTTCTAAATTCTAACCTCCTGTTGTGATAAGTTCTAAATTCCACCCTGCTTTTGTCCAAGGTTCTAAATTCCACCCTTCTGTTGTCCTAGTTTTTATATTCCACCCTCTTGTTGTTTTAGTTTCTAAATTCCTCCCTCCTGTTGTCCTGGTTTTTATATTCCACCCTCATGTAGTTTTAAGTTTTAAATTCCACCCTCCTGTTGTCCTAGGTTCTACATTCCAACCTCCTTTTGTGCTAGGTTTAAATTACAACATCCTGTTGTCCTAGGTTTTAAATTCCACCCTACTTTTGTACTAGGTTCTAAATTCCATCTTCCACATGTCCTAGGTTCTAAATTCCACCTTCCTTTTGTGCTAGGTTTTAAATTCCACTCTCCTGCTGTCCTATGTTCTAATTTCCACCCTCCTGTTGTCCAAGGTTCTACATTCCAACCTCCTGTTGTCTTAGGTTTTATATTCCACCCTGATATTGTTCTAGGTTCTAAATATATCCCTCCTGTTGTCCTAGGTACTCAATGCCACCCTCCTTTGTCCTAGGTTCTCAATTCCACCCTCCTGTTGTCATAGGTTCTACATTCCGCCCTCCTGTTGTCCTAGGTTTTATATTCTACTATTTTGTTGTTCTAGGTTCTACATTCCACCCTCCTGTTGTCCTAGTTTCTACATCCCAACCTCCTGTTGTCTTAGGTTCTACATTCCACCCTCCTGTTGTCCTAGGTTCTACATTCCACCCTCCTGTTGTCCTAGGTTCTACATTCCACCCTCCTGTTGTCGTAGGTTCTACATTCCGCCCTCCTGTTGTCCTAGGTTTTATATTCTACCATTTTGTTGTTCTAGGTTCTACATTCCACCCTCCTGTTGTCCTAGGTTCTACATTCCAACCTCCTGTTGTCCTAGGTTCTTTATTCCACCCTCCTGTTGTCCTTGGTTCTAAACTCCACTCTCACACACACACACACACACACACACACACACACACACACACACACACACACACACACACACACACACAGGAGCAGGTGTGTGTGTGTGTCAGATTGATGAGCAGTGCATCGTGGTCTCTGTTTGCCAAGCAGCATTGGCTGGTGTCAGAGTTTCAGAGTTGTGTATGTGTGTGTCACAGCCTTTGATATGAACGACTACCTGCTGCCCTCTCTAATCACCTCCACACTGACCTCCCAATCAGTCCGTCCATCCCAGCCGAGCCGTCATTGAGATCACTCTGTTTTCTGATATTTTACCAAGGCTGCAGGCTTCATGACTGGTTCCATGTAGAAGACACTACCTCCTCATGGGTTCACAGCTGCAGGGTTCATGACTGGTTCCATATAGAAGACACTACCTCCTCATGGGTTCCCAGCTGCAGGGTTCATGACTGGTTCCATGTAGAAGACACCACCTCCTCATGGGTTCCCAGCTGCAGGGTTCATGACTGGTTCCATGTAGAAGACACCACCTCCTCATGGGTTCCCAGCTGCAGGGTTCATGACTGGTTCCATGTAGAAGACACTACCTCCTCATGAGTTCACAGCTGCAGGGTTCATGGTAACACAGAGAATACGAGCGACTACTGTCTCTGTCTGTCTGCAGGTTGTTAAATATCTCTCTCGACCCCTTCTCTCTCTCTCTCTCTCTCTCTCTCTCTCTCTCTCTCTCTCTCACTCTCTACCCCTTCTCTCTCGCTCTCTCTACACCCTCTCTCTCTACACCCTCTCTCTCTCTCTGTCTGTCTGCAGGTTGTTTAATATCTCTCTCTCTCTCTGTCTGCAGGTTGTTTAATATCTCTCTCTCTCTGTCTGTCTGCAGGTTGTTTAATATCTCTCTCTCTCTGTCTGTCTGCAGGTTGTTTAATATCTCTCTCTCTCTCTGTCTGTCTGCAGGTTGTTTAATATCTCTCTCTCTCTGTCTGCAGGTTGTTTAATATCTCTCTCTTTCTCTCTCTCTCTGTCTGCAGGTTGTTTAATATCTCTCTCTCTGTCTGTCTGCAGGTTGTTTAATATCTCTCTCTCTCTCTGTCTGTCTGCAGGTTGTTTAATATCTCTCTCTCTCTCTGTCTGTCTGCAGGTTGTTTAATATCAATTCAATTCAATTCAATTCAATTTGCTTTATTGGCATGACGTAACAATGTACAGTGGGGAAAAAAAGTATTTAGTCAGCCACCAATTGTGCAAGTTCTCTCACTTAAAAAGATGAGAGAGGCCTGTAATTTTCATCATAGGTACACTTCAACTATGACAGACAAAATGAGAAAAAGAAATCCAGAAAATCACATTGTAGGATTTTTAATGAATTTATTTGCAAATTATGGTGGAAAATAAGTATTTGGTCAATAACAAAAGTTTATCTCAATACTTTGTTATATACCCTTTGTTGGCAATGACAGAGGTCAAACGTTTTCTGTAAGTCTTCACAAGGTTCTCACACACTGTTGCTGGTATTTTGGCCCATTCCTCCATGCAGATCTCCTCTAGAGCAGTGATGTTTTGGGGCTGTCGCTGGGCAACACGGACTTTCAACTCCCTCCAAAGATTTTCTATGGGGTTGAGATCTGGAGACTGGCTAGGCCACTCCAGGACCTTGAAATGCTTCTTCTGAAGCCACTCCTTCGTTGCCCAGGCGGTGTGTTTGGGATCATTGTCATGCTGAAAGACCCAGCCACGTTTCATCTTCAATGCCCTTGCTGATGGAAGGAGGTTTTCACTCAAAATCTCACAATACATGGCCCCATTCATTCTTTCCTTTACACGGATCAGTCGTCCTGGTCCCTTTGCAGAAAAACAGCCCCAAAGCATGATGTTTCCACCCCATGCTTCACAGTAGGTATGGTGTTCTTTGGATGCAACTCAGCATTCTTTGTCCTCCAAACACGACGAGTTGAGTTTTTACCAAAAAGTTATATTTTGGTTTCATCTGACATTCTCCCAATCCTCATCTGGATCATCCAAATGCTCTCTAGCAAACTTTAGACGGGCCTGAACATGTACTGGCTTAAGCAGGGGGACACGTCTGGCACTGCAGGATTTGAGTCCCTGGCGGCGTAGTGTGTTACTGATGGTAGGCTTTGTTACTTTGGTCCCAGCTCTCTGCAGGTCATACACTAGGTCCCCCCGTGTGGTTCTGGGATTTTTGCTCACCGTTCTTGTGATCATTTTGACCCCACGGGGTGAGATCTTGCGTGGAGCCCCAGATCGAGGAAGATTATCAGTGGTCTTGTTTGTCTTGCATTTCCTAATAATTGCTCCCACAGTTGATTTCTTCAAACCAAGCTGCTTACCTATTGCAGATTCAGTCTTCCCAACCTGGTGCAGGTCTACAATTTTGTTTCTGGTGTCCTTTGACAGCTCTTTGGTCTTGGCCATAGTGGAGTTTGGAGTGTGACTGTTTGAGGTTGTGGACAGGTGTCTTTTATACTGATAACAAGTTCAAACAGGTGCCATTAATACAGGTAATGAGTGGAGGACAGAGGAGCCTCTTAAAGAAGAAGTTACAGGTCTGTGAGAGCCAGAAATCTTGCTTGTTTGTATGTGACCAAATACTTATTTTCCACCATAATTTGCAAATAAATTCATAAAAAATCCTACAATGTGATTTTCTGGATTTTTTTTCCTCATTTTGTCTGTCATAGTTGAAGTGTACAGGCCTCTCTCATCTTTTTAAGTGAGAGAACTTGCACAATTGGTGGCTGACTAAATACTTTTTTTCCCCACTGTACATATTGCCAAAGCTTACATTTGATATTTATAATATGAACATAATTAATTATCAAAATTGTCAACAGGACAACAGTAACAACAATAACCAAGGGTCAAAATAACCACATTGAACAACAACAATAAGCATATAGTAGAAGACATGTGCCGGTTGATTGGTCTGTCAGACACTGTCCCTCATCTTATGACAGGCAGCAATATAGTGCACTGCCAACCCACAGCTTTCTGCTTCCTCCCCCAACAGGATGGGTAGCCTATCCTCATCAGAGAGGTCTTTGAAACCTTGAATAAGGGTTTCAAATTTGGGGAAATGACACTCTCTAATTGTTTTATATTTTTGACATGTTGTCAGGAAATGCAGTTCTGTCTCAGGTTCTGCTGTGGTGCAGTGGTTGCACAGCCTTTCCTCTACAGGGAGCCAGGTTTTCCTGTGTCTACCCTTCTCAATGGCAAGGCTGTGCTCACTGAGCCTGTACTTTGTCAAGGTTTTTCTAAGGTTTTGATCAGTAACCATGGTCAAATAGTTTGCCACGGTGTACTGTCGATTTAGGGCCAGATAGCACTGCATTTTGCTTTGTGCTTTGTGCTTGTGTTTCCCAATGGGAAATGTAGTTTTGTTTTGATTGTGATGTAATTTGTTTTATTCTGATTGATTGTATGTTCTGGTCCTGAGGCTTCAGTGTGTTAGTAGAACAGGTTTGTGAACTCAGCCCCAGGACCAGCTGGATGAGGGGACTCTTTTCTTTGCTCAGCTCTTGGCATTGCAGGGCTTGGTAATGATATGAGAGGGGGTCACTGTATTTTAGATGTTTCCAAAACTTAATTGCTTTTTTTTTGGTTTTATTATCAGTGGATATTGGCCTAATTCTGCCCTGCATGCATTGTTTGTAGTTTTCCTCTGGACATGTAAGAGAATCTTACAGAACTCAGCATGCAGGGTTTCAATGGGGTGTTTGTCCCATTTGGTGAAATCTTGTTTTGCAAGTGGACCCCACACCTCGCTGCCATAAAGTGCAATTGGTTCAATGACACATTCAATTAGTTTTAGCCAAATTTTAATAGGTATTTCAATTTGAATTTGTTTTTTAATTGCGTAGAATGCCCTGCGTGCTTTCTCTCTCAGTTCATTCACTGCCTCATTAAGGTGTCCAGTTGAGCTTATTCTTAAACCTAAGAAGTTGTAGTGTGTGCAGTACTCTATATATTTTGTACCAATTGAGAATTTTGGTCTAATTCCCTGAGATCTGGATCGTCTCTGAAAAATCATTATTTTAGTCTTTTTGGGGTTTACTGCCAGGGCCCAGGTCTGGCAGTACTGCTCTAGCAGGTCCAGGCTCTGCTGTAGGCCATGTGCTGTGGGTGACAGCAGACACAGGTCATCTGCGAAGAGTAGGCATTTAACCTCTGAATTGTGGAGACTAACACCAGGGGCAGAGGATTCTTCTAGAATAGTGGCCAATTCATTGATGTAAATATTGAAGAGTGCAGCGCTCAGATTGCAACCCTGGCGATTGATTTAATTATGTCATATGTTTTACCCCCTACACCACTTTCAATAACTTTGTAGAACAGTCCTGTATGCCAAATATAATCAAATGCTTTTTGGAAGTCGATAAAGCAAGCATATATTTTGGTATTATTTTGGTGGACATGTTTATCTATCAGGGTGTAAATATGATCGGTCGTGCAATGTTTTGGTATAAATCCAATTTGGCTTTTACTCAAGACGTTGTGCTTATTAAGGAAGTTTAGAACTCTTACATGTATAATACTACAGAAAACCTTCCCCAGGTTACTGTTCACACAAATGCCTCTGTAATTGTTAGGGTCAAATTTGTCTCCGTTCTTAAAGATTGGGGTTATGAGTCCTTGATTCCAGATGTCAGGGAAATAACCTACACTCAGGATCAAATTAAACAGTTTTAATATAGCCGATTGAAATTTTGCACTAGTGAGTTTGAGCATCTCATTTAGGATGCCATCAGGTCCGCATGATTTTCTATATTTGAGGGCCTGAAGTTTCTTATAGAGCTCCTGGTCAGTAATTGGGGAGTCCAATGGATTTTGATTGTCCTTTATAGCTTTTTCTAATCTATTTAACTTCTCATGAATTTGGCGTTGTTCTGCGTTTTTGTCAATTCGAACGGTGTTGTAGAGTGTTTTAAAATGGGTTGTCCGTATGTCACCATTTTGTATCGCTAATTCCTCTTGTTTCGATTTTTAATTTTTTTTCCAATTTTGCCAGAAGTTCTTTGTGTTTATGGACTCCTCAATTAGTGTCAGCTGCTTGCTGTTGTACTGTGCTTTTTTGGTTCTGAGTGTACATTTATAGAGTTTTAAAGTCTCACAGTAATGAAGGCGTAATTCACCATTATTTGGGTCTCTGTGCTTTTGGTTTGATAGTGTTCTCAGTTTTTTCCTTATAATTTTACAATCTGCATCAAACCACTTGTCATCTGTGGTCTTTTTTGTTTTGTTTTTTATCAATTTCAATTGTGCTTCTTTTGCTGTTTGCCTGAATATATAGTTTATGTGTTTAACTGCTAGATTGATGCCTTCTTTACTGTGAGTGAATGTGGTATCCAGAAAGTTATCTAAGAGTGTTTGGATATTTTGGTTACAGGTTGCTTTCTGGTATTCTTCTGTGCTGTTTCTGTCTGCAGGTTGTTTAATATCTCTCTCTCTCTGTCTGCAGGTTGTTTAATCTCTCTCTCTCTCTCTCTCTCTCTCTCTCTCTCTCTCTCTCTCTCTCTCTCTCTCTCTCTCTCTCTCTAGGTTGTTTAATATCTCTCTCTCTGTCTGTCTGCAGGTTGTTTAATATCTCTCTCTCTCTCTCTCACACTCTCTCTCTCTGTCTGTCTGCAGGTTGTTTAATATCTCTCTCTCTATCTGTCTTCGGGTTGTTTAATATCTCTCTCTCTCTCTGTCTGCAGGTTGTTTAATATCTGTCTGTCTGTCTGTCTGTCTGTCTGTCTGTCTGTCTGCAGGTTGTTTAACTTCTTAGGGATCGACAACCTGCGACAACATCCGGTGAAATTTCAGAGCGCCAAATTCAAAATAAAAAAATCGTAATATTAAACATTCATGTAAATACAAGTGTCATACATGATTCAAAAGCTTAGAATCTTGGTAATCTAACAGCGTTGTTAGATTTCAAAAAGGCTTTACGGCGAAAGCAGAGCATTTGATTGTCTGAGGACAGTGCCCCGCATACCTCAATTAACATAATTTCATAACCAGCACAGGTGTCACAAAACTCAAAAATAGCGATAAAATAAATCACTTACCTTTGAAGATCTTCCTCTGTTGGCAATCCAAAGGGTCCCAGCTACACAATAAATGGTTGTTTTGTTCGATAAAGTCCCTCTTTATATCCCAAAAACTCTTTTTGGTTGGCGCGTTTTGTTCAGTAATCCACCTGTTCAGAGGCGTTCAAACACGCAGACAAATAAATCCCAAAAGTACCGGTAAAGTTCTTTGAAACAAGTCAAACAACGTTTCTAATCAATCCTCAGGTACCCTAATATGTAAATAAACAATATAATTTCAGACGGAATGTACTATGTCCAATACCGGAGATAAATAACAAAGAGGACTACACAGGACTACAGACCCCAGGAAGTACCCCATGAAAAACTACTACTTCTTGGTCATTTTTCAAAAAAGAAGCCCGAAACCTTGTCTAAAGACTGTTGACATCTAGTGGATGCAATCTGGGAGCTATTCATTTCAATGTTCTATAGCAAAGCATAGGAAAAGTCAGGGAGCTGAAAATGGATTTTCCTCTGGTTTCTCTGGTTTCCTCCTGGATGGATTTTCCTCTGGTTTTCACCTGTTATATCAGTTCTGTTACACTCACAGATATTATTTTAACAGTTTTAGAAACAGAGTGTTTTCTATCCAAATCTACCAATCATATGCATATCCTAGCTTATTCTAGTCTTCCTGAGTAACAGGCAATTTACTTTGGGCACGCCAGACTCTCCGAACTTCCGAATACTGCCCCCTAGCCCTAACAGGTTAATATCTCTCTATATATCTGTCAGTCTGCAGGTTGTTAAATATCTCTCTCTATCTCTCTCTGTCTGCAGGTTGTTTAATATTGCAGTAAAGCCCTGATATTAAAAGTGCAGGGAGTATTTTTATGTGGGTCTGATATATCTCCACGACGACGATGCCACGCGCCTCACTAACACTCTACACACACACACACACACACACACACACACACACACACACACACACACACACACACACACACACACACACACACACACACACACACACACACACACACACACACACACACACACACACACACCACTGCAGTGCAGCAGCAAGTCAGGCTTGGGGCACCATCATGATTTATCCACCTGGCCCGACGGTGGAACAGGGCCGGGAACAGGGAAATTTAGTAAATGAGCTCCAGTAGACTGACTAACATTCTAGTCTTCTTTTCTCTCATTGCCACCGTTGTGGAGTATTGGGACGCAGGTGAATGAATCACTCTTGACTTTCAAGTTTATGTTTACAGTTTAGTCTGAGGGTAGTATGTAGCATATTTGTTACCAGCAATGTTTCGGTTACTTTTATTTGATAGTAGTTTCATGTAGAGCAGATCCACCTATGGTTTTGCAGTGTTTTTGTCCCATTACACATTACAAAGACTATATCAATAATAAGGAAAGGGAGAGTGGGGTAAGTTGAGCTTTTCTCTACGAAACCAGACACAGGAACAAAAAAAAAAAGATTCACAAAATCAAATGCGAGGTCCTAAAACCTAGCATGAGGGTCGTTCTTGATTTACGGTGGCACTTTGGGGGGGAAAAAAATGTATGTATCTTCCCATTCTAAATCAACTAATATGTTGATGACTTTAAATCATGTTTACCATTATAACCCCCTAGAGTCGATGTCCGCAGAAATCTAATTAGCATAAATACAAATCAAAATGTTTAAAAGTGTTTTTACATGGTGTCAAAATCAAATAAAAGCATCTCAATTGAATAATTGTTATTTTTATAATTATTTAATTTATTATTTATTTATTTTATTTTATTTCCCATTTATTTAACCAGGTAGTTCTATATGATGTCATAATACAGGTAGGCCAGTTGAGAACAAGTTCTCATTTACAACTGCGACCTGGCCAAGATAAAACAAAGCAGTTCGACACATACAACAACAGAGTTACACCTGGAATAAACAAACATACAGTCAATAATACAGTAGAAAAACACCTAATCTATATACAAAGAGTGCAAATGAGGTAGGATAGGGAAGGTAAGGCAATAAGTAGGCCATGGTGGCGAAGTAATTACAATATAGCAATTTAACACTGGAATGGTAGATGTGCAGTAGATGAACGTGCAAAGTAAAAAAAACTGGGGTGCAAAGGAGCAAGATAAATAAATAAATACGGTAGGGGATGAGGTAGTTGGTTGGGATATTTACAGATGGTCTATGTACAGATGCATTGATCTGTGAGCTGCTCTGGCAGCTGGTGCTTAAAGCTAGTGAGGGAGATAAGTGTCTCCAGTTTCAGTGATTTTTGTAGTTCGTTCCAGTCATTGGCAGCAGAGAACTGGAAGGAAAGGCGGCCAAAGGAGGAATTGGCTTTGGGGGTGACCAGTGAGATATACCTGCTGGAGCGAGTGCTACGGGTGGGTGCTGCTATGGTTACCAGCGAGCTGAGATAGGGCGGGGCTTTACCTAGCAGGGACTTGTAGATGAACTGGAGCCAGTGGGTTTGGCGACGAGTATGAAGCGAGGGCCAGCCCACGAGAGCGTACAGGTCGCAGTGGTGGGTAGTATATGGGGCTTTGGTGACAAAACGGATGGCACTGTGATAGACTGCATCCAATTTGTTGAGTAGAGTATTGGAGACTATTTTGTAAATGACATCGCCAAAGTCGAGGATCGGTAGGATGGTCAGTTTTAGGAGGGTATGTTTGGCAGCATGAGTGAAGGAGTCTTTGTTGCGAAATAGGAAGCAGATTCTAGATGTAATTTTGGATTGGAGATGCTTAATGTGAGTCTGGAAGGAGAGTTTACAGTCTAACCAGACACCTAGATATTTGTAGTTGTCCACATAATCTAAGTCAGAACCGTCCAGAGTAGTGATGCTAGTCGGGCTGGCGGGTGCGGGCAGCGATCGGTTGAAGAGCATGCATTTGGTTTTACTTGCATTTAAGAGCAGTTGGAGGCCACGGAAGGAGAGTTGTAATGGCATTGAAGCTCGTCTGGAGGGTAGTTATAACAGTATCCAAAGAAGGGCCAGAAGTATACAGAATGGTGTTGTCTGCGTAGAGGTGATTCAGAGACTCACCAGCAGCAAGAGCGACATCATTGATGTATACAGAGAAGAGAGTCGGCCCAAGATTTGAACTCTGTGGCACCCCCATAGAGACTGCCAGAAGCCCGGACAAAAGGCCCTACGATATGACACACTGAACTCTATTGGAGAAGTAGTTGGTGAACCAGGCGAGGCAATAATTTGAGAAACCAAGGCTGTTGAGTCTGCGGATGTCCTAGCCAACAGGGCTGTTGTTTTGATGTGCCAATATGTAGGCAAGTTCTCTCTGCATTTGAGGCTACTATAGAGAGGCTGTGAGAGAGGACTACCAAACTCTTGTTCGATGACATGGAGTCTGAGTTTGAGAAACATATTGAGGAATCTCACGGACCAGTTTCATGGGCTTAGTAGCCTCAAATGCAGAGAGAACTTGCCTACATATTGGGACATCAAAACAACAGCCCTGTCACAGACAACTGGCCAAGAAACGGCTCAATTTACTCTGTCCCTACACTCAAGAGAGCACTTTATTTTGGGCAAGCTACACTATATATACAAAAGTATGTGGACACCCCTTCAAATTAGTGAATTTGGCTGTTTCAGTCACACTTGTTGCTGATAGGTGTATAAAATCGAGCACACAGCCTTGCAATCTCCACAGACAAACATTGGCAGTAGAATTTCCCATACTGAAGAGCTCAGTGACTTTCAAAGTGGCACCGTCATCGGATGCCACCTTTCCAACAAGTCAGTTATTCAAATTTCTGCCCTGCTCTTGCGGTTATTGTGAAGTGGAATCATCTAGGAGCAACAACGGCTCAGCCGCGAAGTGGTAAGCCACACAAGATCTGAGAACGGGACCGAAAAGTGCTGTAGGGCATGAAAATTGTCTGTCCTCGGTTGCAACACTCACTACAGAGTTCCAAACTGCCTCTGGAACCAACGTCAGCACAAGAACTGTTCGTTGGGAGCTTTATGAAATGGGTTTCTAAGACCGAGCAGCCACACACAAGCCTAAGATCACCATGCGCAATGTCAAGTGTCGGCTGGAGTGGTGTAAAGCTTGGACTCTGGAGCAGTGGAAACGCGTTGTCTGGAGTGATGAATCACGCTTCACCATCTGGCAGTACGACTGACAAATCTGGGTTTGGTGGATGCCAGGAGAACGCTACCTGCCTGAATGCATAGTGCCAACTGTAAAGTTTGGTGGAGGAGGAATAATGGTATGGGGCTGTTTTTCATGGTTTGGGTTAGGCCCCTTAGTTCCAGTGAAGGGAAATCTTAACGCTACAGCATACAATGACATTCTAGATGATTCTGTGCTTCCAAATTTGTGGCAACCGTTTGGGGGAAGGCCCTGTCCTGTTTCTGACAATGCCCCCGTGCACAAAGCGAAGTCCATACAGAAATGTGGAAGAACTTGACTGGCCTGCACAGAGCCCTGACCTCAACCCCATTGAACACCTTTGGGATGAATTGAAACGCTGACTGTGAGCCAGGCCTAATCGCCCAACATCAGTGCCCGACCTCACTAATGCTCTTGTGGCTGAATGGAAGCAAGTCCCCACAGCAATGTTCCAACATCTAGTGGAAAGCCTTCACAGAAGAGTGGAGGCTGTTATAGCAGAACTGTTTTGGTACCCTTTCCCAGATCTGTGCCTCGACACAATCCTGTGTCGGAGCTCTGCGGACAATTCCTTCGACCTCGTGGCTTGATTTTTTTTCTCTGACATGCACTGTCAACTGTTGGACCTTATATAGACAGGTGTGTGCCTTTCCAAATCAGGGGGGAAGGGTACCTCTACATAACCTAACCCTAACGCTTCACAAACCTTCCCCTAACCTTAACGCTTCCCAAACCTCCCCCTAACCCTTCCCAAACCTCCCCCTAACCCTAACGCTTCCCAAACCTCTCCATAGACTTAACGCTTCTCAAACCTCTCCCTAACCCTTCCCAAACCTCTCCCTAACGCTTCACAAACCTCTCCCTAACGCTTCTCAAACCTCTCCCTAACGCTTCCCAAACCTCTCCCTAACGCTTCACAAACCTCTCCCTAACACTTCTCAAACCTCTCAGAAACGCTTCCCAAACGTCTCCCTAACACTTCTCAAACCTCTCCCTAACGCTTCACAAACCTCTCCCTAACGCTTCCCAAACCTCTCCCTAATGCTTCCCAAACCTCTCCCTAACCCTAACAACACTTCCCAAACCTCTCCCTAACCCTAAACAAACCTCTCCCTAACCCTAACAACACTTCCCAAACCTCTCCCTAACCCTAAACAAACCTCTCCCTAACCCTAAACAAACCTCTCCCTAACCCTAACCAGGGATCTCTTTGTCTGTAAGAAGGCAGTGTTGTTGTCAGGCCAAAAAGTGTGGAACTGCCAGAGACCACATCAATCATAAAGTCACTACTGCAGCAATTCTCTCTACAGAGACAGCGCAATGTCACACTGACTGGCTGGTTGACTGACACGATAACACTCCCATCCCATCCCCTTCATTCTCTCTTACATTTGTACTCTCTCTCTCTCTCCCAGGCCTGATACTGACTGACTGACTGACTCTCTCTCTCTCTGTCGGGTCTCTCTCTCTGTCAGTCTCTGTCCCTCTCTGTCGGTCTCTCTCTCTGTCAGTCTCTGTCTCTCTCTGTCAGTCTCTGTCTCTCTCTGTCAGTCTCTGTCCCTCTCTGTCAGTCTCTGTCCCTCTCTGTCAGTCTCTCTCGGTCTCTCTCTCTCGGTCTCTCTCTCTCTCTCTGTCAGTCTCTCTCGGTCTCTCTCTCTCTCTCTCGGTCTCTCTCTCTCGGTCTCTCTCTCTGAAACTAAATGGGAAATATTGTTGACAATACATTGCATCTCTCTCTCTCTCCCAGGCCTGATCTCTCTCGCTCACTCCCCCGCTAGCTGCTGCCTTTTTCTCAGCCCTGTTCTCCGGCTGGCCCTCGCCTTCTGGCCTCACTTTAACACACTGAGGAATTTAATTTCACACACACCCTTCCACTCACCACTTTAGCTGTAGTGTTAAGATTAAAGCGCAATTAAGAGCTACTACGCAAATGACAGATTAGGAGAGAAGTGATGCTGACCCACTTCTACCGTAGTAACCGTTTACTATGGAGGAGGGAGAAAAGAGGAGGAGGGAGAAGAGAGGGGAGGAGAAGACAGGATTGGGGGGAGGAGGAGAAGAAGAGAGGAGGAGGGGAGGAGAAGACAGGATTGGGGGAGAAGAGAAGAGGGGAGGGAAGGGGGGAGGAGAAGACAGGATTGTGGGGAGGAGGAGAAGACAGGAGGAGGGGAGAAGAGAGGGGAGGAGAAGACAGGATTTGGGGGAGGAGGAGAAGAAGACAGGAGGAGGGGAGAAGAGAGGAAGAGGGGAGGAGAAGACAGGATTGGGGGGAGGAGGAGAAGACAGGAGAAGGGGAAAAGAGAGGAAGAGGGGAGGAGAAGACAGGATTGGGGGGAGGAGGAGAAGACAGGAGGAGGGGAGAAGAGAGGAGGAGGGGAGGAGAAGACAGGATTGGGGGAGGAGGAGAAGAAGACAGGAGGAGGGGAGAAGAGAGGAGGAGGGGAGGAGAAGACAGGATTGGGGGAGGAGGAGAAGACAGGAGGAGGGGAGAAGAGAGGAGGAGGAGGGAGGAGAAGACAGGATTGGGGGAGGAGGAGAAGACAGGAGAAGGGAGAAGAGAGGAAGAGGGAGGAGAAGACAGGATTGGGGGAGGAGGAGAAGACAGGAGGAGGGGAGAAGAGAGGAGGAGGAGGGGAGGAGAAGACAGGATTGGGGGGAGGAGGAGAAGACAGGAGGAGGGGAGAAGAGAGGAGGAGGAGGGGAGGAGAAGACAGGATTGGGGGGAGGAGGAGAAGACAGGAGAAGGGGAAAAGAGAGGAAGAGGGGAGGAGAAGACAGGATTGGGGGGAGGAGGAGAAGACAGGAGAAGGGGAGAAGAGAGGAGGAGAAGACAGGATTGGGGGGAGGAGAAGACAGGATTGGGAGGAGGAGGAGAAGAGAGGAGGAGGGGAGGAGAAGACAGGATTGGGGGGAGGAGGAGAAGACAGGATTGGGAGGAGGAGGAGAAGACAGGAGGAGGGGAGAAGAGAGGAGGAGGGGAGGAGAAGTCACACTCAACTTGGTTCTGGTTCGCTCCTGGGTAGCTTTGGTGCACTCATAGAGATGGATCGAGGACTATCTAGATGACGTAAAGCGTTTTAGCATGGAAATTGGCTTTAAAACGGCTACATTTTTCTCTCAGCCTCATGATAAAATGTTTACAAAAGCATTGAAACCCCTAATTAACCAGTTATCTAATTATTTTTGAGCGGTTGGGGGGGCCCCTGGATGTAGTTGCCCCGGGGCCTCAAATACATTAATCCGGCCTTGTTCAGACGCGCTGTATCTCCTCTGCTCAGCTTCAATGTCTATGCAACGCTCCTCCCCCACTAATTTCAGCCAAGGGCTGTAACAGGCGGGGGTGGTGGGGGCGGGTTGGCACCTGCCCCCTTGAAATATAATTTGGCCACCCTTGGTGCCTCCCCATTCTCATTGGCGCAGATTGAAGAGGAAAAGACGGTTCATTCGTTCTGGTTTGCCCATTGGCTGGATTTGTTTTGGGGGGGGGGCTGCTCCATCGAGTTCAGCAAGATGAAAACGCAGCTGGCGCTGACCCGGCACCACGGTAACGTTAAAATGAACGCACCAAAACAGAACCACGTCGTCGTCTGCATTTCTGTCATTAGAATAAAAACTTTCAGAATGACTGAGTGGATACTGACAGAATACGGTCAGGAGACAGACTAGGTAGTGGATACTGACAGAATACGGTCGGGAGACAGACTAGGTAGTGGATACTGACAGAATACAGTCGGTAGACAGACTAGGTAGTGGATACTGACAGAATACGGTCGGGAGACAGACTAGGGAGTGGATACTGACAGAATACGGTCGGGAGACAGACTAGGTAGTGGATACTGACAGAATACGGTCGGGAGACAGACTAGGGAGTGGATACTGACAGAATACGGTCGGGAGACAGACTAGGTAGTGGATACTGACAGAATACGGTCGGGAGACAGACTAGGAGTGGATACTGACAGAATACGGTCGGGAGACAGACTAGGTAGTGGATACTGACAGAATACGGTCGGAGACAGACTAGGTAGTGGATACTGACAGAATACGGTCGGGAGACAGACTAGGAGTGGATACTGACAGAATACGGTCGGGAGACAGACTAGGTAGTGGATACTGACAGAATACGGTCGGGAGACAGACTAGGGAGTGGATACTGACAGAATACGGTCGGGAGACAGACTAGGTAGTGGATACTGACAGAATACGGTCGGGAGACAGACTAGGTAGTGGATACTGACAGAATACGGTCGGGAGACAGACTAGGGAGTGGATACTGACAGAATACGGTCGGGAGACAGACTAGGTAGTGGATACTGACAGAATACGGTCGGGAGACAGACTAGGTAGTGGATACTGACAGAATCCCCAGTTAGATAATGCTTTGTGACATTATGCTAGCTAGCTATCCCCAGTTAGCAGTAGCGTGTATTAATGGATGTCAAAGGATGGCAGGCTTCCCCAAATATTTGACCAATAAAACATTTAAAAAAGGATCAAATATTTATTTTTTTGTCTCTCCGTGTTTTCATAATTTTACGTCAATTCGCAAGTGGCTGAATCTCACCAGAGAAATCATCAGAGCGAGGGAAACAGCGCCCCCTCTGTCTCTGTATGTGTAGCCCATGTATCTGATTCTGTCTGGACCAAAAGAGTATAACATGTTGCCGCTGTAGCATTTGATTGATTGACGCCAGCAAGCCAATCAGTGTTGAGCTGAACTCAACTGTGGCTTGTCCTCGTACAGCAAAAAGTTTTCAGAAAAGCGTTTCTGGTCTGCTCGTGTTGATGTCCTTCTAGCTTGCTAAATCGGCCCTTTCCTAAGCCATGGATGGAGATTTGGATTTGGACTTGTGGACTTAATTCTCTGTACAGGCCAATGATAATGATGGCGATTCTGATCGAACCATAAATTAATATGTTGTGCCACTGGCCTGAGTTGATTGAAATTCGATATGTAGCCTAGTAGACTCACGTTAACTAGCTAGCTAATTTAGCTGGTTCATTGATGCCCATGTGAGGAAGTTAGGCTAGTTAGCATTTTAGCTAGGTAGGCTATGACCACAAAAACTACAAATGTACTGTATGACAGAGCTATGGACCGTTTTGCCAACATGAAGGAGAGGAGGACGGGCCTGGCATTCAACTGGTCTACAAGTAGGGCGAGTAAAACAATATGTTTTAATTGCATGCGCACACACATACACACAGAAATCAGTCCCATGGACAGCCACATGATATTTAGCAACATCAACTGGACTATATGGTTTTGGGTATCTTTAAAAGTTAGTTTTCAGTGTATTAAACTAAGCATATTGTTGATTTGATGATGTTTAAGTGTAAATGGTGCTGGAATAGCAGATGCTCCTGTTGTCTTTGTTCTGACTTGCAGTAACTCTGTGGTTCTAAATCAGTAGTTGTTTAGTAAACTGTCGAAAACATTAACTTGCTTGACCATGCTGCAGGTGATACAACTGTTTGTTTCATGCAGTATTTGCTTTGTGGACTTCAACAAATGTACATTACCAGTCAAAGGTTTGGACACACCTACACATTCAAGGGTTTTTCTTTATTTTTACTATATGGAATCATGTAGTAACCATGAAAGAATCTAAATGTAAATATATGAAATGTAAATATGTAAATATAAAGAATCTAAATGTAAATATATGTTGATTTGTTTAAGTAGCCACCCTTTGCCTTGATGACAGCTTTGCACACTCTTGGCATTCTCTCAACCAGCTTCATGAGGAATGCTTTCCCAACAGTCTTGAAGGAGTTCCCACATATGCTGAGCACTTGTTGGCTGCTTTTCCTTCACTCTGCTGTCCAACTCATTCCAAACAGTCTCAATTTTTATTTAACCTTTATTTAACTAGGCAAGTCAGTTAAGAACACATTATTATTTTCAATGACAGCCTACCGGGGAACAGTGGGCTAACTGCCTTGTTCAGGGGCAGAACAACAGATTTTTACCTCGTCAGCTCGGGGACCTTTCAGTTCAATGCTCTAACCACTAAGCTACCTGCCACCCCAATTGTGTTGAAGTTGGGTGATTGTGGAGGCCAGTTCATCTGCTGCTGCACTCCATCACTCTCCTTTTTGGTCAAATAGCCCTTACACAGCCTGGAGGTGTGTTCTGGGTCATTGTCCTGTTGAAAAACAAATGATAGTCCCATTAAGCGCAAACCAGATGGGATGGCGTATCGCTGCAGAATGCTGCGGTAGCCATGCTGGTTAAGTGTACCTTGAATTTTAAATAAATCACTGACAGTGTCACCAGCAAAGCACCTATACACCATCACACCTCCTCCTCCATGCTTCATGGTGAGAACCACACATGCGGAGATCATCGGTTCACCTACTCTGCGTCTCACGAAGACAAGGCAGCTGGATGTTGAGATGTGAACTCTGTGAAACCTTTATTTAACAGGGCAAGTCAGTTAAGAACACATTTATTATTTACAATGAGGGCCTACCAAAAGTTCTCCTGCGGGGACAGGGGGCTGAGATAAACAAATTATATATATATATATATAAATAGGACAAAAACACACATCACGACAAGAGAGACAACACAACACTACATAAAGAGAGACCTGAGACAACATAGCATGGCAGCAACACATGACAACACAGCATGGTAGCAACACAATATGGCAGTAGCACAACATGGTAGCAACACAACATGGCAGTAGCACAACATGGTAGCAACACAACATGGTAGCAACACAACATGGTAGCAACACAAAACAGGGTACAAACATAATTGGGCACAGACAACAGCACAAAGGGCAAGAAGGTAGAGACAACAATACATCACACAAAGCAGCCACAACTGTCAGTAAGAGTGTCCATGATTGAGTCTTTGAATGAAGAAATCGAGATAAAACTGTCCAGTTTGAGTGTTTGTTGCAACTCGTTCCAGTCGCTAGCTGCAGCAAACTGAAAAGACAAGTGATCCAGGGATGTGTGTGCTTTGGGGACCTTTAACAGAATGTGACTAGCAGAACGGGTGTTGTATGTGGAGGATGAGGGCTGCAGTAGATATCTCAGATATGGGGGAGTGAGTTTAACACTTTTTTGGTTACTACATGATTCCTTGTGTGTTATTTATATATGTCTTCACTATTATTCTACAATGTAGAAAATAGTAAAAATAAAGAAAAACACTGCAATGAGTAGGTGCGTCCAAACTTTTGACTGGTACTGTGTGAATATTTATACAGTTGAAGTCAGAAGTTTAAATACACCTTAGCCAAGTACATTTAAACTCAGTATTTCACAATTCATGACATTTAATCCTAGTAAAAATTCCCTGTATTAGGTCAGTTAGGATCACCACTTTATTTTAAGAATGTGAAATGTCAGAATAATAGTAGAGAGAATGATTTATTTCTGACCCATTCCCAGTGGGTCAGAAGTGTACATACTAATTGAGGGTATTTGGTAGCATTGCCTTTAAATTGTTTAACTTGGGTCAAATGTTTCGGGTAGCCTTCCACAAGCTTCCCGCAATAAGTTGGGTGAATTTTGGCCCATTCCTCCTGACAGAGCTGGTGTAACTGAGTCAGGTTTGTAGGCCTCCTTGCTCGCACACGCTTTTTCAGTTCTGCCCACACATTTTCTATAGGATTGAGGTAAGGGCTTTGTGATGGCCACTTCAATACCTTGACTTTGTTGTCCTTTAATTTTGTGAAGTGCACCAGATACTCCTGCAGCAAAGCACCCCCAAACATGATGCTGCCACCCCCGTGCTTCACGGTTGGGATGGTGTTCTTCGGCTTGCAAGCCTCCCCCTTTTTTCCTCCAAAAATAACAATGGTCATTATGGCCAAACAGTTCTATTTTTGTTTCATCAGACCAGAGGACCAAAAAGTACGATCTTTGTCCCCATGTGCAGTTTAAAACCGTAGTCTGGCTTTTTTATGGCGGTTTTGGAGCAGTGGCTTCTTCCTTGCTGAGCGGCCTTTCAGGTTATGTCGATATAGGACTTGTTTACTGTGGATATAGATACTTTTGTACCTGTTTCCTCCAGCATCTTCACAATGTCCTTTGCTGTTGTTCTGGGATTTATTAGCACTTTTTGCAAAGTACGTTCATCTCTAGGAGACAGAACGCGTCTCCTTCCTGAGCGGTATGACGGCTGCGTGGTCCCATGGTGTTTACACTTGCGTGCTATTGTTGGTACAGATGAACCTGGTACCTTCAGGCGTTTGGAAATTGCTCCCAAGGATGAACCAGACTTGTGGAGGTCTACAATCTTTTTTCTGAGGTCTTGGCTGATTTCTTTTGATTTTCCCATGATGTCAAGCAAAGAGGCGCTGAGTTTGAAGGTAGGCCTTGAAATATATCCACGGGTACACCCCCAATTGACTCAAATGATGTCAATTAGCCTATCAGAAGCTTCTAAAGCCATGACATCATTTTCTGGAATTTTCCAAGCTGTTTAAAGGCACAGTCAACTTAATGTATGTAAACTTCTGATCCACTGGAATTGTGATACAGTGAATTATAAGTGAAATAATCTGTCTGTAAGAAATTGTAGGAAAAATCACTTGTGTCATGTGTAGCCGGTGTGAAATGGCTAGTTAGCTAACAGCATTTCAGTCGGTGACGTCACTCGCTCTGAAACCTTGAAGTAGTTGTACCCCTTGCTCTGCAAGGGCCACGGCTTTTGTGGAGCTATGGGTAATGATGCTTCGAGGGTGGCTGTTGTCTGTGTGCAGAGGGTCCCTGGTTTGAGCCCAGGCAGGGGCAAGGAGAGGGACGGAAGCTATACTGTTACACATGCACAAAGTAGATGTCCTAACCGACTTGCCAAAACTATAGTTTGTTAACAAGAAATTTGTGGTGGTTGAAAAACGAGTTTTAATGACTCCAACCTAAGTGTATTTAAACTTCCGACTTCAACTCTGTGTGTGTGTAATATATATATATATATGCATTATAAATAAATAAAAAACTATATATATATTTTTTGTTTTTATTTATTTTATGCTAAACAGGTGGGGCTCATTTGAAGGGGCGTCCATATACTTTAGTCTATATAGTGTATTAATGTACTTATAATAATGCGTTGAGTCAACTTATATTAATGTACTTACAATATCAAGTCAAAGTTTATTTGTCACGTGCCCCCGAATACAACAGGTGTAAACCTCACAGTGAAATGCTGAATACAACAGGTGTAGACCTTACAGTGAAATGCTGAATACAACAGGTGTAGACCTTACAGTGAAATGCTGAATACAACAGGTGTAGACCTTACAGTGAAATGCTGAATACAACAGGTGTAGACCTTACAGTGAAATGCTGAATACAACAGGTGTAGACCTTACAGTGAAATGCTGAATACAACAGGTGTAGACCTCACAGTGAAATGCTGAATACAACAGGTGTAGACCTTACAGTGAAATGCTGAATACAACAGGTGTAGACCTCACAGTGAAATGCTGAATACAACAGGTGTAGACCTTACAGTGAAATGCTTACTTACAGGCTCTAACCAACAGTGCAGAAAAATTATATTAAAGGTATTAGGTGAACAATAGGTAAGTAAAGAAATAAAACACAGTAAAAAGACAGGCTATATACAGTAGAGAGGCTATATTCAGTAGAGGGGCTATATACAGTAGAGAGGCTATATACAGTAGAGAGGCTATATACAGTAGCGAGGCTATATACAGTAGAGAGGCTATATACAGTAGCGAGGCTACATACAGACACAGGTTAGTCAGGCTGATTGAGGTAGTATGTACATGAATGTATAGTTAAATGACTATGCATATATGATAAACAGAGAGTAGCAGCAGCGTAAAAGAGGTGTTGTATCCTGCAAATACTCACAATGCAAATAGTCCGGGTAGCCATTTGATTATCTGTTCAGGAGTCTTATGGCTTGGGGGTAAAAACTGTTGAGAAGCCTTTTTGTCCTAAACTTGGCACTCCGGTACCGCTTGCCATGCGGTAGTAGAGAGAACAGTCTATGACTGGGGTGGCTGGGGTCTTTGACAATTTTTAGGGCCTTCCTCTGACACCGCCTGGTGTAGAGGTCCTGAATGGCAGGCAGCTTAGCCCCAGTGATGTACTGGGCCGTACGCACTACCCTCTGTAGTGCCTTGCGGTCAGAGGCGGAGCAATTGACATACCAGGCAGTGATGCAACCAGTCAGGATGCTCTCGATGGTGCAGCTGTAGAACCTTTTGAGGATCTCAGGACCCATGCCAAATCTTTTTAGTCTCCTGAGGTGGAATAGGCTTTGTCGTGCCCTCTTCACGACTGTCTTGGTGTGTTTGGACCATTCTAGCTTGTTGTTGATGTGGACACCAAGGAACTTGAAGCTCTCAACCTGCTCCACTACAGCCCCGTCGATGTGTGCTCGGTCCTCCTTTTCCTGTAGTCCACAATCATCTCCATAAGTCTTGGTTACGTTGAGGGATAGGTTGTTATTCTGGTACCACCCAGACAGGTCTCTGACCTCCCTATAGGCTGTCTCGTCGTCGTCGGTGATCAGGCCTACCACCTTTTGTGTCGTCTGCAAACTTAATGACGGTGTTGGAGTCGTGGCGGATGTGTTGCTTGCTACCTACCCTCACCACCTCGGGACGGCCCGTCAGGAAGTCCAGGATCCAGTTGCAGAGGGAGGTGTTTAGACACAGGATCCTTAGCTTAGTGATGAGCTTTGAGGGTACTATGGTGTTGAACGCTGAGCTGTAGTCAATGAACAGCATTCTCACATAGGTGTTCTTTTTGTCCAGGTGGGAAAGGACAGTGTGGAGTGCAATAGAGATTGCATCATCTGTGGATCTTTTTGGGCAGTATGCAAATTGGAGTGGGTCTAGGGTTTCTGGGATAATGGTGTTGATGTGAGCCATAACCAGCCTTTCAAAGCACTTCATGGCTACGGACGTGAGTGCTACGGGTCTGTAGTCGTTTAGGCAGGTTGCCTTTGTGTTCTTGGGCACAGGGACTATGGTGGTCCGCTTGAAACATGTTGGTATTACAGACTCAGTCAGGGACAGGTTGAAAATGTCAGTGAAGACACCTGCCAGTTGGTCAGCACATGCCCGGAGCACACGTCCTGGTAGTCCGTCTGGCCCCGCAGCCTTGTGTATGTTGACCTGTTTAAAGGTCTTACTCACGTATATTAATGTACTTACAATAATGCATTGGGTCAACTTATATTAATGTACTTATAATAATGCATTGGGTCAACTTATATTAATGTACTTATAATAAATGTACTTACAACAATGCATTGGGTCAACTCCTATTGCACAGTTTGTTTATTTCTAGAATGTTTTAATTATATGGACTTTTCACTGTCTTATTTTTTTTTTACAATTTGTATCTTGTTAAATATGCGCCACTATCGTTATCCACCGTCTCATTCCATTACATCGTTAGTTTACCTTTCTTTCCTCTGTCACGGTCGAGTGGTTGTTCCTGAGGATCGCTCGCTAGCTATAGTGGATCATGTTAGGCTAACCTAACGTGGTACAAATTGTGCGAATCCATTTGGGACATGTAGCCCATTTAAATCATTATGTAATGCAAACCATACGTAACAGTTTAAACCTGGAGCCTGGCGTACACTTCACGACGACTGGACCGTTGTCATCGCACTTCCATGATTAGTGAGGATTATTAGGGTATATATTTATAGGACTGCTGTTCAACCCCTATTGTACCCCTTTTCTCACCTTCCAATATTTCATGGATTGAACAACGGAATATGGAAACTTTCAGGATGAATCAAACCACTGTATTTTTGGGGGGGATTCAACAATATATTTCATGCATCAAGGCTGTCCAAACCTGTTATTTGTATTATCCATGAATACTTTCCTAACTCTAAATGTGTTGCTGAACAGGAGATGAATATGCATGTATTTTTTTTTTTACAAGGCTTTCTGTCACTGATCCATAATTTTCAAAAAACTTCTGTCCGTATATATATTCTAGTGAGTCTGTCGAGATGTTTTCCTAATTATGAAAAGATACACCACATTTAAAAAGGGATTTGCTTTAGATACGTTTATTGAAAAACATAATTGTATATGAACTCCAGGAGAAAATATGTTGTCCAGAAAGTGTTTTCAGCGGTCAGCGTGCGCAAGGGAACCGGCTTGCATAAAAGTAAGTCTGAATCCCAAACTACTGAGAAGTGCACAGGAAAGACGTCCCTAACAACAACAAAAAGACTGCAATTTTTAAACTGCAGTAAAATTACTGCAGTAAATATATATATATATATATATATATATATATATATATATATATATATATATATATATATTTTGGACGTAGTATTTGCTGCATACTTGAGTTATACTGTACTCTTGACTGAAATATTTTATTTCCCGTAAGGGGTACATTTACTGAAATCGGGCCCCACGAGTTTAGTTTAAACAGTCATACACCATCAGAAACCCCACAAATAAGCTCGTTTTACTCCCAATGTTTGTTAACATGGATGGTCAGTGCTTGCATCCATCCATAGCTCCTATCAATCTGCATTCCCCCGGGGAGCCCTACACCAAACCAAGCTAGGCTTTCCTGCTTCCATAGACGGGGTTGGTAGTTCAGCAACAAAAACCAGACATGCTTGGGTTAAGATTGTTGACGACATTTAGACACTAGATTTAGTCTCCAAAATGTTTATTGAACACACATATACATTTACTCAATGAGCACTTGTCTCAAAAACATCATTTGACAGTTGTTTGGTTAGCTAGGTCATTTTAGCATAGATGTGAAATCAGTCAAAACGAGACATGGTATCAAGAACAAGATCAAATTAGCTCTAAACAGCCACCTACGATGCCCCACATGGCAGCTTCTGGTCATCCAGAAACACAAAAACACATGGGATTTCTGCCACATCTGGGCACATTGTTTTGGTGATATTGTCAGCTAACAGGGAGAAAATGTGATGAGTAGAGACAAACCAAAAGCTCTACCACCATGCCCAGTCATGTGAAACCCATAGATTAGGGCCTAATGAATTTATTTAAATTGACTGATTTCCTTATATGAACTGCTACACAGAAAAATTGTTGAATGTTTAGATTCTATTTTAACGGTGTATTTTTTCACTATACACTGAGCGTACAAAACATTAAGAACACCTGCTCTTTCCATGACACAGACTGACCAGGTGAATCCAGGTGAAAGCTATGATCCCTTATTGATGTCACTTGTTTAAATCAACTTCAGTCAGTGTAGATGAAGGGGAGGAGACAGGTTAAAGAAGGATTTTTGAGACAATGGAGACATGAATTGTGTGTGCCATTCAGAGGGTGAATGGGCAAGACAAAAGATTTAAGTGCCGTTGAATGGGGGTATGGTAAGAGTTTAATTCAATAAGAGAAAAGCTGCCAAGTAAAGAGAAGGGAGGGACAGAAAAGTAAAGTTTGGGGAAAAATGTGGTTAAGTCGTGATTGTGAAGCGCTGTACAAATTCCAGTCACAAGACGTGGACTTGAAATAGGCCTATGGCACGTCAAGGGAACCGTAGCCTACTGTTCCGATGGGTTAAATGGACACTGAACTCTGGACACTGACTGTAGGTCTATAACCTCTCTCACATAGCCTTAATATTTACTCCTTCAGAATTAAACATTTCTTGCAGTAAAAATTATACACCAAATGTTGCCTACATTTTGACTCAGAAACAGGAGCTGAGAAATACGATTCGTTTCTTTCAGCAACTTGAGAGAGAATGCGAATCCACAGTCAGGGGCCGTCTGTAAAGTTGTCTTCTGTACCAGCGTCATAAAAGCTGCTCGGACACACATACAATATGCATCCGAGCAGAACTAAAATCTTATCAGAAACATGTTGGGACGTTTTCACAGCTTTCTGTTTCCTTTTTACAACCAGTCAAACTGATGTCATTTGGACATTTTGCACTTATTGCATTTTCTCCCCGCTCCCTAAAGGTCTTTGTTCCACAGAAAGAAGCAGAGATGACAGAGAAAGCTTTACCAATGTCTTAACTAGATTGAAGCGTTCATTGTATCGATTTATGACATTATTCTGATGAGCAAGGGTTGATTTAGTCTTCTAGGGCAAGAAGTGACGACAGAAGAGAAGCTGCATGTATCTATTTATAGACACGTTGACTAAGAAATGGCCTATCGGAAATTAGGCCTAAAGCAGGAACATATTTTAACTAGGAACCAAAAAAATCCTGCATCCTCTGTAAAAAAAAAATAGTTCCCTCCATCTCTGACTAGCCATCAGTGCATTTTCTATATTAGCAGGTTAAGATCGGGTGCATGCGACAGATTTTCACTAATCACATTTAGTCCGTCAGTTGCGGACGGGTCATGAGCAATTGCAGGCGGATGCGAGTGAAGAAACAGCTGACCAGCGCATCACTAATATCAATGACGCTACCGATATGCATTCCATCATTCATTTTTAAAGCCATATAATGGTATTATTAAAGACTTTACATGCGAGGGAAAAAGACAGCTCATCAGTACGCAGAAAATGAATTCCCCTAAAGAAAGAGGGTTAAGACAGCCACCAGATGTGGTCCTGTATAATGTGACTTTTTATTTAACTAGGCAAGTCAGTTAACAAATTCTTATTTTCAATGAAGGCCTAGGAACAGTGCCCTGTTCAGGGACAAACAGGCAGATTTTTTTTACCTTGTCAGCTCGGGGATTTGATCTCGCAACCTTTCGGTATCTAGTCCAAAGTTCTAACCACTAGGCTACCCTGCCACGACTTTCCAGCCATCTAGAATTACTCAGAACTGGAGGAGAGCATGTTGAGGTAAAACGGGTTGGAAAGCAGTGTGGCAGCTTCTCTAGGACATATATTCTATCCCAATAAAGAGCCAATGATACAGAAATGCTGGGCATCAATCCAATTCTAGGCCATTCTAGGGCAGTGTGGTTGTCAATACATACAAGGATCAAAGAGTCTCTACATAGACCAAGATATGCTTCTGAATGGTAGAATCCTGCTATTGGAGTGGGGAAGCAGTCAATAATTTGGGGGGAAATGGGTAAGAGAAGGGGTTCATACTCTGGGTGACCTGTACAAGAATTTGGTATTTTTGTCATTTGAAGAAATGGGGAATAAGTATGAACTGTGTGATAATGAGGTATGGAGATATGCTAATTTAAAGCTATGTCAAATCAAATGCGATATTGAGATATAAACTAATTAAAATCTGTGTCTCAACACTAGGCGGTGCAGTCGTGTCAAAAAGGCAAAGATGAGGTAGAAGATTTATTTTTTCACTACCAAGTGCCGTACAATCAGCTTCATCATGTTACAAAATGCTGTTAAAAAGTTAATAATTGACAACTGTTAAAACTTGAGAATTTACAATGCGAGATAGATAAAACATTGTTGTATATCTATCTCAGACATGGGGCAAAACGTCAGAGAAGCCAAGAGAAATGATATACAATGAGTTTTTTTCATAGATTTTATTTTACTCCCCTAAAAAGGTTACATAGGATTGGGTTTGTCACAGGATGATTGATGTGTGTTGCCGACGTGAAGGGGAGCACTGTGGGAAAGCTCGTTTGTGCACCCCCTATGGGACAAAGCCTTACAGTGCATGAGAGACAGCCTTGTGTATTCCATGTAACCTACTTGTAGGTCACCAAGACTGTTGAAGTGACTGAGTCTGAAATAAGAGGGATTAACCAGACAGTGTAATACATTACGTTGAAGTATTGTGTCTGTGTTAAGGCTGGTCCTGAAACATTGGAACAGCTCTAAAATAGCCAGTGGATGAAAATGTTAATAAAAAACATTGTATTAAAATCATCTTAGCAACGAGGCTGGAGGAAAAAAAATTAAAGAAATGGGAACAATTATTGTGTTTCCTTAAGAGGGCACATAAACAGAATATCATGTTCATGAAATAGCAGATAATTTTTCAGGAAAACATCTCCTATGGTTTTATATTTGTTTTTTTGTTTAATATGTTGTTTTTGTTAAAGATGTTGTTTTTGTTTAATATGTTGTTTTTGTTAAATATTTTGTTTTTAAACGTCAATCCCAAAAAAAAAAGAAAAAATTATAAAAATAAAAGACATGAGACCCAACTTTTTCAAAATGCAGAATACCTGACAATATCTGACACTTTAGGTCGTGTTCGTTGCAATACTACTGTGTTGCCAACAGTATTAGGCTTATATATTATCATAACTGATAACCACAATATTATAACTTAAACCACGCAATAACTTAGTTAAGTTACTAACTTAACTTAGTTATGATATTTAACGTATCACAGCTTAGAAAAGTCTCGTAAGCTTGACCACATCTTTGCTTTTCATAGCTCTACTTTTTGGTCAGACTGGGTTGTTCTGAACCCACATGCAGTACACTCTTAGAAAATAAGGTTAAAAATTGTTCTTCAATTGTCCCCGTAGGAGAACCATCTGAAAATAACTATTTTTCCTTTCACTAACGCAAGGTTCTACGTAGCACCTTTTTTCACCAACAAAGGGGTTCTACCTGGAGAAAAAAAAAGTTATCCTATCGGGAAAAAACAAATAACCTTTTCATTTCTTAGAGAGTATGATCCACAAGTTGTGTTTTAATAAAGCGAGTGGACAGTTAAAAGTTTCCACAAAGAGACATCTGTAAAGCTATCCCAAGGAGGTACCAATAGAGAAGCCATGACAATTATACAGTAGAGAATTGGTCCCAAAGTCCACAGAACTCCCCCACAAAGTTACTATTTCAATACGGCGAAGAAGCCAGGAAGCACAAAATAAAAATGTACTTCTGGAAGAAATCAATTTAATTTGTAAAAAACTGGAAAATCAAATCAACACAGCATCTGCTGGTCCCAAATCTGTTTGTTTTTTTGGTGTCCTGTCAACTCCTACAGCAGCGTGACAATGACATGCCATCGGAGTTTGCACTAGGACAACACAATGAGATCTGGAACCGGGCTAATTTCCTTTTGGTTTGCCAGTAGGACATACCCAACAACAGACGGATACGTACTGAGAACAGGACAACGTGACAAGACAGGCATTACTGTACACAGGTCACACACAGTTAATAAAAAGGGAATTCCTGCCACTACTACGAACATTGCGATGTCTTGTGATGATGATCATATTAGATGGCAAGGCAGTACAAACACATCTGGGACCAGGCTAGGGTCCTACAGCACTTAGGCCTCATCCCAAACTAAACAACAAAAAAAACCTCTCTTGCCCACACTAGGTCCTTTCAGATCAGCTAGAGGGGTTGAACACGGGCCAAGGGAGTGCAAAGGAGGGCTCCCGTCTGTTTGGGACTGGGCCATGGGAGTTGCTTAGCCTGGTGAACTCAGATTGGAACGCTGCGCTCACCAGCTTTCAGTCTGGTTTAGCCAGGCTACTAGGAGTTACTGTGTCATTCATTAAAGGGAGTCAGTTGGTGGTTCTAAAATTTGGGAACCGTGCTTTGGTAAACATTTCAGGAAGGATCTCTCTGTCTGTTAATCATAACAGATGGGTTCGGTTCAAATCAAAGACAAGACGAAAAATAAATAAAAAAATAAACATTTTTTTTTTTCCAATACTAAAAAAATACTCTTTTTCATTAACTCAAATCAAAGTGACTTTTATTTTCTGATTCGTTCTTCACCCAGTAAACATTGTCTATGAATCACATGACTTAAAATGGTAGTTTTTCCCAAGTTTTGCGCAGTAGTAATGTGTTTTTTTCTCTTCCACAGTGCAGTTTCTTCCTGTACTGCGCGTTTGATTGAATACCAGCCCAACACAGAAATCCCATCCATATTATCGGCATCGATTCAAATCAACCCTTGCATATTAAAGATAAAATATTGCTGAAAGATACAACTATTCTTCTGAATATAATATATTTTATATGTTTTATATGTATACACACACACACACACACACACACACACACACACACACACACACACCCCCCTACTGTACTTCGTCTCACACTGAAATCCTAACAGCAAAATGTTACCACTTGCAAACTACCTTTTAATTAAATAATTTCTAACCCTTTTAATAGAAATTCAACAAATAAGTAGACTTCTAAAATATTGTTATTCTTTACAGTTTTGACAAAACATTGAGTCTAGTAAGAAGTAGAATATTGGAACCGGTTGGGAGTGGCTCAACTCGAGAGAGTTGGAATGGACACTGGACTACAACTACAGTGCAACTAAACTCATTGGTTAACAGGCTAGACAAGAAAGGAAGCACAAAATTATTTCTCACAATCTCAAGTAAATGTTAAGTTACCCCACACGTTCCCACAGCAGCAGACACCAGTTCAACTTATGTGTATACACACTGAGGATACAAAACATTAAGAACACCTGCTCTGTCCATGACATGACCAGGTGAATCCAGGTGAAAGCTACGATCCCTTATTGATGTTAAATTCACTTCAATCAGTGTAGATGAAGGGGAGGAGGCGGGTTAAAGAAGGATTGTGTATGTGTGCCATTCAGAGGACGAACGGGCAAGACTAAATATTTGAAGTGCCTTTGAACAGGGGGTACGGCGGTAGTAGTTGCCAGGCGCACCGGGTTTGTGTCAAGAACTGCAACGATCAACAGTTTCCCGCGTGTATCGATAAATGGTCCACCACCCAAAGGCCATCGCAGCCAGCTGGACACAACCGTGAGAGAAGCATTGGAGTCAACATGGGGCCAGCATCCCTGTGGAACGCTTTCGACACCTTGTAGAGTCCCATGCCCCGATGAATTGAGGCTTTTCTGAGGACAAAAAGGGTGGGGGGGTGCAACTCAATATTAGGAAGGTGTTCTTAATGTTTTGTATGCTCAATGTATGCCTATATAGGTATATTATCTATATATATCTATATATATATATTGCTACAAATTATTGTTAACATCCTATTTAATTGTATTGTTTTGTAATAGGACTATCATAATAGTAATATTTTGACAAGTCACAGATCACTTATCTTAGGTCTTTGTTCAGCTAAATATATATGATATATTCTATGTACAGTAATACATTGGAAATAAGAACAGTGTGCTGGTTGCTATAGTTACTGTGTTTTTTTGTTTTGTTTTGTTGGTCTTACATCCAAGCTTTACACACGAGCTCCATCTATCTCTAGGGTGAGGTCAATTACCAATACCTACAGTAGGTATATCTAGAACCTAAAACTATCTAGAACCTAAAACTAGTTCATAGGAGGAAAAAATAAAATAAATTGTTTTCAGCAGTAATGAACGATTGAACATGCTTAATGTTTTCAATTATTATTATTTTTTTTAATATATCATTTAAAAAAAGTTCTATATTAAGTTTAGTGAAGACCATTATCTCTGATAGATAGATCATACTAACGGCCATGCCCAAGTCAAGTGTATTTAGTTGAAAACATGTTGGGAGCAGCTTACATACAACAAAAAAAAACACACTTTTGTCCTCGTTATTTCACACCGTAGCACTACGCAACAGAAAGTAAACACAGGCTTTTTCTTGTTGGTCGGTCCCTCCCTGTTTTCGGTCCGTTTTCCTCCGTTTGGTGTCTAGTGAATACGACCCCCACGCTGTTGCTTTAACCACTTCCAACACACTAACACAGGATATGCTGATAGGCTGGTATTGTAAGCTTTACCACGTTTCTTCCTTCAAGTCAGCTAAAAATCAGTGCAATATTCTCCGTACATCCCACAGAGAAACCGTCAACCAGTCAGTCAGCCAGCCACCCACTGTCCCTATCTGTGTGCTTAGTTAGGATCCATTTTGTTTAGGAAGACATTCTGTTCAGAGCAACGCAGCCTTTAGTCTTTAGATAGCTAGCTTGTTAGCTTGGTAGCATAACAGTCGGTTGATGCTGTTGCTAGCTAGCTTGGTAGCATAACAGTCGGCTGATGCTGCTAGCTAGCTTGGTAGCATAACAGTCGGCTGATGCTGCTAGCTAGCTTGGTAGCATAACAGTCGGTTGCGGCTGCTGCTAGCTAGCTTGGTAGCATAACAGTCGGTTGCGGCTGCTGCTAGCTAGCTTGGTAGCATAACAGTCGGTTGCGGCTGCTGCTAGCTAGCTTGGTAGCATAACAGTCGGTTGCGGATGCTGCTAGCTAGCTTGGTAGCATAACAGTCGGCTGATGCTGCTAGCTAGCTTGGTAGCATAACAGTCGGCTGATGCTGCTAGCTAGCTTGGTAGCATAACAGTCGGTTGCGGCTGCTGCTAGCTAGCTTGGTAGCATAATGGTCGGTTGATGCTGCTGCTAGCTAGCTTGGTAGCATAATGGTCGGTTGATGCAGTTTGTTTGTGTAGTTAGGTACTCAGGTACTCATGCAGGTCCCAGTGGTAGCTATGACAGTCTGAACATGTTTTTTTTTCCTGTTGCTGCTGTTATTGGTAACTCCTTGATGCTGGGAGCAAACATCTCTTAGTTCACAGTAATGACTGGTTTAAAAAAAAACTGATGCTGGGCAGATGAGTGTCTGGAAGAAGGTGCAGGCCACACACAAGCAGCCAAAGACAATCTCTCTCAAGACACACACACACATCCAAACTCTTCCTCTCTCTCTCACACACACACACACACACACACTCTCCCCATCTTGCGTGTGTGTTCTACATGGCCTCCGTGGCAGCAGGGGGCAGTATTCCCCTGTCTCTCAGGCGGTCTCTCATGGCGTTAAAGATACTGAGCTGCTGCTCTGGCTGCAGGACCAACAGCTGCTGTAACACCTTGCTGGGGTTGGGACCTCTGGGACACAGACATAACATAACATAACATTAACATCAACATTACATATTATAACGTAACATAAACAGCTGTAGGGGTTGGGACCTCTGGGACACAGACATAACATAACATAACATTAACATAACATCAACATTACATATTATAACGTAACATAAACAGCTGCTGGGGTTGGGACCTCTGGATACACAGGACAGGGTCAGCCAGAATGCATCACTAACTAACCCCAACCCTCCTATCAAACCACAGGACAGGGTCAGCCATAATGCATCACTAACTAACCCAAACCTCCTATACATATATACAACATAACTACCATTAACCTGTCATTAAAACACAAGACAGTCATCATTGTTAACATCTTACTGGAGTTGGGACCTCTGGAACAGATAAACACACCATAGCCAAAACTCTAGTCATCAACACACCATCTTGTATAGATACAGAAGGTCTTTCACAAATCTATTTTTTTGACTGGTCACCATCGCTCTCCATCTGGCCGTCAGTTAGACACCAGCCCCTGATCTAAACAGCTTGGAGACGACCATCTTATCCAACTGGCTACCATCGCCTGATCTAAACATCGTGGAGGTGACCATCTTGTCCAACTGGTCACCATCGCTCTCCATCTGGCCGTCAGTTAGACACCAGCCCCTGATCTAAACAGCTTGGAGACGACCATCTTATCCAACTGGCTACCATCGCCTGATCTAAACAGCGTGGAGGTGACCATCTTGTCCAACTGGTCACCATCGCTCTCCATCTGGCCGTCAGTTAGACACCAGCCCCTGATCTAAACAGCTTGGAGGTGACCATCTTATCCAACTGGCCACCAGCCCCCTGATCTAAACAGCTTGGAGACGACCATCTTATCCAACTGGCCACCATCGCTCTCCATCTGGCCGTCAGTTAGACACCAGCCCCTGATCTAAACAGCTTGGAGACGACCATCTTATCCAACTGGTCACCATCGCTCTCCATCTGGCCGTCAGTTAGACACCAGCCCCTGATCTAAACAGCTTGGAGACGACCATCTTATCCAACTGGTCACCATCGCTCTCCATCTGGCCGTCAGTTAGACACCAGCCCCCTGATCTAAACAGCGTGGAGGTGACCATCTTATCCAACTGCTGTGACAGTTTGAAATTGATGACATATAGCCATTAAATGCCTCTTGACATCCCATATATAAGCTTGTTTAACTCCAATGTTAGTAAACAAACACAATATATCCTCAAAACATGGTTTAAAACTAGAGTGGGACGATAAACCAAAAATTATTGACACCGACCACACGGCCCACTCATCGACACGGCCACACGGACCACTCATCGCAGGCATTTTGTTTATATCGTTCATTATGATAAGTAGCCTATACTAGAGAAATGTGAAGTTTGAAACAAAATACAATACGTTTGCTAATATGGGTGACTGTTAATGAGACAATTGATGGCTACAACCAGCACACTAGTAGCAGTAGTTTAAAGGGAAATGTAACAATTATTGTTCTATTTATCGTTGTCATATCAATTCAGGCAATGGATTTTTGTCCAAAAAAACTATAATATTGATATCATGGATGGCCAGTCCTTGCATCCATAGCTCTGTCTATGAATTGGCGAGTGGTTACATTTCTCCAGCTCCACCCCTCAGCTTTTTACAGAAAACAGTTCCAGTACTGCTAATTGCCCCTTTAAAATTAACAGTTAGTGCCTACTGATCATCTTAAAGATCATTCCTACCTGATATAAACTATGTCAATTACTCCCTAAGTAGTGCATTATGGGTATTTGTCTGGCTATGTTAATTTTGACGACCCTTACCTGATGAAGCTGGCTACGTTAATGTGACGACCCTTACCTGATGAAGATGGCTACATTAATGTGACGACCCTTACCTGATGAAGCTGGCTATGTTCATGTGATGACCCTTCCCTGATGAAGCTGGCTATGTTAATGTGATGACCCTTCCCTGATGAAGCTGGCTATGTTCATGTGATGACCCTTCCCTGATGAAGCTGGCTATGTTAATGTGACGACTCTCGCCTGATGAAGCTGGCTACGTTAATGTGATGACTCTTACCTGATGAAGCCGGCTACATTAATGAGATGACTCTTACCTGATCAAGCTGGCTACGTTAATGTGACGACCCTTACCTGATGAAGCTGGCTATGTAAACGTGAGTGAAGGTAGCCATCAGATACTGACAGTCGAAGCGATCCATGATGCCTCCGTGACCAGGGATGGTGTCTGCAAAGTCCTGACAGGAGAGAGAGAAGTTACTACAGAGAAAGTCCTGACAGGAGAGAGAGAGAGAGAGAGCGAAGTTACTACAGAGAAAGTCCTGACAGGAGAGAGAGAAGTTACTACAGAGAAAGTCCTGACAGGAGAGAGAGAGAGAAGGTACTACAGAGAAAGTCCTGACAGGAGAGAGAGAGAGAAGGTACTACAGAGGAATTCCTGACAGGAGAGAGTACTACAGAGAAAGTCCTGACAGAAGAGAGAGAGAGAGAGAGAGAGAGAGAGAGAGAGAGAGAGAGAGAGAGAGAGAGAGAGAGAGAGAGAGAAGGTACTACAGAGAAAGTCCTGACAGGAGAGAGAGAGAGAGAAGGTACTACAGAGAAAGTCCTGGGAAAAGTCCTGGGTTGGGCAGTATAACGTATACCAGGCTATTTGGAAATACCCACGAGACGGTTTTTCAATACCGTTGAAACTATTTCTTTCAATTTTTTTTTCAATAAATTTGAGTATTTGTAGCTACTTTAAGTTAACACCTGCAGTCAACTTGTGCAATACGTTAGGAGATAAAAGTAGGTCGCGTCCTTCATTTCGCCTGTCACAATTCTTCACTATGAAGCTTACCGTAGTTCCCCCAGAACAGCAGCCAGTCACGTGTTCATTGTAACGAGGATAACGGGAAGTGGGAGCAGGAGTCCAAAGCGTTGAGTCTCGTGTGGCGCATGAGCTGATGAAGTCACACTTGTATGCAATTCACTACTAAATGTTTGCCATCAGATAACGGTCTTAAGATGTGGCTATACTCTCCGGCTGTGAATTTGGTTACCACCCCCCCACCCGTTAGTTAGCTGAGTAAGTGGCTGAATTAATCAGGAGAATGGGGTGTAAGCTTTCTGCCGTGTTCGAGAAGACAAAAGAGCTCTGAGATGAGTTCTACGCAGCTGCCGTTTTGTCCCTGTGCTTCCTACTAGTGTTTGTTTTCCCTCCTCTCCTCTCCCCTCCGAGTACCCACGCTGCTCTTCCTTCAGACGAGCACCGCATAACAACTTTGTTCATTTGCACAATTTCTCTTATTCACTTTCTCTTGTAAAATGTCCACACTCACCGAAAATGGTTACTAGCTATACTTGGACTTTGCCTGTCTGCAATTAGTTTGTTCGTTTTCGATCGTTAGCATTTAGCTGAAAGCGTTCATGACAACTCGCTATTACTTGGCAAATTTTGTCATCATTCTGGTAATGACTCCCAAAGGGCTTTTTTTTGTTGTTGTGTATTTGGTACCCCCTAGTGTACTATGCTGGAAATACCGTAAATCTCGGGATGGCAGAAGAACAGTACGACAATCTGGATACCGCCCAAGACTAGTTACAGACAAATCACTGATTATGTCTTTAAGGTATCCATGGAAATAATCCTACACAAATATTTAGCTAAATAAACAAGCATAGCCAAGCGAGGCCTGTGTGTGTGTATGTGTGCGTGCGTGTGTTATTCTGTGTGTGTGTGCGTGCATGTGTTATTCTGTGTGTGTGTGTGTGTGTGTGTGTGTGTGTGTGTGCGTGCGCACGTGTGTGTGTGTGTTATTCAGTGTGTGTGTGTGCGTATCCAAGGTATCCATGGAAATAATCCTACACAAATATTTTGCTAAATAAACAAGCATAGCCAAGCGAGGCCTGTGTGTGTGTGTGTGTGTGTGTGTGTGTTCGCGTGTGTGTGCGTTCTCACTTTAATCTTGAACGCTCGTTTGAAGCCGCTGGCGAAGAATCCTCCAAAAGGACCAATGAGAGAGCCGAAGGTGGAGAGCGCCACGCTGTGGATCTGGTATGGGTAGATGTTCACCGTTTTCTTTAGACACACACACACACACACACACACACACACACACACACACACACACACACACACACACACACACACACACACACACACACACACTTTAGCGTTTCCCTTGGATTCATTGAAACAACCACTACCATTTAGTTGGAACCAGCTAGTAAGTAAATGTTTGAACAACACGTAGTAAAATACAAATTGAGCATTGATCACGTCTAGTACACACAACAGCAGGTCTCTCGGACTTCCATTCTCACCAGACCAGTAATACAGCCATCCTAATTCGGATCATTTTCCACTAAGTGGTCTTTTGACCAAATCAGATCTGCTCTTTTACCCAGAATTGGACTGCCTGTGTAAACTCAGCCTAAGAACACAAAAGTTTGCCTATTAGTGTCTAAGCCATCCAGGACCACATGAAAGGCACACTACTTGTCAGAGCAGGTGAGCCCAGGACTGCTGTGATTTAGCAGGTGGAATAAATCATTCAGCCTAGAGGTGCTGTCCATCTATGACCAGATGACCTTTGACACTTGTGGCTAAAGCCCCAAAACGTTCCCAAATGCCACTGTGTTGCCCAGTTAGAGGATTTATGGGACCAGCAGAGAATAAGACATGAGGAGAATCCCCCAAACAGGAATTCTTCAGACAGGATTTCTGGAGAATTTGTTTTAAATTTGCAACTGTAAGGTCCCCTTACCCATCTGAGGATGCTCTGGACGGTGAAGGGCAATGTGTACTCGTGCATCACGAAGATGTCCGAGGGTTCACACTCCGCAGTGAAACGGTTGGTCTCACTGTTGTATTCCACGGGACAGACAAAGTACTGGAACTGAGCTAGCACGTATGCCAGCTAGCAGGAGAGAAGAAACCCAGAAACGTTATTCCATACTATTACCATGTTATTACACTTAATTCCATACTATTACCATGTTGTTACACTTTATTCCATACTATTACCATGTTATTACACTATATTCCATGTTGTTACACTTTATTCCATACTATTACCATGTTGTTACACTATATTCCATGTTGTTACACTTTATTCCATACTATTACCATGTTGTTACACTTTATTCCATACTATTACCATGTTGTTACACTATATTCCATGTTGTTACACTTTATTCCATACTATTACCATGTTGTTACACTATATTCCATACTATTACCATGTTACAATTTATTCCATACTATTATCATATTACACTATATTCCATACTATTACCATGTTGTTACACTATATTCCATACTATTACCATGTTATTACACTATATTCCATACTATTACCATGTTGTTACACTATATTCCATACTATTACCATGTTATTACACTATATTCCATACTATTACCATGTTACAATTTATTCCATACTATTATCATATTACACTATATTCCATACTATTACCATGTTTTTACACTATATTCCATACTATTACCATGTTATTACACTATATTCCATACTATTACCATGTTGTTACACTATATTCCATACTATTACCATGTTATTACACTATATTCCATACTATTACCATGTTACAATTTATTCCATACTATTATCATATTACACTATATTCCATACTATTACCATGTTATTACACTATATTCCATACTATTACCATGTTGTTACACTATATTCCATACTATTACCATGTTTTTACACTATATTCCATACTATTACCATGTTACAATTTATTCCATACTATTATCATATTACACTATATTCCATACTATTACCATGTTTTTACACTATATTCCATACTATTACCATGTTATTACACTATATTCCATACTATTACCATGTTGTTACACTATATTCCATACTATTACCATGTTATTACACTATATTCCATACTATTACCATGTTATTACACTATATTCCATACTATTACCATGCTGTAGTACTCACTAAGAATCCAAAGACCAGGGTTCCAAAGAACCCTCCGATGAATCCCTCCCACGTCTTCTTGGGAGACAGCTGTAATAAATAACAACAACAACAATAATAATAATAATTTCATTTGTAACGCATGTCATGATAATTATTTGATTTCTTCCCATGAGGTCTTTTTTAATTCATTCATTCGTTCGTTAAAAAAAAAAAAAAAAAAAGGCAATTCCACTTCCTGAACTGAGTGAATAGGAAACAGAGTTGTGCGTCGAGTAGAGACAGGAACAGGAACAGAGGCCGTGTTTCACACTATGGGCGTGACAAATGGACAATTTATTAAGAGATATCTAGGCTATTCAATGGAAGATAGAATTCAAATGACAGGACTAAATGAGAAGGACAGGCCACAACACCAAGAGCCATCTGGTAGACTGCTACTTAATAATCTGAATGGGGAGTTATTTTACTTTTAGGGTTCGGACGGGGAGAAAGCGCACAGTTGAAAGTTATGAAGTCTCAATTAGCCTAGCTAACGTTAGCTGGCTAGCTTCTCTCGGTTTGATGCAGTCAAGACGGGGACCGTGCACACTGAACAAAAAAATACAAAAAAAGCAACATGTAAAGTGTTAAACCCATGTTTCATGAGCTGAAATTAAAGATCACAGAAATGTTCCATACTCATTAAAAAAAAAAAGTTTATTTCTCTCAAATGTAGTGCATACATTTGTTTACATCCCTGTTTGTGAGCTTTTCTCCTTTGCCAAGATAATCCATCCAGCTAACAAGTGTGGCATATCAAGAAACTGATTAAACAGCATGATCATTACACAGGTGCACCTTGTGCTGGGGACAATAAAAAGGCCACTCTAAAATGTGCAGTTTTGTAACACAACACAATGCAACAGATGTCTCAAGTTTTGAAGGAACGTGCAATTGGCATGCTGACTGCAGGAATGTCCACCAGAGCGGTTGCCAGAGAATTTAATGTTAATTTCTCTACCATAAGTCGCCTATTTTTTTTGAATTTGGCAGTACGTCCAACCGGCGTCACGACCACGGGTAAGCACGCCAGCCCAGGAACTCCACAACCGGCTTCCTAACCTGCAGGATCGTCTGAGACCAGCCACCCAGACAGATGATGAAACTGTGGGTTTACTCATCCATTACAGCTATGGTTAATAAAGTAGGAAAAAATAAATAAATGGTATCCTCCTACTAAAGTTACAGCATTGTTGCGTTAGGTATTTGTAAAGAAAATTCTAAAAAAAATATATTAAAAAGTGCTTTCTGATGATCAGAACCTGTTAGTGGTAGTTTTTGTGATTGGGGATTTTAATTAAAAATGTTAAGGATCCCAATTTCATTTAGAAGTTTTAACTTTTAAACATTCGCAACCCCTATTTTCACACAGTTGATGGCAGTGTTTCACACAGGTGATGACATTGCGTTTCCACCCAGTCCACCCTGGCCTAACAGGGTGTGTGAGTCCATCCTAACCCCAATCCGCATGTGACTCAACTCCAATGGGAAAGAAAAAAAGGTCATGTATCTGTCCCCTGGCCACACTGAAAAATGTCTGACTGTTTCTCAGTGTGTGTGTGTGTGTGTGTGTGTGTACTAGTATAAATAATTATACAATTCGAATAGTATCATACAATCTCTGATATCCGGATATTTGAAATACTTGTGATTTTATTTATTTATTTTTTTTAAACTTAGAATTTTGTAACCTGAGCTGAGCACTGCTGCGCACTATTTCTGCAACCGGTGAGGAGACCGTGTGAGAGAGATGGGAGCCAAGCGGATGGAGGGAGAGAGATTCAACTGGGCTATAGCCAAGATTCAGTAAGTTGTAGCAGCCAAAAATATTTATTATCAATTCAAAAAAAAAACTGTGGTGGTCTTGAATGGAGTTAGCCCTACAGAAGCTAGCTAGCTAGCTAGGCTAATTTTTTTTAAAAAAAACAGCCTACCTTGTTGGTTGCTCGTTGTAGCCTACTCCTTATCATATTTCATCTGGCATTGTATTTGTGAATTCCTGCTACACATGGAGCCTATGACTGTAAAGTTAGTCACTTTGATTGGCCAACATACTGTAAAACAACAAGCTACAAGGTACTGGCCTATTTATTTATTTTTTTAAATAGGGCACACGTCATAAAAAAACTATATTGAAAAGTTTTTTTTTTATTAAATGTATCATTTTAAATGTCATGATATATCCTTGTATAAACAATGTCACCTGGATATTTGATGGATATATTTACATTTTAGAAAAAGTATGTGATAAAATATGCATACATTTACAGGCCTACTGGTGCCAGAAAAACATCCCCCCCAGAACCACTCCCACCAGCCGGTACCGTTGACCCATCCGTGACGAGGACCGACAAGTTGTGTGTTCCGAGATGCCGTTACTCGCCTGTTAGCTTGCATGATTCTTGCCATCCTCCTTCGACCTCTCGTCAACCAGCCGTTTTCTCTCCCAAAGGACTGCCGCTGACTGGATGCTTTGTTTGCAGCACCGTTCTCCGTAAACCCAAAGACACCGTCGTGCGTGAAAAGCCCAGGAGGCCGTCCGTTTCGGAGATAATGGAATCCGGCACGGCTGGCACCGACGATCATACCACACTCAAAGTCGACTTAGGTCACTGGTTTTGGCCCATTGTAACGTTGAATCGAACAGTAACTGAATGCCTCGATGCCTGTCTGCCTGCTTTCAATAGCCACGTCACTCACTGTCTGTAGGAGCCATCCATTTTGGTGAACGGGGTGATGTACCTAATAAACTGGCCACTGAGTGTATAATATAACACAACATACAGTAAATGTTACCTTAATGAGAGGCGTTCTGCCAAAGAAGAAACCAAACAGGTAGGCCATGATGTCGTTGCAGATCACTATGGAGACGGGGACGAGGAACCTGGAAAAGAACGGTCACACACGTCAACACCCAACCTGGCATTATCTTTACATTATTTACATTGTCTTTACATTTGACCAACGAGCATCTTTACCGTTTACAGATATTGTTTTACAAAATACAGTTTGAATACAGCACCATGAGGAGGACCTCATGTATTTGGGCTCAGGGCTGACTACCATAGGGCCGACTAGCACAGGGCCGACTAGCACAGGGCCGACTAGCACAGGGCCGACTAGCACAGGGCCGACTACCATAGGGCCGACTAGCACAGGGCTGACTAGCACAGGGCTGACTATCATAGGGCTGACTACCATAGGGCTGAGGGCTGACTACCATAGGGCTGAGGGCTGACTACCATAGGGCTGAGGGCTGACTACCTCAGGGCTGACTACCTCAGGGCTGACTACCTCAGGGCTCAGGGCTGACTACAATAGGGCTGAGGGCTGACTATTATAGTGCTGAGGGCTGATTACCATAGGGCTGACTACCATAGGGCTGAGGGCTGACTACCATAGGGCTGAGGGCTGACTACCTCAGGGCTGACTACCTCAGGGCTGACTACCTCAGGGCTCAGGGCTGACTACAATAGGGCTGAGGGCTGACTATTATAGTGCTGAGGGCTGATTACCATAGGGCTGACTACCATAGGGCTGAGGGCTGACTACCATAGGGCTCAGGGCTGACTACCATAGGGCTCAGGGCTGACTACCATAGGGCTCAGATGGTGAAATCAGACTACTACAGTATCAGTGAAGAGAATCAGACTACTACAGTATCAGGTAATCAGACTACTACAGTATCAGGTAATCAGACTACTACAGTATCAGAGAATCAGACTACTACAGTATCAGAGAATCAGACTACTACAGTATCAGAGAATCAGACTACTACAGTATCAGGTAATCAGACTACTACAGTATCAGGTAATCAGACTACTACAGCATCAGAGAATCAGACTACTACAGTATCAGACTACTACAGTATCAGAGAATCAGACTACTACAGCATCAGAGAATCAGACTACTACAGTATCAGACTACTACAGTAGCAGGTAATCAGACTACTACAGTATCAGGTAATCAGACTACTACAGTATCAGAGAATCAGACTACTACAGTATCAGGTAATCAGACTACTACAGCATCAGGTAATCAGACTACTACAGCATCAGGTAATCAGACTACTACAGTATCAGACAATCAGACTACTACAGTATCAGACTACTACAGCATCAGGTAATCAGACTACTACAGCATCAGAGAATCAGACTACTACAGCATCAGGTAATCAGACTACTACAGCATCAGAGAATCAGACTACTACAGCATCAGAGAATCAGACTACTACAGCATCAGAGAATCAGACTACTACAGTATCAGACTACTACAGTATCAGGTAATCAGACTACTACAGCATCAGGTAATCAGACTACTACAGCATCAGAGAATCAGACTACTACAGCATCAGAGAATCAGACTACTACAGTATCAGGTAATCAGACTACTACAGTATCAGAGAATCAGACTACTACAGCATCAGAGAATCAGACTACTACAGTATCAGGTAATCAGACTACTACAGTATCAGGTAATCAGACTACTACAGTATCAGGTAATCAGACTACTACAGCATCAGAGAATCAGACTACTACAGCATCAGAGAATCAGACTACTACAGTATCAGGTAATCAGACTACTACAGCATCAGGTAATCAGACTACTACAGTATCAGGTAATCAGACTACTACAGTATTAGTGAAGAGGAGAGCAAGGACAGGTTTTTCAGGGTCAGGTTTCTGGGCGTGTTGTGTTTGCTGTGTGTCTCTTACCAGATCATTCCTTCAAACAGGTTCTGGATGACCAAGTGAGACTGAGTCACCACTATGAGTAGGGTCACATGGGTCCACGCGAACTGCAAGGGCAAACCACACACACACACACACACACACACACACACACACACACAGTTAGCGATGGGGAATGTAGCCTGACCACTCACAATAACAATGTTGGTAGGTAGAATGCAGAGATAGGCAGACAGGCTATAGATATAGAAATACAGTATCTAGATAGGCAGGCAATAGAAATACAGTACCTAGATAGGCAGGCAATAGAAATACAGTATCTAGATAGGCAGGCAATAGAAATACAGTACCTAGATAGGCAGGCAATAGAAATACAGTATCTAGATAGGCAGGCAATAGATATAGAAATACAGTACCTAGATAGGCAGGCTATAGATATAGAAATACAGTATCTAGATCGGCAAGGCTGAGTCACTCCACACAAAGACAATGGTAGGCTGATAAAGATGGCTTTTACACAGCACACTAGTGTGTGTGTGTGTGTGTGTGTGTGTGTGTGTGTGTGTGTGTCATGCTGGCTAGTCTGAAACGACACCCGATGAAGTGCTCTACTGTTTCATCTCTAGGGAGAGTTGTCAAATGTATTTATCATTTCACTATGTAGTGCTCTACTTTTTACTCAAAGGTCAAAAACAGTGGTGCAGTACATAGGGAATAGGGTTCCATTTGAGCCGTAAGCTGGGAGGCAGTATGCTGTATAGTAGGGTTCCCCAATAGGAGGCAGTAAGCTGTATAGTAGGGTTCCCCAATAGGAGGCAGTAAGCTGTATAGTAGGGTTCCCCAATAGGAGGCAGTAAGCTGTATAGTAGGGTTCCCAATAGGAGGCAGTAAGCTGTATAGTAGGGTTCCCAATAGGAGGCAGTAAGCTGTATAGTAGGGTTCCCCAATAGGAGGCAGTAAGCTGTATAGTAGGGTTCCCCAATAGGAGGCAGTAAGCTGTATAGTAGGGTTCCCCAATAGGAGGCAGTAAGCTGTATAGTAGGGTTCCCCAATAGGAGGCAGTAAGCTGTATAGTAGGGTTCCCCAATAGGAGGCAGTAAGCTGTATAGTAGGGTTCCCCAATAGGAGGCAGTAAGCTGTATAGTAGGGTTCCCCAATAGGAGGCAGTAAGCTGTATAGTAGGGTTCCCCAATAGGAGGCAGTAAGCTGTATAGTAGGGTTCCCCAATAGGAGGCAGTAAGCTGTATAGTAGGGTTCCCCAATAGGAGGGAGCTAGCTGTATAGTAGGGTTCCCCAATAGGAGGGAGCTGTATAGTAGGGTTCCCCAATAGGAGGGAGCTGTATAGTAGGGTTCCCCAATAGGAGGGAGCTGTATAGCAGGGTTCCCCAATAGGAGGCAGTAAGCTTTTTAGCAGGGTTCCCCAATAGGAGGCAGTAAGCTGTATAGCAGGGTTCCCCAATAGGAGGCAGTAAGCTGTATAGTAGGGTTCCCCAATAGGAGGCAGTAAGCTGTATAGTTGGGTTCCCCAATAGGAGGGAGTTGTATAGTAGGGTTCCCCAATAGGAGGGAGTTGTATAGTAGGGTTCCCCAATAGGAGGGAGCTGTATAGTAGGGTTCCCCAATAAGAGGGAGCTGTATAGTAGGGTTCCCCAATAAGAGGGAGCTGTATAGTAGGGTTCCCCAATAGGAGGGAGCTGTATAGCAGGGTTCCCCAATAGGAGGGAGCTGTATAGTAGGGTTCCCCAATAGGAGGGAGCTGTATAGTAGGGTTCCCCAATAGGAGGGAGCTGTATAGTAGGGTTCCCCAATAGGAGGGAGCTGTATAGTAGGGTTCCGCAATAGGAGACAGTAAGCTGTATAGTAGGGTTCCCCAATAGAAGGCAGTAAGCTGTATAGTAGGGTTCCCCAATAGGAGGCAGTAAGCTGTATAGTAGGGTTCCCCAATAGGAGGGAGCTGTATAGTAGGGTTCCCCAATAGAAGGCAGTAAGCTGTATAGTAGGGTTCCCCAACAGGAGGCAGTAAGCTGTATAGTAGGGTTCCCCAATAGAAGGCAGTAAGCTGTATAGTAGGTTTCCCCAATAGGAGGCAGTATGCTGTAAGCTGTATAGTAGGGTTCCCCAACGGCAGGGAGTATGCAGTATACTGTAAAGTACGGTTGCCCAAAAGGAGGGAGTATGCAGTAAGCTGTATAGTAGGGTTCCCCAATAGTAGGCAGTATGCAGTAAAGTAGGGTTCCCCAACAGGAGGCAGTTCTCAAAGTTTTATATATACAGTACCAGTGAAAGGTTTGTACACAGCTACTCATTCCAAGGTTTTTCTTTATTTGTACTATTATCTACATAGTACAATAATAGTGAAGACATCAAAACTATGAAATATCACATATGGAATCATGTAGTAACCAAAGAAAGTGTTGAACAAATCAAAATATATTTTAGATTCTTAAAATTAGCCACCCTTTGCCTTGATGACAGCTTTGCACACTCTTGGCATTCTCTCAACCAGCTTCATGAGGAATGCTTTTTAAACAGTCTTGAAGGAGTTCCCACATATGCTGAGCACTTGTTGGCTGCTTTTCCTTCACTCTGCGGTCCAACTCATCCCAAACCATCTCAATTGGGTTGAGATCAGGTGATTGTGGAGGCCAGGTCATCTGATGCAGCACTCAAATTCTCCTTCTTGGTCAAATAGCCCTTACACAGCCTGGAGGTGTGTTTGGGGTCATTGTTTGGGGTCAAGTGTGCCTTGAATTCTAAATAAATCACTGACAGTGACACCAGCAAAGCATCCCCAAACCATCACACCTCCTCCTCCATGCTTCACGGTGGGAACCACACATGTGGAGATCATCCGTTCACCTACTCTGTCTCACAAAGACACGGCAGTTGGAACAAAATATCTCAAATTTGGACTCATCAGACCAAAGGACAGATTTGCACCGGTCTAATGTCCATTGCTCGTGTTTTTTGGCCCAAGCAAGCCTCTTCTTCTTATTGGTGTCCTTTAGTAGAGGTTTCTTTGCAGCAGTTCGACCATGAAGGCCAGATTCACACAGTTTCCTCTGAACAGTTGATGTTGAGATGTGTCTGTTACTTGAACTCTGTGAAGCATTTATTTGGGCTGCAATCTGAGGTGCAGTTAACTCTGATGAACTTATTCTCTGCAGCAGAGGGAACTCTGGGTCTTCCTTTCCTGTGGCGGTCCTCATGAGAGCCAGTTTCATCATAGCGCTTGATGGTTTTTGCGACTGCACTTGAAGAAACTTTCAAAGTTCTTTAAATGTTCCGTATTGACGGACCTTCATGTCTTAAAGTATTGATGGACTCTCGTTTGTCTTTGCTTATTTGAGCTGTTCTTGACATAATATGGACTTGGTCTTTTACCAAATAGGGCTATCTTCTGTATACCACCCCTACCTTGTCACAACACACCTGATTGGCCTCAAACGCATTAAGTAAATAAATTCTACAAATTAACAAGGCACACCTGTTAATTGAAATGCATTCCAGGTGACTACCTGGTTGAGAGAAAGTGTGCAAAGCTGTCATCAAGGCAAAGGGTGGCTACTTTGAAGAATATAAAATATAAAATACATTTAGATTTGTTTAACACTTTATTGGTTACTACATGACTCCAATGTGTTATTTCACAGTTTGATGTCTTCACTATTATTCTACAATGTAGCAAATAGTAAAAAATAAAGACAAACCCTGGAATGAGCAGGTGTACAAATATCTGACTGGTATATATTTATATATATATTTATTTTATTATTTTCATTCTTGGATATAAAAAAAAAAAGGAAATCAGCTCAAATTGATTTTAAATTTAGGAAAATCTGTTCCAAGTATTCCCACACATAAAGAGGTGATCGTATCCCAAAGTAATAAACGTTTGAAATGATTCTGTTTTTTTTGTCAAATACTTTTATCTCCGTTTGGGATTCTTGCTGTCAATTTGCACTGTAGAAATGATTTATAACCATGTGTGTGTGTCCCCCCCCCCCCCTCCTAACCACACGTGGCTGAATGTAGCTGGGGAACCCTGCTGTATAGTATGACGTGCAGAGTGACAGGACGGTGGGCGGGCGGGTGGGCGGGGTCGTTAGTGGTATCCAGGGTTACTTGGCTCATACACACCATATAAAACTGCAGGCGGTAATGTTTCTTCACTAGACTCAGAACAAACATGCAGAAACCTGTGAACAATCAAAATAACATGCGGTCAGTTTCTCTGCAAAAAAAAAAAGTATGGAGGGAAAGAACATCGTCATCATCATCATCATCATCCATATACACCCCCCACCCACACACACACACACACCTTTAATCTGTTGCAGTGGGGTATCAATAAGGATGTGCATGATTTGATACGTATATTAGATACATGGGACTCCCAATACTTTTAAGTTTGAAACGATTCAGTGAATCAAATGAGAATCAAATGTCCAAATCAAAATCAAATCAAATGTTCCTCAAATCAGTTCAAATCAGCTGCTGATGGAGCTCATGGGCTAGATCTGTCTGAGCTGACGTGTGTGTGTGTGTGTGTGAGCTGACGTCTGTGTGTGTGTGTGTGTGTGTGAGCTGACGTCTGTGTGTGTGTGTGTGTGAGCTGACGTCTGTGTGTGTGTGTGTGTGTGTGTGAGCTGACGTCTGTGTGTGTGTGTGTGTGTGAGCTGACGTCTGTGTGTGTGTGTGTGTGTGTGTGTGTGTGTGTGTGAGCTGACGTCTGTGTGTGTGTGTGTGTGAGAATGATGTACACCGCGTGCACAATTATTAGGCAAGTGAGTATTCTGATCTTATCATTATTTCTACGCACATTTTCCAACTCCCAAACCATATGAACTTGAATGCTTATTGGATTTAAAATCATTTTCAGGTGATGTGTAATGTATTTGCGTAATGAGTGGGAAAACACCTTATATCAAAAGGTGTGCATAATTATTAGGCAAGCTTCATCACCTTGGGTAAAATGGGCCAAAAAAACAGATTTAAATAACACTGAAAAGTCAACAATTGTAACATGCCTTTCAGACGGATGCAACAGTCTTGAAATAGCTCAACTATCGAGGCGTGACCAAATCAAAGTTATATTTGTCACGTGCCCCCGAATACAACAGGTGTAGACCTTACAGTGAAATGCTGAATACAACAGGTGTAGACCTTACAGTGAAATGCTTACTTACAGGCTCTAACCAATAGTGCCTAAAGGTATTAGGTGAACAATAGGTAAGTAAAGAAATAAAACAACAGTAAAAAGACAGGTTATATACAGTAGAGAGGCTATATACAGTAGAGGGGCTATATACAGTAGAGGGGCTATATACAGTAGAGGGGCTATATACAGTAGAGGGGCTATATACAGTAGAGGGGCTATATACAGTAGTGAGGCTATATACAGTAGAGGGGCTATATACAGTAGAGGGGCTATATACAGTAGTGAGGCTATATACAGTAGCGGGGCTATATACAGTAGCGGGAGGGGCTATATACAGTAGCGGGAGGGGCTATATACAGTAGCGGGAGGGGCTATATACAGTAGCGGGAGGGGCTACATACAGTAGAGGGGCTATATACAGTAGAGAGGCTACATACAGCAGAGGGGCTACATACAGTAGAGAGGCTACATACAGTAGAGAGGTTATATACAGTAGAGGGGCTATATACAGTAGAGAGGCTATATACAGACACCGGTTAGTCAGGCTGATTGAGATAGTATGTACATGTAGATATGGTTAAAGTGACTATGCATATATGATGAACAGAGAGTAGCAGTAGCGTAAAAGAGGGGTTGGTGGGTGGCGGGACACAATAGAGATAGATAGCCTGGTTAGCCAATGTGCAGGAGCACTGGTTGGTCGGTCCAATGGAGGTAGTATGTACATGAATGTATAGTTAAAGTGACTATGCATATATGATGAACTTCTTAGGGAGCAGCGCATGAGGTGACCGTTTTGGAGACCCTGGCGTGCCCAAAGTAAAATGCCTCCCATTCAGGCCCAGAAAATAGGACATGCACATCTTGGATAGGAAACACTCTGAATTTTCTAAAAGTGTTAACCATTTGTCTGTGAGTAAAACAGAACGCATATGGCAGGCGAAACCCCGAGGAATTTCTGTCCTGGAAAAAGTGGTTTTGACACATTGCTCATTTGGAACCCCTCCCTTATGAAAATGCCCATATAAGGGCATATTAATGCAGTACCGATCGCTTCGTCTGGATGTCAACAGTCTCGAGACAGTGTTCCGATTTTTTTTAGCTGCTATTAGAGCAGAGAAGAAGAGAAAACAGGAAGTGTCCCCTTAGATGTCAATAGAAGAGGACGCGCGCTCTCGCCAAGGCGCGCTCTGTGTTTTTTCCGTTCTTATAGCCCAGTTTATATTCCGGTTGAATTATTATAGTAAATATACATAAAGGTGTTCCTAAGGATACATTAAAAAGGATGTTTGATTGTTCTTGGACAAGTTTATAGGTATAAGTTGAACGAGTTCTCTTCACGTTTCAATGGAGGAGTGGAGACTGTAGTTTCTGATTATAACGCACGAACCAAACAGAGATTTATGGATATAATACATTACTTTTTCTAACAAAAGAACCATGGATTGTCTTCGTTGGACACTTAGGAAGCCCTCAGCATAAGTTCTTCAACAGGTAATTGATTTGTTTTCGCTGTGAAATGTGTTTTGTGTGAACCGTGAAGGCTAATGAATTCATGGTAATGGGAAAAATAGTGAAGGTGCTACCCTCAAACAATCAAATGTGGTGCTTTTGCCGTAAAGCCTTTTTGAAATCTGACAACGCTGTGATATTGCCAAGAAACAGAGCTTTTGATGAGTATGAAACACTTGTATATTGGTGCATGTTTAATAATTCAACTTTTGGATTTTGAATTTGGCGCCTTGCATTTCACCTGGTAGTGTCGCTATCGCCCCACCACTCCCTAAGAAGTTAACAGAGAGTAACAGCAGCGTAAAAGAGGGGTTGTATCCTGCAAATACTCACATTGCAAATACTCTGGGTAGCCATTTGATTACCTGTTCAGGAGTCTTATGGCTTGGGGGTAAAAACTGTTGAGAAGCCTTTTTGTCCTAGACTTGGCACTCCGGTACCGCTTGCCATGCGGTAGTAGAGAGAAAAGTCTATGACTTGGGTGGCTGGGGTCTTTGACAATTTTTAGGGCCTTCCTCTGACACCGGACAATCAAACATTTGTTTGCAAATAGTCAACTGGGGGCCGCAACAAAACGCATGGAGAAGAAAAGGCGCAAAATTAACTGCAAAAGACTTAAGAATTAACCGTCAAGCTACCAGGAACCCATTATCCTCCAGTGCCACCATATTCCAGAACTGATATTCCAGTCAAGATTGGGCAAAGAAATACCTGAAGACAGATTTTTCAAAGGTTTTTCTGGACAGATGAAATGAGAGTGACTCTTGATGGACCAGATGGATGGGCCTGTGACTGGATCAGTAATGGACACAGGGTACCACTTCGAGTCAGGCAAGGCGGAGGAAGGGGTACTGGTACGGGCTGCTATCATTAAGGATGAGGTAAATTGGACCTTTTCGGGTTGAAGATGGGCTGAAACTCAACTCCCAAATCTACTGCCAGTTTCTGGAAGACACTTTCCTCAAGAGGCGGTACAGGAAGAAGGCCTCAGCATTCAAGAAGGCCACGATCTTTATGCAGGACAATGCTCCATCACATGCATCGCAGTACTCCACTGCTTGGCTAGTCAGCAAGGGCCTCAAAGATGCCCGAATAATGATCCTGGCCCCCTTCATCACCTGACTTAAATCCCATTGAGAACTTGTGGGCCCTGCGGCAGGTAGCCTAGTGGTGCGGCAGGTAGCCTAGTGGTTAGAGCGTTGGACTTGTAACCGGAGGGTTGCAAGTTCGAATCCCCGAGCTGACAAGGAAAAAAAAAAAATATGTCGTTCTGCCCCTGAACAAGGCAGTTAACCCACTGTTCCCCGGGCGCCGAAGACGTGGAAGTCGATTAAGGCAGTCCCCCCCCCGCACCTCTCTGATTCAGAGGGGTTGGGGGTTAAATGCGGAAGACACATTTCGGTTGAAGGCATTCGGTTGGACAACTGACTAATAATGGTGACTTTGACTTTGACCCCAAACACAGCGAGGGAAGACAATACACCTCTTTGAACAGCATTTTGGGAGGCTGTGGTCGCTGCCTCAGCGAAAGTTGATCGTGAACAGATCAAGAAACTGACAGACTCCACGGATGGAAGGCTCATGGCAGTTATTTAAAAGGGTGGCTATATTGGTCACAGAATAGAAGGCAAAAAAATGTTATTTAATTCTCATTTTGTGCTACTTATTTGTTACACTTACTCCGAAGTGAGTTGGGAGTAATTATTTTTGGTATTTAGTTAGCCTAATAATTGTGCACACTTACATGTTCCCCTGACTGAAACAAAACTCCCGTTTCATTTGTTAAACATTCAGGTTTGAGGTTCAATAACATTTTGGATTGACTGAGAGCATTTTGTTCAACAATAAAATTAATCCTGAGGAATACAATTTGTCTAATAACTGTGCACGCAGCGTATATCTATGGTGTAGGTACCTGATCTGTGCCATAAAGGAGACTTTCACCCAATACCTGATCTGAGCCATAAAGCAGACTACCACCCCACTATCAGATTAGAGCCATAAAGGAGACTATCACTCCTATCAGATTAGAGCCATAAGGGAGACTACCACCCCACTATCAGATTAGAGACGTATGGGAGAACTACCACCCCACTATCAGATTAGAGCCATAAGGGAGTATACCACCCCACTATCAGATTAGAGACATAAGGGAGACTACCACCCCACTATCAGATTAGAGCCATAAGGGAGTATACCACCCCACTATCAGATTAGAGCCATAAGGGAGTATACCACCCCACTATCAGATTAGAGCCATAAAGGAGACTACCACCCCACTATCAGATTAGAGCCATAAGGGATACTACCACCCCACTATCAGATTAGAGCCATAAGGGACCCTACCACCCCACTACCAGATTAGAGCCATAAGGGATACTACCACCCCACTATCAGATTAGAGCCATAAGGGATACTACCACCCCACTACCAAATTAGAGCCATAAGGGATACTACCACCCCACTATCAGATTAGAGCCATAAGGGACCCTACCACCCCACTATCAAATTAGAGCCATAAGGGATACTACCACCCCACTACCAAATTAGAGCCATAAGGGATACTACCACCCCACTATCAGATTAGAGCCATAAGGGATACTACCACCCCACTATCAGATTAGAGCCATAAGGGATACTACCACCCCACTATCAGATTAGAGCCATAAGGGATACTACCACCCCACTACCAAATTAGAGCCATAAGGGAGAATTCCACCCCACTATCAGAGCTGAGCCATAAAAGAGACAACCACCCCACTATCAGATTAGAGCCATAAGGGATACTACCACCCCACTACCAGATTAGAGCCATAAGGGATACTACCACCCCACTACCAGATTAGAGACATAAAGGATACTACCACCCCACTATCAGATTAGAGCCATAAGGGATACTACCACCCCACTACCAGATTAGAGCCATAAGGGATACTACCACCCCACTACCAGATTAGAGACATAAAGGAGACTATCACCCCTATCAGATTTTTTGCAAATGTAGTCTATGTTTTTTGTCTCCTCACTGTGGTTCTGAAATCACCATCCCCCACTAATTAACTTGTCATTTTTGCAGATTAAGTGTTTGAGCTAGTCATGTATCAATATTTATTCTTTACAAATTAGCTATGACATACCCAATGAATATCGAGCACATTATGGGGATTTTACCCCCCATCAACAAAAAAATTATGGTTTGGATTGTTTGGAAGTATAATGGAGAGATCTTCTCTCAATTCGGCCATGCAGTGCACCTCGCAAAAAGTTTTGATCGTTATGAAATTATGAACTTTAACCTGTATATCTAAAAATGACCATCGGGGACCGATGCGTATCGGTGAATCGTTACATCCTTAGCTATTAACCAAACAGTCACTGTATGAGGCCTGATTGTACAGGTGAGAGGGTCTACATAGTCACATGACATTCCCTGCTTTATTGAATGACCGGGACGTCACATTTTCAAAACATCCGTCTTTTAAAGCTGGAATCCTTAAATTGGTCAAACTGTCCATTTGGGATACTACAACAAAGAAGTTACTAACAACAAACACTATTTTTGTTCCCCTCGGACGTGGTCGCATTGCAAAATGAATTTTTAGCAAACTGCTATGCACTCCTCTCCTCTGTTTAATCAAAACAAAATAACCAAAGATGCTGTGGCAAATAGTGGTGCCGTTTCCTCAAATGCGAATTCGATCTTTAAGCATTTTACACAACGAACAACGCAACCTCAGAAAAACAAACCACATTGGATTGATTGAAGAGATATAGATTTGTAGCATGGTCCCAGATCTGTTTTGTGCGGTCTTGCTAAACGGATATTGCCAATGTCACGGCGAGTTGTCAAGACCGTGAAAAAAACAGATGTGGGACCAGGCTAATAGAACTCAATTTGTGACTCGTTTTCAAATATGCGGAGGGAGTCGAAAAAAAGAGAACATAAAGAAGGCTGTTGTATAAAACACCTGTCTCTGGATTACATCTTCAAACTAAGGGGCAACCGTGGCATCCGTGACAGAGAAGCGTAAGAGAGTCTAGCTAGCTACATTTTCAGATATTATACCTTTCAAAATTGGTTTTCCTTAAAGTATTTTTCATTGCAAGTTAAAGTGTACTGCTAGCTAACGTTATGTGTATGATCTGTGTAGTAATATTATTCATATCTCAGAGCCATTTGCATTGCTCGTTTTATAGCCTAATGTTGACTAGCTAGCTAACACTGAACCTAGGTAGTTGGTTAGCTTTAGCTACCTGCAGATTCATGCAGGGTAGTAACGTTATGAGTTGGGATTATGGTTCATTGTTTAGCTAGCCAGATAGATGCCTAAACAAAAGACTCCACTATGCAAATAACCACTTCACTGTACCGTTTACACATTCTGTATCCTGTGCATGTGACAAATAAATGTTGATTTAATTTAATACACTGCGTGTTTACCAGAGACGGTAATGTGAAGAACAACATGACCTGCACAAAAGTCAAATTAGGATATAACGTTAGGCCAACGAGACAGAGTCCAAGTTCTAAAATCCTCTGGTAGAATACCCTGTTTTTTTTTTTTTGTCACACTCAAAACCGTAAGCTATTTTCTGTAATTAGCTCGCCATTAACTTCTAAATAATGATCTTGTTGTGAGTTTATTTTCCTGTAATAAATAATAGAAATGAGCTAAAGTTCAAATGTTGTCAGCGAAGTTATCTGACTAAACATTGTTTAGAAAGGTGCTTTTAGTTTTCTAGTTTGCTAGATTGACATTTACTAAAATTCCCTTTTAAACGGATGGGTTTACTGGTGTTAAAATCTAATTGTATTTGTCACATGTGCCAAGTACAACAGGTGTAGACCTTAGCGTGAAATGCTTACTTACAAGCCCTTAACCAACAATGCAGTTTTAAGAAAATAAGAGTTACGAAAATATTTACTAAATAAAACTAAAATAAAAACAAAAAATACAAAATATTAAGAAAAGAAAAGAATTAAAAAAAAAAAAAAAAAAAAATCCTCTGCTACTGGATCCTGGACTTCCTGACTATTCTGGACCACTAGGCTGCTGATGTCAGCCTGGCGTTTTCATAACAACAAGTTTTACGCCGGACGACAATAGAATGTGCATGATGTCACTGTGACAAGCGTCTACAGACGTGTCGATAGACGTAGTATAAACCAGCCTTTAGTTTTGATACCTTAGGTTGTTTAGTAGACTACAGTACTCACTCTGTTTAGCACATGGCCTCACATGTGAATCCTTAATGAGATGGGTGGGGCTAAAGGCTTAAGAGGGTGTGAACGATGCTCAGCGGGCGTATACAAAGAAGAGCTCTCCAGTAGGTGTACAAAAAAACATTCAAGTGCCATTTTCTCAAATGTGAGGTTACAAATGCGTCAACCTTCAAAGTATAATTATTTTCCCCATTGTTCCTCAACTGTAGTGTATGATATACAATTTTCTATCTCTGAGTCTCTACTTCTATCTCAGGTAAAAAAATAAAAAATAAAAAAAAAACTATTTCAAATGTTGCTACATGAGACCAAATCGAGCGGGTCGGTCAAATTTGTGCTGAAGACGTCGATTAAAACCCACATTGTGTGTCGGGTTTCGCCACATGAAGCAAGCAGCCGATATTGAGAGCCCCCTAGAAAGAAGTTGTGTATTGAGTCGCCGGGCAGATTTTGTCTGTTCAGCAGAGCTGTGGATTTTAACTGGCTGTGACAGACACAGAAAGACAGCCGCACTCCAGCCAGGAAGACACTCCCAAGGCCTGTATTCACAAAAGACCCGTGTTTACATCGGCAGCCCAAATCAGATCTATTGGCAGATTTTTCAAGGAATGTGTAAACAGCTAAAAAAAAAAAAAAAAACTGATGGAATCTGATCTTCCAGGCTAGCAGGAAGCTGGAGGGAGAAAGGAAACGTTGTCATGTATTCGCCTAACTAGCTAACACACCAATAAAAGGTGAGGACGGGGGGGGACACTGATGATAATGGTCTGTTTCGGGAAGGGTTATAAAGGAAGTGCTCTTTGGCCCAAGTCCATAGGCATCTGAGAAATATATTTTATAGTCCTGTTAGTTAATCGCCAACTGCAGTGTGTAGGGAATTAGTCTGTCTAGTAGTCAATGTTTCATTTCGGCCATGTCGGCCAGCAAACAGACGACGTCCTGAGGACGTCCAGGGGACAATGACATTGAAACAGTCCGATTTATTTCCTGGTCTTGTCCACTAGGTTCTGAAGGCGTGTGGACATAGTCGAGAGAAACAGAATGCAGAACTCTTTCCATTACAGACTGACCAGGTGAAGCCATGATCCCTTATCGATGTCACCTAAATCCACTTAAAATCATTGTAGATGAAGGGAAGGAGACAGGGTTAAAGAAAGATTTTTATGCCTTGAGACAATTGAGACATGGATAGTGCATGTGTGCAACTCAGAGGGTGAACGGGCAAGACAAAATATTTAAATGCATTTGAACAGGGTATGGTACTAGGTGTCAGGCGGACCGGTTTGTGTCAAGAACTGCAACGCTGCTGTGTTTTTCACTTTGAAGGAATTTGTAGGAAGAAAACAGAAACCGGTTACTCACGTAACCCCGGTTCTGTGAACCAATCATGATTTTCTTTAATTCATAGTTTCTCTCATGACCACATATTTCAAATCAGGCTGTTAAAATGTTAGCACTGTTATTATAGACCAGTATATTAGTACTGTTATTATAGACCAGTGTATTAGTGCTGTTGTTATAGACCAGTGTATTAGTACTGTTGTTATAGACCAGTGTATTAGTACTGTTATTATAGACCAGTGTATTAGTACTGTTGTTATAGACCAGTGTATTAGTACTGCTGTTATAGACCAGTGTATTAGTACTGCTGTTATAGACCAGTGTATTAGTACTGCTGTTATAGACCAGTGTATTATTGCTGTTATTATAGACCAGTGTATTAGTACTGCTGTTATAGACCAGTGTATTAGTACTGTTGTTATAGACCAGTGTATTAGTACTGTTGTTATAGACCAGTGTATTAGTACTGTTGTTATAGACCAGTATATTAGTTCTGTTGTTATAGACCAGTGTATTAGTACTGCTGTTATAGACCAGTGTATTAGTACTGTTGTTATAGACCAGTGTATTAGTACTGTTGTTATAGACCAGTGTATTAGTACTGTTGTTATAGACCAGTGTATTAGTACTGTTGTTATAGACCAGTGTATTAGTACTGTTGTTATAGACCAGTATATTAGTTCTGTTATTATAGACCAGTGTATTAGTACTGCTGTTATAGACCAGTGTATTAGTACTGCTGTTATAGACCAGTGTATTAGTACTGTTGTTATAGACCAGTGTATTAGTACTGTTGTTATAGACCAGTGTATTAGTACTGTTGTTATAGACCAGTGTATTAGTACTGTTGTTATAGACCAGTGTATTAGTACTGTTGTTATAGACCAGTGTATTAGTACTGCTGTTATAGACCAGTGTATTAGTACTGCTGTTATAGACCAGTGTATTAGTACTGTTGTTATAGACCAGTGTATTAGTACTGTTGTTATAGACCAGTGTATTAGTACTGCTGTTATAGACCAGTGTATTAGTACTGTTGTTATAGACCAGTGTATTAGTACTGTTGTTATAGACCAGTGTATTAGTACTGTTGTTATAGACCAGTGTATTAGTACTGCTGTTATAGACCAGTGTATTAGTACTGTTATTATAGACCAGTATATTAGTACTGTTATTATAGACCAGTGTATTAGTACTGCTGTTATAGACCAGTGTATTAGTACTGCTGTTATAGACCAGTGTATTAGTACTGTTATTATAGACCAGTGTATTAGTACTGTTATTATAGACCAGTGTATTAGTACTGCTGTTATAGACCAGTGTATTAGTACTGTTGTTATAGACCAGTGTATTAGTACTGTTGTTATAGACCAGTATATTAGTACTGTTGTTATAGACCAGTGTATTAGTACTGTTGTTATAGACCAGTGTATTAGTACTGCTGTTATAGACCAGTGTATTAGTACTGCTGTTATAGACCAGTGTATTAGTACTGTTGTTATAGACCAGTGTATTAGTACTGTTATTATAGACCAGTGTATTAGTACTGTTATTATAGACCAGTGTATTAGTACTGCTGTTATAGACCAGTGTATTAGTACTGTTGTTATAGACCAGTGTATTAGTACTGTTGTTATAGACCAGTGTATTAGTACTGTTGTTATAGACCAGTGTATTAGTACTGCTGTTATAGACCAGTGTATTAGTACTGTTGTTATAGACCAGTGTATTAGTACTGTTATTATAGACCAGTGTATTAGTACTGTTGTTATAGACCAGTGTATTAGTACTGCTGTTATAGACCAGTGTATTAGTACTGCTGTTATAGACCAGTGTATTAGTACTGTTGTTATAGACCAGTGTATTAGTACTGCTGTTATAGACCAGTGTATTAGTACTGCTGTTTCAATGCACAGAGTGACATAGGATGGATTTACCGACAGATCGTTTAACGTTCATGGTTTATTACCATTTTATAACAGCGGCCGGGTGGAACAAACCACAGATTCATATCACCATGGAGATAAGAACTGCACAGGCTTATATATATATATAACATATATATTTTTAAAGTGTTATTTCTTACTTTTGTAGGTATTTTTCTTAAACCTGAATTGTTCGTTAAGGACCTGTAAGTAAGCATTTCACTGTAAGGTCTAAGCCTGTTGTATTCGGGTTGCATGTGACAAATACATTTTGTATTTGATAAGTCTAATCTTCACACTTGTCTTCATGGTGCCGACGGCGTTCCACCGAGCCTCACCTGCCAGGTAGACAGCGAAGGAGATGAATCGATGGTATCGGACCAGGAACTGGAGTGAATCCTCTCTCTGGACCAACGCACCAAAGTACTCCGCCAACGTCTCACCATAGAAGAAGTAGTTCACACAAACTAGGAAGTACCTAAAAAAACCAAAAAAAAAAACAAGTCAGAAAACAAGTCAGAAACAATTTTATTAATTCCTTTGGTTTCGTGCGTGTCCTTTTGGTTTTGTTTGTTTTGTTTTCAGAGGTTAGAGTTCACTTGGTGAGGGTTGGTCTGTTCAAAGGGCACGTTGTGTGTACTTTTCTTAACGGACTTGCCTAGTTAAATAAATAAAATGTGTTCAAACTACCAGCATGGCAGTGGCATTCGCTCAGAGTTTGGCTCAACTCAAGCATTGGCGTGTATGAGTTTGTTTGTGTGCGTTTATGGGAAAAGGTGCTCTGCTCTACAGAACCCCCCCCCCCAAAAAAAACGAGGCGAGGGGAACACTCTATATTCAGACTATTACCTGAAAAATAAAACTAGTTGACATTTTTGACAGAGAGACTGTTAAACCCCCCAATCTCTGGCCCTGGGATACAAAAAGCACAAACTTGAGATAAATAACTCTCCAGCACAGCAGAGGCTACCATCCCCCAGATTCACACCTCTGGCCCTGGGTATTCCGTTGCTTGGGGGTTGCCAAAGGGCCTTTCCAGAACACCTTCCCCTGGCTAGAGTCTTGTGACCTGGTCAGACAGGATTGTACAGGGCGAGGCTCTCAACACTTCAACCCCAACACAGTCCTGTTCTTCAGTTGGACACAGATGTCCCATAGGGATAACAGGTCAGAAGAACTTTGCACCACAACAACTCACCTCTAGGCCCTTCCTATAAGGACAAGCCTCCGCCCTGGACTTCCTAACCACGCGTTAGTGCCTGGAGAACCACTTTCTGTTTGGTGTGGGGTGATAAAGTGTAGATGGTATCCCTGTCTCCTGTGGGGTGATAAAGTGTAGATGGTATCCCTGTCTCCTGTGGGGTGATAAAGTGTAGATGGTATCCCTGTCTCCTGTGGGGTGATAAAGTGTAGATGGTATCCCTGTCTCCTGTGGGGTGATAAAGTGTAGATGGTATCCCTGTCTCCTGTGGGGTGATAAAGTGTAGATGGTATCCCTGTCTCCTGTGGGGTGATAAAGTGTAGATGGTATCCCTGTCTCCTGTGGGGTAATAAAGTGTAGATGAGAGAGAGGGGAAGGGGGACAAATAGAAGGGGGGGACAGGGAGAAGAGAAAAGAGAGCAAGAGACAGAGACAGAGAGAATAACGAGAGGGGGGAGTGGGAGATAGAGACGTAGAGAGATGGGAGTGAGAAAAATAATAAATCGAGACAGAAAGAAAGATATAGTTGGTCCTTACCAGCTGAGTGTCCTGAACCAGGGCAGCTCGTAGGAATGGTAGACTCTGTAGCCTATTTCGATGATCTCCTGAAAACACTTGATCTGGATGGTCATCACCTACCAAGGAGAGAGAACGAGAGAGAAGGGGGGTTAGGACCAGTGTTGGGGGTAGCCCATATAAAATAATAACTTTTTTGCGGGTAATGTAACTCATAACTTTTATTTTTTAAATGCCGTAATATTATGAACTCCCTTTTTCAAGTAACATGCCTGACCTTCACGTTATTTCCAGAAAATAATCGGTCATGGGGTTTTCCATGATCTGATCTGGAGAATCCAGATGAAAATGTATAGAGGGTGCGCCTTCGATCGTTGCTGTTGATTGCTTCCGTGATAGCAAAGTCTACTGTAATTATCCAATAGAATGAAGCGAGGCGTTTTTAAAACGCTGTTACTTTATTGTTAACAAGAGGGTTATCTGCGTAACTGTCAGGCAGAGATATTCAGGTGTTTTGGCTGCTTCCCAATACACCTTACAATGTCGCAAAAAAATATTGCAGACCGTTGCTGAAATTGATCCTGAAGGAAAATAACATTACTCTATTATGCTGGACTACCGTGGTGTCCCTCCCACCACCTCTATAATGCTGGACTACCGTGGTGTCCCTCCCACCTCTCGTTACTCTATAATGCTGGACTACCGTGGTGTCCCTCCCACCTACTCTATAATGCTGGACTACCGTGGTGTCCCTCCCACCTCTCGTTACTCTATAATGCTGGACTACCGTGGTGTCCCTCCCACCTCTCGTTACTCTATAATGCTGGACTACCGTGGTGTCCCTCCCACCTCTCGTTACTCTATAATGCTGGACTACCGTGGTGTCCCTCCCACCTCTCGTTACTCTATAATGCTGGACTACCGTGGTGTCCCTCCCACCTCTCGTTACTCTATAACGCTGATCATAACCCAAATTTTATAATGTGTGTATGGCTCAAAACACATTTCTGGGATGGTTATTAGTGCATTCAATGTGTAGTATAGTGGTTTCGATACATATGAGCTTAGTTGATTGAGTTAAGTCCCGGCCAATATTTTCACGTTAAAATTTCCACTGCATATTAGTAGACTATCGTTGGTTTCTCCTTTAAAAGTAGTGTCATACCGCAGCATTCTGTGGCACGCTATCTAATTGTCAGCCATTTTTTCTATTAATGCAAGTTATTGCTAGTTTGACCACCAGAGGGCATCTTTGAGAAGCATTTTATAGTCTTCCATATTGACAATACTAGAGAATTTAAAACCTTTTTTTGTAACAACATAGTATATGGAATTGATTTTAATTAATATTATGGTGTTTCTATTCCGATAAAAACGAAAAACCAAACCCTTAGGGTTCCCGTTAGGATGGGATGGAAAATATGGCACTGTACAACGTGACGGTCGGAAGTAGGCTACAGCATAAGAGGATTCTAAATTGTTTGCCTTCATTAGACAACTTTGTTCCAATATTTCTGTAAATCAGTGATATTTATTCCCATAGTAATTCGTTATGGATCTATAACTAAATCAACATCATACTGTGCAGTCTGACAAGTAAACATAGCCTACACAATACATACTGTAGTAAACATGGGAAAGTGCCTAATTCCTTACATAAGGGAGAGCGGGCCATGTCTGTACTAGAGAATGGCGGGCACGCGGGAGACCGGGGTTCAATTCCCTGATGGGGAGGAAGGAGTAGGCTGTCCTTGAAAATAAGAATTTGTTCTTAACTGATTCCATATGTGTTATTTCATAGTTGTGATGTCTTCACTGTTATTCTACAATGTAGAAAATAGTAAAAATAAGAAAAAAATCCTGGAATGAGTAGGTGTGTCCAAACTTTTGACTGGTACTTGCTTAATTCATTTGATTAATATTATCTTGTTTCTATTCCAAGAAAAAAAACGGAAAAACCCTCTGGGTTTCCATTAGGATGGAACAGAAAATATGGCGCTGTACAACGTGATGGTCGGCAGTACAGTAGTGGGCTATGTAGCTAAAGAATCCCTGTGTCGTGCGGGCAGGGCACGCGGGAGACCGGGGTTCAATACCCCCAGACGGGGAGGAAGGAGTAGGCTGTCCTTGTAAATAAGAATGTTTTTCTGAACTGACTTGCCTACTTAAATATAGGTTACACCAAGAGCTAACATTTCTGCTCCGTAATGTTCTAATTTTTGTCTAACCAATACCCGAATGGAGATTAAGTGAAAATAAAAATCTCATTCATTTATCAAGACCAGTCCCCATGCTTGTCTCAGAGCAGCGCGAAACAGTGCTAAAATACTTGTAGGCTTTTGCTTCAAATCCTATTGCTTCTAACTTCTAGCTCAACCAGGGCGGCAGGTAGCCTAGTGGTTAGAGCGTTGGACTTGTAACCGGAGGGTTGCAAGTTCGAATCCCCGAGCTGACAAGGAAAAAATCTGTCGCTCTGCCCCTGAACAAGGCAGTTAACCCACTGTTCCTCGGCGCCAAGACGTGGATGTCGATTAAGGCAGCCCCCGCACCTCTCTGATTCAGAGGGGTTGGGTTAAATGCGGAAGAAACATTTCGGTTGAAGGCATTCGGTTGTACAACTGACTAATAATGGTGACTTTGACTTTGACTTTGACTTCAATATGCTCTTTAAATAAATAAAGACCTACACCACTTTTAACAGCACATTAGTCAACATGAATGAAACTCATTTTGCCTATGGTGGGCCTACAGTATATCAAAAAATATAATTTTCATTTCCTGGGAGGGTTGGGGGATACCACCTAGCTCAAGTTGGGGAGGGGGTCACACCTAGCTCAAGTAGAGGAGGGGGGTTCACACCTAGCTCAAGTAGGGGAGGGGGGTTCACACCTAGCTCAAATTAGGCTAAATAGCGATTTTCGTAAATTAACTTGATAACGAAAAAATATGCACAATCGTTTGTCTCTACATTTTAACTAACATATTGCTCTCAATTGTACATGTTTTGCTTGACTTGTTATAAATCCACATACCACTAATATGAACATGTTGTTATGAAGCCACATACCACTAATATGAACATGTTATGAAGCCACGTACCACTAATATGAACATGTTATGAAGCCACGTACCACTAATATGAACATGTTGTTATGAAGCCACGTACCACTAATATGAACATGTTGTTATGAAGCCACGTACCACTAATATGAACATGTTGTTATGAAGCCACATACCACTAATATGAACATGTTATGAAGCCACGTACCACTAATATGAACATGTTGTTATGAAGCCACGTACCACTAATATGAACATGTTGTTATGAAGCCACATACCACTAATATGAACATGTTGTTATGAATCCACGTACCACTAATATGAACATGTTGTTATGAATCCACGTACCACTAATATGAACATGTTGTTATGAATCCACGTACCACTAATATGAACATGTTGTTATGAATCCATGTACCACTAATATGAACATGTTGTTATGAAGCCACGTACCACTAATATGAACGTGTTATGAAGCCACGTACCACTAATATGAACGTGTTATGAAGCCACGTACCACTAATATGAACGTGTTATGAAGCCACGTACCACTAATATGAACATGTTATGAAGCCACATACCACTAATATGAGCATGACGGGTCCCAGGTAGATCATCATGAAGAATCCTGATATCATGGCCATGGATAGAACCCCTCGTATACAGCAGTTCTTCCATCTGGAAAAAGACACACAACCATCAATACACACACAGACACACAACCATCAATACACACAACCATCAACACACAGACACACAACCATCAATACACACAACCATCAATACACACACACACACAACCATCAATACACACACACACACACAGACACCCACCCATCAATACACACACACACAACCATCAACACACACACACACACCCACCCATCAATACACACACACACACACACACACACACACACCCACCCATCAATACACACACACACACACCCATCAATACACACACACACACACACACACACACACACACACACCCATCAATACACACACACACACACACCCATCAATACACACACACACACACACCCATCAATACACACACACACACACACACACACACACACACAACCATCAATACACACACACACACACACACAACCATCAATACACACACACACACACACAACCATCAATACAGACACACACACAGCCATCAATACAGACACACAACCATCAATACAGACACACACACACAGACACACAACCAGTGAGCTCCAACAGTACTGGGACAGTGGGCTCCAACAGTACTGGGACAGTGGGCTCCAACAGTACTGGGACAGTGGGCTCCAACAGTACTGGGACAGTGGGCTCCAACAGTACTGGGACAGTGGGCTCCAACAGTACTGGGACAGTGGGCTCCAACAGTACTGGGACAGTGGGCTCCAGTGCTGGGACAGTGAGCTCCAACAGTACTGGGACAGTGGGCTCCAACAGTACTGGGACAGTGAGCTCCAACAGTATTGGGACAGTGAGCTCCAACAGTACTGGGACAGTGGGCTCCAACAGTACTGGGACAGTGGGCTCCAACAGTACTGGGACAGTGGGCTCCAACAGTACTGGGACAGTGGGCTCCAACAATACTGGGACAGTGAGCTCCAACAGTACTGGGACAGTGGGCTCCAACAGTACTGGGACAGTGCCCATGTTGTTGTTCTTTTGCCTCTGTACTCCAGCACTTTGGATTTGAAAATGACACAATGACTGATGTTAAAGCGCAAACTGTCAGCTTTAATATTCGTTTTTTTCCCCATCCATATCGGGCGAACCGTTTAGAAATTACAGTACTTCTTGTACAGAGTCCCCCCCCCCATTTTAGGGGGACCAAAAGCATTGGACAAATTCACTATGAGAATAGAATATGTTTCTAAACACTTCTACATTAATGTGGATGCTGCCAAGATTACGGATAATCCTGAATGAATCGTGAATAATAACGATGAATGACAAAGTTAGACGCACAAATATATATTTTTAGGAATATGGGACCAAATACTAAACTTTTTGACTTCTTTAATACCTACTTCTAAGTCCCCTAAAATGGAGGGGACTATGTACAAGAAGTACTGTAATTTCTAAACGTTTTACCCGATATAGATAAAAAAATTAAAAAAAAACTCAAATTAAAGCTGCACTTTAAACTCATTGTATCGTTTCAAATCCAAAGTGCTGAAGTGCAGAGCCAAAACCAAAACATTTTTCACTGTCCCAATATCTTTGGAGCTCATTAATGTTTGGCACATAAATCTAGACAGGCTAAATATACTTGATTGTACACACGGGATAGGCATGCTTCAATCCAGGAATAAACTGATGTACAGAGCCTGGTACTGGAGCGTCACTGTACCACCAAGAAACAAAGCAGCATCATGAAAACAAAAGTGGCTTGCTGTGCTGCCGCCTTGCTGCCTCTGCAAACCAATACATATAGTCTCCCTCCCTCCTCCTCCCCCACTCCACTCTCCCTCTCCACTCTCCCTCTCCACTCTCCCTCCCACCTCTCGTTACTCTATAATGCTGGACTACCGTGGTGTCCCTCCCACCTCCTCTATAATGCTGGACTACCGTGGTGTCCCTCCCACCTCCTCTATAATGCTGGACTACCGTGGTGTCCCTCCCACCTCCTCTATAATGCTGGACTACCGTGGTGTCCCTCCCACCTCCTCTATAATGCTGGACTACCGTGGTGTCCCACCCACCTCCTCTATAATGCTGGACTACCGTGGTGTCCCTCCCACCTCCTCTATAATGCTGGACTACCGTGGTGTCCCTCCCACCTCCTCTATAATGCTGGACTACCGTGGTGTCCCTCCCACCTCCTCTATAATGCTGGACTACCGTGGTGTCCCTCCCACCTCCTCTATAATGCTGGACTACCGTGGTGTCCCTCCCACCTCCTCTATAATGCTGGACTACCGTGGTGTCCCACCCACCTCCTCTATAATGCTGGACTACCGTGGTGTCCCTCCCACCTCCTCTATAATGCTGGACTACCGTGGTGTCCCTCCCACCTCCTCTATAATGCTGGACTACCGTGGTGTCCCTCCCACCTCCTCTATAATGCTGGACTACCGTGGTGTCCCTCCCACCTCCTCTATAATGCTGGACTACCGTGGTGTCCCTCCCACCTCCTCTATAATGCTGGACTACCGTGGTGTCCCTCCCACCTCCTCTATAATGCTGGACTACCGTGGTGTCCCTCCCACCTCCTCTATAATGCTGGACTACCGTGGTGTCCCTCCCACCTCCTCTATAATGCTGGACTACCGTGGTGTCCCTCCCACCTCCTCTATAATGCTGGACTACCGTGGTGTCCCTCCCACCTCCTCTATAATGCTGGACTACCGTGGTGTCCCTCCCACCTCCTCTATAATGCTGGACTACCGTGGTGTCCCTCCCACCTCCTCTATAATGCTGGACTACCGTGGTGTCCCTCCCACCTCCTCTATAATGCTGGACTACCGTGGTGTCCCTCCCACCTCTCGTTACTCTATAATGTTGATCATAACCCAAATGTTATAATGTGTGTGTGTGTGGCTCGAAACACATTTCTGTGTGATTATTATAGTGCATTCAATGTGTGGTATAGGAGTACATCCCACCTCTCAGTCCCTCCTGTGAGGATGTTCACGTGTGTGGTTACCTGGGGTTGAGGCCCTCCACGGCCTCTTTGAGGAACTGTGGAGTGTTGTCCGCTGTGGAGGGAGGAACGGATGGGGTACCAGCTTTAGACTCACAGTCTCCGTCTCCTCCAGCCTCACCAGGCAGACCCAGTCTGTCCTCTCCGTCTGCCTCCTAACACACACACACACGAAAGGGAGAGGCAGAGAGAGCAAGTTAGACTAGAAATGCCAGTGTGTCAGCAACAAAGAAAAACAACGCAGGCACGATCTAAAATATCCTAGATTAGACTAGTCATTCTGCTACAGTACTGGAGTATAGATCTAAAGATACTAGATTAGACTAGTCATTCTGCTACAGTACTGGAGTATAGATCTAAAGATCCTAGATTAGACTAGTCATTCTGCTACAGTACTGGAGTATAGATCTAAAGATCCTAGATTAGACTAGTCATTCTGCTACAGTACTGGAGTATAGATCTAAAGATCCTAGATTAGACTAGTCATTCTGCTACAGTACTGGAGTATAGATCTAAAGATCCTAGATTAGACTAGTCATTCTGCTACAGTACTGGAGTATAGGCTATTTCTGAAACATAGGAGGAAAGTGGGTCTCTCAATTCAATTCAAGGGGCTTTATTGGCATGAGAAACATATGTTAACATTGCCAAAGCAAGTGAAGTAGATAATATACAAAAGTGAAAAAATTTACTAAAAGGAACAGTAAACATTACACTTACAGAAGTTCCAAAAGAATAAAGACATTACAAATGTCACATTATGTCTATATACAGTGTTGTAACGATGTGCAAATAGTTAAAGTACAAAAGGGAAAATAACATAAATATGGGTTGAATTTACAGTGGTGTTTGTTCTTCACTGGTTGCCCTTTTCCTGTGGCAACAGGTCACACATCTTGCTGCTGTGATGTCACACTGTGGTATTTCACCCAATAGATATGGGAGTCTATCATAATTGGGTTTGTTTTCTAATTCTTTGTGGATCTGTGTAATCTGAGGGAAATATGTGTCTCTAATATGGTCATACATTGGGCAGGAGGTTAGGAAGTGCAGCTCAGTTTCCACTATATTTTGTGGACAGTGTGCACATAGCCTGTCTTCTCTTGAGAGCCAGGTCTGCCTAAAGCGGCCTCTCTCAATAGCAAGGCTATGCTTAATTCTTTTCAATGTGTCAAGTACTTATCTTTTTGTTATCTCATGATTTGGTTGGGTCTAATTGTGTTGCTGTCCTGGGGCTCTGTGGGGTCTGTTTGTGAAGAGAGCCCCAGGACCAGCTTGCTTAGGAGACTCTTCTCCAGGTAGTGTGATGGTGGTGGTAGTGTGATGGTTTGTGGATGCTTTGTTGCCTCAGGACCTGGACGACTTGCCTTAATAGAAGGAACCATGAATTCTGCTCTGTATCAGAGAATTCTACAGGAGACTGTCAGGCCGTCCGTCCGTCAGTGAGCTGAAGCTGAAGCCCAGCTGGGTCATGCAGCGAGACAATGATTCAAAACACACAATCAAGTCTACGTGAAAATGGCTAAGTAGTCAAAGTCCAGGACCACGGAAAAAGAAGGAACAGCACGTCAGAAATCAGCGAATGTAATTGAAGAATCCATAAATTGGAAAACACTAAAACAAACAACACGAAGCGCTATCTATCCAAAACGGAGATGGGTAGTTCCACTTCTCCAATCTTTTTGGCTCTATAACAAAGAACAAACAGCAAAAACATATACATGATCAAATATAATCAACTATTAAAGACTACCAGAACCCATTGGATTCTCCAATTACCTTGAATGAACTACAGGACAATACAAACCCTGCAACCCAAAAAGGTCTGTGGTGTTGATGGTGTCCTCAATGAAATGATCAAATATACAGAACACAAATTCCAATTGGCTATACCAAAACTCTTCAACATCATCCTTAGCTTTGGCATCTTCCCCAATATTTGGAACCAAGGACTGATTACCCCAACCCACGAAAGGAGACAAATTTGACCCCAATAACTACCGTGGGAATATGAGTCAACAGCAACCTTGGGAAAATCCTCTGCATTATCATTAACAGCAGACTGGTACATTTCCTCAGTGAAAACAATGTACTGAGCAAATGTCAAATTGGCTTTTTACCAAATTACCATACAACAGACCACGTATTCACCCTGCACACCCTAATTGACAAACAAACAAACAAACAAACCAAAACAAAGGCAAAGTCTTCTCATGCTTTGTTGATTTAAAAAAAAAGCCTTCGACTCAATTTGGCATTAGGGTCTGCTATACAAATTGCTGGAAAGTGGTGTTGGGGGAAAAACATACAACATTATAAAATCCATGTACACAAACAAGTGTGCAGTTAAAATTGGAAAAAAACATTTCTTTCCACAGGGCCGTAGGGTGAGATAGGGATACAGCTTAAGCCCCACCCTCTTCAACATATATATCAACGAATTGGCGAGGGCTCTAGAACAGTCTGCAGCACCCGGCCTCACCCTACTAGAATCTGAAGTCAAATGTCTACTGTTTACTGATGGTTGGGGACAAAAGCACCAGATCAAGGAGGGCCTACAGCAGCACCTCGATCTTCTGCACAGATTCTTCCAGACCTGGGCCCTGACCGTAATTAACGGTGTTCCAAAAAAGGTCCAGTCGCCAGGACCACGAATACAAATTCCATCTAAACACCGTTGCCCTAGAGCACACAAAACTATATTTACCTCGGCCTAAACATCAGCGCCACAGGTAACTTCCACAAAGCTGTGAACGAGCTGAGAGACAAGGCAAGAAGGGCTTTCTATGCCATCAAAAGGAACAAAATTTGACATGCCAATAAGGATCTTGCTAAAAAATAAAACACCAAATAATGCATGCAGAGCAGAATTAGGCCGATACCCACTAATTATCAAAATGCAGAAAAGAGACGTTAAATTCTACAACCACCTAAAAGGAAGTGATTCCCAAACCTTCCATAACTAAGCCATCACCTACAGAGAGATGAACCTGGAGAAGAGTCCCCTAAGCAATCTGGTCCTGGGCCTCTGTTCACAAACACAAACAGACCCCACAGAGCCCCAGGACAGCAACACAATTAGACCCAACCAAATCATGAGATAACAAAAAGATAATTCTTTTCAATGTGTCAAGTAATTAACAAAAAAAAACAGAGCAAACTAGAACGCTATTTAGCCCTAAACAGAGAATACACAGTGGCAAAATACCTGACCACTATGACTGACCAAAAATTAAGGAAAGCTTTGACTATGTACAGACTCAGTGAGCATAGCCTTGCTATTGAGAAAGGCCGCTTCAGGCAGACCTGGCTCTCAAGAGAAGACAGGCTATGTGCACACTGCCCACAAAATATAGTGGAAACTGAGCTGCACTTCCTAACCTCCTGCCAAATGTATGACCATATTAGAGACACAGATTTCCCTTAGATTACACAAATCCACAAAGAATTTGAAAACAAACCCAATTATGATAAACTCCCATATCTATTGGGTGAAATACCACAGTGTGACATCACAGCAGCAAGATGTGTGACCTTTTGCCACAGGAAAAGGGCAACCAGTGAAGAACAAACACTACTGTAAATACAACCCATATTTATGTTATTTTCCCTTTTGTACTTTAACTATTTGCACATCATTACAACACTGTATATATACACACACACACAAAATATTAAATTTGAAATGTATTTTTTTTATTTTGGAACTTCTGGGAGTGTAATGTTTACTGTAAATTTCACTTTTGTTTATTATCTACTTTACTTGCTTTGGCAACGTTAACATACCAATAAAGCCCTGTAAATGTTGAGAGAGCGCGAGCGAGAGAAAGAAAGAGAGCGAGCGAGAGAAGGAGAGCGAACGAGAGCAGTAGGCCAGGTGATGAGCTACTCAGTAAATGAGACTAGGATAAATCGCCAACAGCCAGGGAAGAAACAGCCCTGTGTGTGTGTGTGTGTAAACAGTACACCACCAAGGCCATGCTACAGAAGCAGAAAGAGCACCATTCAGGGAGAAATTAATGAGAGGGAGAGCAGTGAGGTACACACACACTGACCCCCCGTCTCTACCCAGAAATTGAACAGTTGCCCTGATGGTATCTGGTGCCTCTCACCTTCTCTATAAAAGCTTTGCAGAGGGACCATCCCTTTAAATTCTTTGCACAATGTCTGGACGGTCCCCTCTATCCACCCTGGTCCATTTAACTGCTTTGCAGAGGTGGCAGAAAACTGAGGCCCAGCCTGATTAGGGATTCATTCTCACTAGGGCAGCAAATGAACACGGACAAAAAGTCAGGCCAACAAACATGCATTCTGTTCTGTGCTGCTTTGTAGTGCCAGACTGTGTTTGGCCTGGCTGGAGTCTAGTAAGCTACCGCCGCGGCTGGAGACTAGTAAGCTACCGCCGCGGCTGGAGACTAGTAAGCTACCGCCGCGGCTGGAGACTAGTAAGCTACCGCCGCGGCTGGAGTCTAGTAAGCTACCGCCGCGGCTGGAGTCTAGTAAGCTACCGCCGGCTGGAGTCTAGTAAGCTACCGCCGCGGCTGGAGTCTAGTAAGCTACCGCCGCGGCTGGAGTCTAGTAAGCTACCGCCGCGGCTGGAGTCTAGTAAGCCTCCATCCCAAATGGACACTTATTCCCTATGTAGTGCACTACTTTTGAGCAGGGCCCATATTGTATTTTAGTCAAGGCTCATCCAATATAACTACTGCTGTCCACACCTTTTCCATTCATATAAACAGACTTCCTCCGTCTTTGTTAGCCGGCCTGCTAGACTTTGCTAGCTTGTGGTCCCTGGCTAGCTGTCTGAAACGCCGTGTCCCCAGCCAGCCTCACTACTAACTTGACCCTTATGTTCACTAGGCTAAGCATGCCTCTCCTCAATGTCAATATGCCTTGTCCATTGCTGTTCTGGTTAGTGTTTGTCTTATTTCACTGTAGAGCCTCTAGCCCTGCTCAATATGCCTTATCCAACCCTTTAGTTCCACCTCCCACACATGCAATGACATCACCTGGTTTAAATGTTTCTAGAGACAATATCTCTTTCATCATCACCCAATGCCTAGGTTTACCTCCACTGTATTTACGTCCTACCATACCTTTGTCTGTACATTATGCCTTAAATCTATTTTATCGCCCCCTGAAACCTGTTATTTTTACTCTCTGTTCAGAACGTCCTATACGACCAGTCATTATAGCCTTTAGCCGTACCCTTATCCTACTCCTCCTCTGTTCCTCTGGTGATATAGAGGTTAATACAGGCCCTGCAGTGCCTAGCTCCACTCCTATTCCCCAGGCCCTCTCATTTGTTGACTTCTGCAACCGTAAAAGCCTTCATGCATGTTAACATTAGAAGCCTCCTCCCTAAGTTTGTTTTACTCACTGCTTTAGCACACTCTGCCAACCCGGATGTCCTAGCCGTGTCTGAATCCTGGCTTAGGAAGACCACCAATAACACTGAAATTTCCATCCCTAACTATAACATCTTCAGACAAGATAGAACGGCCAAAGGGGGCGGTGTTGCTATCTATTGCTGAGATAGCCTGCAGAGTTCTGTCTTGCTTTCCAGGTCCATACCCAAACAATTTGAACTTTTACTTTTAAAAATCTGCCTTTCTAGAAACAAGTCTCTCACTGTTGCCGCTTGCTATAGACCACCCTCTGCCCCCAGCTGTGCTCTGGACACCATATGTGAACTGATTGCCCCCCATCTATCTTCAGAGTTCGTGCAGCTAGATGACCTAAACTGGGACATGCTTAACACCCCGGCCATCCTACAATCTAAGCTTGATGCCCTCAACCTCACACAAATAATAATTGAACCTACTAGGTACAATCCCAAAGCCGTAAACACGGGAACCCTCATAGATGTAATCCTAACTAACTTGCCCTCCAAATACACCTCTGCTGTTTTCAACCAAGATCTCAGCGATCACTGCTTTATTGCCTGCATCCGTAATGGGTTTGCGGTCAAACGATCTCCCCTCATTACTGTTAAACGTTCCCTAAAACACTTCAGCGAGCAGGCCTTTCTAATTGACCTGGCCAGGGTATCCTGGAAGGATACTGACCTCATCCCGTCAGTAGAGGATGCCTGGTTATTCTTTAAAAGTGCCTTCCTCACCATCTTAAATAAGCATGCCCCATTCAAGAAATTTAGAACCAGGAATAGATATAGCCCTTGGTTCTCTCCAGACCTGACTGCCCTTGACCAGCGCAAAAACATCCTGTGGCGTTCTGCATTAGCATCGAACAGCCCCCGTGATATGCAACTTTTCAGGGAAGTCAGGAACCAATATACGCTGGCAGTTATGAAAGCCAAGGCTAGCTTTTTCAAGCAGAAATTTGCCTCCTGTAACACAAACTCCAAAAAGTTCTGGGACACTGTTAAGTCCATGGAGAATAAGAGCACCTCCTCCCAGCTGCCCACTGCATCGTGGATTCACCACCGATAAATCCACGATAATCGAGAATTTCAATAAGCATTTTTCTACGGCTGGCCATGCTTTCCACCTGGCTACCCTTACCCCGGTCAACAGCACTGCACCCCCCTCAGCAACTTGCCAAAGCCTCCCCCACTTCTCCTTCTCCCAAATCCAGTCAGCTGATGTTCTAAAAGAGCTGCGAAATCTGGACCCCTACAAATCAGCCGGGCTAGACAATCTGGACCCTTTCTTTTTAAAATGATCTGCCGAAATTGTTGCAACCCCTATTACTAGCCTGTTTAACCTCTCTTTCGTGACGTCTGAGATTCCCAAAGACCGGAAAGCAGCTGCGGTCATCCCCCTCTTCAAAGGGGAGACACTCTTGACCCAAACTGCTATAGACCTATATCCATCCTACCCTGCCTTTCTAAGGTCTTTGAAGGCCAAGTTAACAAACAAATTACCGACCATTTCGAATCCTACCGTACCTTTTCCGCTATGCAATCTGGTTTCAGGGCTGGTCATGGGTGCACCTCAACCACGCTCAAGGTCCTAAATGACATCATAACCGCCATCGATAAGAGACATTATTGTGCAGCCGTTTTCATTGATCTGGCCAAGGCTTTCGACTCTGTCAATCAAATCATCCTTATCGGCAGACTCGACAGCCTTGGTTTCTCAAATGACTGCCTTGCATGGTTCACCAATTACTTTTCTGATACAGTTCAGTGTGTCAAATCAGAGGGCCTGTTGTCCGGGCCTCTGGCAGTCTCCATGGGGGTGCCACAGGGTTCAATTCTTGGGCCGACTCTCTTCTCTGTATACATCAATGATGTCGCTCTTGCTGCAGGTGAGTCTCTGATTCACCTCTATGCAGACGACACCCTTCTGTATACTTCCGGCCCCTCTTTGGACACTGTGTTAACTACCCTCCAGACGAGCTTCAATGCCATTACAACTCTCCTTCCGTGGCCTACAACTGCTCTTAAACGCAAGTAAAACTAAATGCATGCTCTTCAACCGATCGCTTCCCGCACCTGTCCCCCCGTCCAGCATCACTACTCTGGACGGTTCTGACTTAGATTATGTGGAAAACTACAAATACCTAAGGTGTCTGATTAGACTGTAAACTCTCACATCAAACATCTCCAATCTAAAATTAAATCTAGAATTGGCTTCCTATTTCGCAACAAAGCTTCCTTCACTCATGCTGCCAAACATACCCTCGTAAAACTGACCATCCTACCGATCCTCGACTTCGGTGATGTAATTTACAAAATAGCCTGCAATACTCTACTCAACAAACTGGATGCAGTCTATCACAGTGCCATCCGTTTTGTTACCAAAGCCCCATATACCACCCACCACTGCGACCTGTACGCTCTCGTAGGCTGGCCTTCGCTTTACACTCGTTGCCATATCCACTGGCTCCTGGTCATCTACAAGTCCCTGCTAGGTAAAGTCCCGCCTTATCTCAGCTCGCTAGTCACCTTAGCAGCACCAACCCGTAGCACGCGCTCCAGCAGGTATATCTCACTGGTCACCCCCAAAGCCAATTCCTCCTTTGGCCGACTCTCCTTCCAGTTCTCTGCTGCCTATGACTGGAACGAACTTCAAAAATCTCTGAAACTGGAGACACTAATCTCCCGCAACAGCTTCCAGCACCAGCTGTCAGAGCAGCTCACAGACCACTGTACCTGTTTATAGCCAATCTGTAAATAGCCCAACCAACTACCTCATCCCCTACCGTATTGATCTTGTTCCTTTGCACCCCAGTTTTTCTACATTGCACATTCATCTACTGCACATTTTTACCATTCCAGTGTTAAATTGCTATATTGTAATTACTCTGCCACAATGGGCTATTTATTGTCTTACCTTCCTTATCCTACCTCATTTGCACTCTTTGTATATAGATTTGGTTTTTTTTTCTACTGTACTATTGACTGTATGTTTGTTTTACTCCATGTGTAACTCTGTGTTGTTGTTATGTGTCGAACTGCTTTGCTTTATCTCGGCCAGGTCGCAGTTGTAAATGAGAACTTGTTCTCAACTTGCCTACCTGTATTATGACATCATATAGAACTACCTGGTTAAATAAAGGTTAAATAAAAAAATATACTGTCCATACTATCTAACTACTGTCTATACACACCATCCTATATACAGTTGAAGTTGGATGTTTACATACACTTAGGTCTTCCAAATGGACAATGACCCCAAGCATACTTCCAAAGTTGTGGCAAAATGGCTTAAGGACAACAAAGTCAAGGTATTGGAGTGGCCATCACAAAGCCCTGACCTCAATCCTAAAAGAAAATGTGTGGGCAGAACTGAAAAAGCGTGTGCGAGCAAGGAGGCCTACAAACCTACAACAAAGTACTGAGTAAAGGGTCTCAATACTTATGTAAATGTGATATTTCAGATTTTATTTTTAATTGCTAACATTTCTAATAACCTGTTTTTGCTTTGTCATTATGGGGTAGTGTGATGTCATTATGGGGTATTGTGATGTCATTATGGGGTATTGTGATGTCATTATGGGGTATTGTGATTTCATTATGGGGCATTGTGATGTCATTATGGGGTATTGTGTGTAGATTGATGAGGGGGAAAAACTATTTAATCCAATTTAGAATAAGGCTGTAACGTATCAAAATGTGGAAAAAGTCAAGGGGTCGGAATACTTTCCCGAATGCACAAAATGTATATTCTGTACTAATATTTCTTAATTCCTTTCTTTAAATGTGTGGGTATTTGCGTGTATTGTTAGGTATTACTGCACCGTTGGAGCTAGAAACATAAGCATTTCGCTACACCTGCCATAAAATATTCAAAATATGTCTACGTCACGAATCCATTTTTATTTTATGAAGCACATAGGGTATAGGATACCTTTTGGGACGTTCACAGAGAGAGGCCAGCTTAGTGACTACCTGGTAAGCAGAAACACCCAGCACAACAGATGAAGCAAAACCAAAAAAAAACACTGTACAGTAGCATTTAGGTTCTGGAATGAAAGAGAAGAGAAGAAAGCATTTACAGAAATAAAAGGGCACCAACGAATATGAAATAGTCTAGGCTGTAAACCGATTCAACAACTGATTTTGCCCTTCGTTCCATTCATTGGCTGTTAGTTGGAACATTGTGCTAGCTGCACTGGGTTAAGTTTCCCCTAGGCACAGATCTAGGATCAGCTTCCCCTCAGCCAATCCTAACCATAACTATTTTATAAAAAATGTTTTTACATGTACCCCTTTTTCTCACTAGATTGGTTGTTACAGTTTTGTCCCATCGCTGCAACTTCCTTATGGACTCGGGAGAGGCGAAGGTCGAGAGCCGTGCGCCCTCCGAAACACGACGCCGCCAAGCCGTACCGCTTCTTGACACACTGCTCACTTAACCCGGAAGCCAGCCGCACCAAACACCGTCCAATGTATATAGTATGGTATTAACCTGACCCTGTATATAGTATGGTATTAACCTGACTCTGTATATAGTATGGTATTAACCTGACCCTGTATATAGCGTGGTATTAACTGACCCTGTATATAGTATGGTATTAACCTGACCCTGTATATAGTATGGTATTAACCTGACCCTGTATATAGTATGGTATTAACTGACCCTGTCTATAGTATGGTATTAACTGACCCTGTCTATAGTATGGTATTAACCTGACCCTGTATATAGTATGGTATTAACCTGACCCTGTATATAGTATGGTATTAACCTGACCCTGTATATAGTATGGTATTAACCTGACCTGTATATAGTATGGTATTAACCTGACCCTGTATATAGTATGGTATTAACCTGACCTGTATATAGTATGGTATTAACCTGACCCTGTATATAGTATGGTATTAACCTGACCCTGTATATAGTATGGTATTAACCTGACCCTGTATATAGTATGGTATTAACCTGACCCTTTATATAGTATGGTATTAACCTGACTCCTGTATATAGTATGGTATTAACCTGACCCTGTATATAGTATGGTATTAACCTGACCCTGTATATAGTATGGTATTAACCTGACCCTGTATATAGTATGGTATTAACCTGACCCTGTATATAGTATGGTATTAACCTGACCCTGTATATAGTATGGTATTAACCTGACCCTGTATAAAGCATGGTATTAACCTGACCCTGTATATAGCGTGGTATTAACCTGACCCTGTATATAGCGTGGTATTAACTGACCCTGTATATAGCGTGGTATTAACTGACCCTGTATATAGCATGGTATTAACTGACCCTGTATATAGTATGGTATTAACTGACCCTGTATATAGTATGGTATTAACCTGACCCTGTATATAGTATGGTATTAACCTGACCCTGTATATAGTATGGTATTAACTGACCCTGTATATAGCGTGGTATTAACTGACCCTGTATATAGTATGGTATTAACTTCTCACTATAGTATATGGAATCATTGTGTAAATTCTCACTATAGTATATGGAATCATTGTGTAAATTCTCACTATAGTATATGGAATCATTGTGTAAATTCTCACTATACTATATGGAAACATTGTGTAAATTCTCACTATACTATATGGAAACATTGTGTAAATTCTCACTATACTATATGGAATCATTGTGTAAATTCTCACTATACTATATGGAATCATTGTGTAAATTCTCACTATAGTATATGGAATCATTGTGTAAATTCTCACTATACTATATGGAAACATTGTGTAAATTCTCACTATACTATATGGAAACATTGTGTAAATTCTCACTATACTATATGGAATCATTGTGTAAATTCTCACTATACTATATGGAATCATTGTGTAAATTCTCACTATACTATATGGAATCATTGTGTAAATTCTCACTATATTTGCTAAATCATTGAAACCTATAGACGCGGACTCAACACATTTCATAGTTAGGGAAGGATGCCACATTATTGCAAGAGCAGACAATTATACGCCACAGCCAGGACCCACTGAAAAAGGTTATGTTGAGGTAAAAACCCGACTGAATGCTGAGCTCTCAATCATTGTTTCACCGTAAACTGACTCTCTAGGCAGAGGCCTGGGGCTAGCCTATAATATAATTGTTTTGGTTAATGCAGAGTGGCAAGACCTTGACTCTTCAGGCATGTCACATTTGATAGGAATATGCACAATTCCCTTCAAAATGGCATCTCTGTCACAGAGCACGTCTGTTAACGATCCAGAGGCATGAGGGAAGAATCTATACCTTGATATTTAAAACTATTTCCACTCTTCATCTCCCCGTTATTCGTAAGCTGATCTGCTATCTGTATAAAATCAACTGATTTTGCCAAATATAGCGCTGTCATTCGTTGGAGGAGCGAAGCATAGCGACATTTTGGTCATTTTACTTATGGTTTGACTGCTGTTATAAAAGGTCAGTACGATTCCACAACGACGTACCTCTGGACGCGCTCCGAGCGTCCCAGAACATGCTTCGCGTTCTGGGACGTTCTACTTTTGAAATGCAACCTCAAAATTGAATTGAGGAACGCGATTAACGTTCGGGAATTCAATAAACCGCCTGTCTTGCAATTAACAAAACAATGCCATATGAGCGATCAAAGATGTGAGTGACTCTTATCATTACTAATTCTAAATAAAATCGGTTGAATTGGCGCTGAAATCTATCCCATAGTGGTGCAGACGAGCAGACAAGTTGGTGAAGTACCCATCGTACCGTGGGGTGAACCATGCGTTAGTGAGGGGTAACTTCATATTTTACTGTTATTTCCCGGGACTCTCTGGATAAATATGAAATACTCCTGGTATTAAAACTTGGTGAAGGTGGTAAAATATGAATCCCTAATTAATACTATTAGTCAAACATAGCCTCTTGAGGACCTAATTAAAGTGTCAGCCAGGCTGTGTGTGTGTGTGTATGAAGAAAACACAGTGAAGGCTGGCTGCTATGGAAAGAAATGAGAACAGATCAAATTTTCCTGATTTTGTACTAGCCTGGTCTTAGATGTTAAGTCCTGTCTTGCCAATGGCCATAGGAAACAACTGATCTGGGACCATGCTAGTTTATCACTGCACGGTTCCATTACCAAGCTGTGTGTATATATATCCCTCTTGCCCCAATAGAACCTAAATCGGAAGGAGAGTCTAAGAGACAGACCTTCCCATAACAAGGTCAGGTACAGGAACAATGCTTTACCTCCACGGTGACGGAGGTAATCCATTTAACTCACTACTACACAACACAAGGAGGTCAGTGTGTGTGTGTGTGTGTGTGTGTTTGAACTTTTTCAACGAGCCATGTTCCAAGATCATACCGTAAGGCTTTGGGATTAGCTGCCTGCCTACCACTCTATAGAACAGGTAGCTGCCTGCCTAACATTCTATAGAACAGTTAGCTGCCCGCCTGCCTGCCTACCACTCTATAGAACAGGTAGCTGCCCGCCTGCCTGCCTACCACTCTATAGAACAGTTAGCTGCCCGCCTGCCTGCCTACCACTCTATAGAACAGTTAGCTGCCCGCCTGCCTGCCTACCACTCTATAGAACAGTTAGCTGCCCGCCTGCCTGCCTACCACTCTATAGAACAGTTAGCTGCCCGCCTGCCTGCCTACCACTCTATAGAACAGTTAGCTGCCCGCCTGCCTGCCTACCACTCTATAGAACAGGTAGCTGCCCGCCTGCCTACCACTCTATAGAACAGGTAGCTGCCCGCCTGCCTACCACTCTATAGAACAGGTAGCTGCCCGCCTGCCTACCACTCTATAGAACAGTTAGCTGCCCGCCTGCCTACCACTCTATAGAACAGTTAGCTGCCCGCCTGCCTACCACTCTATAGAACAGTTAGCTGCCTGCCTGCCTACCACTCTATAGAACAGGTAACTGGCTTGCGTGTCTGTAATAACCTCATAACAGCACATGTTCTGGGACTCTTGTGGCAGTCTAACCTACATTGTGGGCTGCTTTCCAATCACAACTTTGGCGCCATCTCAAAGACATTACACATAAATAACCAGAGGACTATGTCTCAAATGGCACCCTATTTCCTGTATAGTGCACTACTTTAGACCAGAGTCCTATGCCATCCTATTTCCTATATAGTGCACTACTTTAGACCAGAGTCCTATGGGAATAGGGTGCCATTTGGGACACACGTTCCCTAGAGCTAAATCAGGTCAGACGACATCATGTCATGAATCACTATTTCCGTTGTGTAATGCAGCCACACACATGGAGCCAGATAGAACCTTTGACAGACACGCCACACAAGTCCATAATGGGACGAGAGGGAGCGGTCACAGTGAACCTTTGAAGCATCAGAAAGTCTGAAAGCCAGAGCCATATACAAATGTAGGCTGTGGCTGTGGATTCAACTCTAAAGTTCACGGGACCCAAAAGATTGTGAGCTTCCTGAAGCTTCTGCACGTGTTTATTCTCTACTTTACACAGTGTCTGTGCTCTACTCCTAGAGAACAGTGTCTGCTCTACTCCTAGAGAACAGTGTCTGCTCTACTCCTAGGGAACAGTCTCTTTACACAGTCTCTGCTCTACTCCTAGGGAACAGTCTCTTTACACAGTCTCTGCTCTACTCCTAGGGAACAGTCTCTTTACACAGTCTCTGCTCTACTCCTAGGGAACAGTCTCTTTACACAGTCTCTGCTCTACTCCTTGGGAACAGTCTCTTTACACAGTCTCTGCTCTACTCCTAGGGAACAGTCTCTTTACACAGTCTCTGCTCTACTCCTAGGGAACAGTCTCTTTACACAGTCTCTGCTCTACTCCTAGGGAACAGTCTCTTTACACAGTCTCTGCTCTACTCCTAGGGAACAGTCTCTTTACACAGTCTCTGCTCTACTCCTAGGGAACAGTCTCTTTACACAGTCTCTGCTCTACTCCTAGGGAACAGTCTCTTTACACAGTCTCTGCTCTACTCCTAGGGAACAGTCTCTTTACACAGTCTCTGCTCTACTCCTTGGGAACAGTCTCTTTACACAGTCTCTGCTCTACTCCTAGGGAACAGTCTCTTTACACAGTCTCTGCTCTACTCCTAGGGAACAGTCTCTTTACACAGTCTCTGCTCTATTCCTAGGGAACAGTCTCTTTACACAGTCTCTGCTCTACTCCTAGGGAACAGTCTCTTTACACAGTCTCGGTTCTACTCCTAGGGAACAGTCTCTTTACACAGTCTCTGCTCTACTCCTAGGGAACAGTCTCTTTACACAGTCTCTGCTCTACTCCTAGGGAACAGTCTCTTTACACAGTCTCTGCTCTACTCCTAGGGAACAGTCTCTTTACACAGTCTCTGCTCTACTCCTAGGGAACAGTCTCTTTACACAGTCTCTGCTCTACTCCTAGGGAACAGTCTCTTTACACAGTCTCTGCAAGAACACAACGATCACAGTATTCTACATAACAGAATATATCTCATAACTTACTGTAAGTAAAAACACCACCGCATTCAACCGTGAATGATCATTCTTTTTTTTTTTACATGTGAAAACATCCATGCAGCATCATTCTGTATAGTTTACCATTTGATGTCAATTTAATTTAGGATATGCATTTAGATGTTAAGTTATGGCTCCCGATTGGTGCAGCGGTCTAAGGGGCGTCACTACAGTCCCTGGTTCGAATCCAGGCTGCATCACATCCGGGGCCCGTGTTTGGGAGTCCCATATAGGATAAAAGCAGAGACTCAGAGCTACAACACGGTATATCATACACTGCAGTTGAGAAACAAAAGGAAAGTAAATTCTGCTTTGAAAGTTGTGAACTCACTTTAAGAGAAATTGGAATGTTGTGGAGAGTGAGGGTCACGGCCCTAGTGTGGGTCATTATCAATGTGGAACGCAAGGCCCTATGTTGTGTGTGTGTTATGTAAAATATGTTACCGTTGGCCATGTGTGTCATGCTTTTCAATGGCCTGTCCATTTAATTGCTACACAGAGAAGCCTCGCCATACCAACGTGTAACGCACGGCCCGCCATGAAGTAAACATATGATTATAACACCACAACATTGGTGACATGTTGTTCACAATGCAGGCACACCATGTAGCCTTAGCGATTTCATAACTCCAAAGAGGTGGTTTTTTACACCTTACTATTAACGTCTAAGAAAACAATAGTCAAGTCGTAGTTTGTTTATTTTTTTTAAAGTTAAGTTAACAAAATGTGGTCCTTTTGTAGCTCAGTTGGTCATATAGCTTGTAACGCCAGGGTAGTGGGTTCGATTCCCGCACACATGCATGTATTTATTCAACCTTTATTTTAAACAAGGGCAAGTCAGTTAAAGAACAAATTGTTATTTCCAATGAAGGCCTACCGGGGAACAGTGGGTCGCAGTGGATAATATCGTATGCTGAATTGAAGATAATAATAATCATGTTGTGAACTAAATCAGTGGCTAAATCAATGCCTTGTTCAGGGGCGTTGTCAGCTCGGGGGATTCGAACCAGCAACCTTTCGCTTAAACAAGTCCAACACACTAACCACTCGGCTACCCTGCCTCCCCAAGTCGCAGTGGATAATATCGTGTGCTGAATTGAAGATAATAATAATAATAATAATAATAATCATCATCATGTTGTGAACTAAATCGTAAAGACAAATTGCTCCTCGTGTTATTAGATATAGTAAAATGATCAGGTGTAAAAAAAAATCCACCCTCGAAACCGACAGCGTGAAAATGTCATCCAACTCAACCACGTCCTATATTATATTTTTGGGGTTAAAAAAAAATAAAATAGCTTATAAAAGCCACATTTGACTACATTGTTGTCGGCTAAAGTGGTGATCTTTTGGTTTTAGCCAGTCGTCTTTTTAAAGAAGAGTTGTGTGGCGGTCACTAGCTAGAGCACCGAGTCGGCTGGGCTAGACATGTTAGCCAGCAACTCCATAGCAAACCATTATTCCCTGTAACAACACCCCCCCCACACACACACAGAAACACACACAAAAAGGCCATTATTAGCTAAAAAAAATAAATAAATGGCACAACTTAACAGGGGTTAAACAGTAACTAAGCGATATGGTTAGCACATTGTATAACTCGTTAGCGCGACATAACTAAGGGTTGACTGAACACCACGGTCCCAGCTAGCTGACTAAAGCTAATTAGCGAGGACGGAGATTAGCTTAGCTAACAACCCGCCTAGCCACCAACGGAGCCACGAAAGAGACAACAAAACATAACAAAACACGGTTGTTTTCCTCAGTTCAAAGTTTCTCTCACCTTGTCACTAACGCTGTCAGGATCCCCTCCTCCTCCTCCTCCTCTCTTCCTTAGCTCCGTCATGTTTTCCTTATTTCACTCACGACACATACAACAACAACAACAACAAAAAAAGACAACAAACGAGTTTCGGTTTTAAATGTCAGCCCTCTTCGTAATCCGGTTATGAAGATCTCCTCGGCTACCATGAAAACAATAGTCGAGGTTTTTTTTTTTGTGGTTGTCTTTTCTCTTCTCCCCGATTCTGCAACGTGCTGTTATTTTGTAATTTTTTGAGGGGGGGTGGACAGAAAGTACTCAGCCTCTTTTCCTCTTCTTCTACTACTACTAGTCTCGACCCAATGCCTGCTGGCGTTTGTTTATCGCCACGGTGGTGTCGTTCGCCATCTCAGGTGTCTCCAACCCCCTTTCTGTGTGAAGCTAGACACTAAGGACTAGACACACAATAGTGGGAATGTGCTGTTCGACCTTCAAAATAAATGTCCCCTCCTTTTTGAAAGCGATGTAAAAAATAAAAATAAAATAAGAAACCAATAGTGGAATCAAGCCATATTTGGACTAGGTAATGCCAAACAAGGCTGGAATGTTTTTATATAAATGAAACGAAAAACAATTAGTTAATTGGACAAAGAAAAGTATAACTCTGTATAAATCGCACGTTGGATGTATAGATTTCAGAATTGCATTGGGGGCATACTTGCATGCACTGGACAGAGTTTACAAAAATACTAGCGTCATAGCTAGTGTTATTGCTTTTCAACCTCTGCCATATCGCGCTATCCATCTAATAGAACTCAAAGGGTTTTCTTTAATGGAAGCTTCTCTAATGTCAAACGTGTTGTGTGTGTTGTACCGCAGGGCAGCTCTCTAGGCCCTCTACTCTTTTCAATTTTTACCAATGACCTGCCACTGGCATTAAACAAAGCATGCGTGTCCATGTATGCTGACGCATCAGCAACCACAGCTAATGGAGTCACTGAAACCCTTAACAAAGAGTTGCAGTCTGTTTTGGAATTGGTAGCCAGTAAAACTGGTCCAGAACATCCCTAAAACTAAGAGCGTTGTACTTGGTACAAATCATTCCTTAAGTTCTAGACCTCAGCTGAATCTGGTGATGAATGGTGTGGCTATTTAACAAGTTGAGGAGACTAAATTACTTGGGAGTTACCTTAGATTGTAAACTGTCATGGTCAAAATATACAGATTCAATGGTTGGAAAGATAGGGAGAGGTCTGGCCGTAATAAAGAGATGCTCTGCTTTTTTGACACCACACTCCAAAAAGCAAGTCCTGCAGTCTCTAGTTTTGTCTAATCTTGATTATTGTCCCAGTCGTGTGGTCCAGTGCTGCAAGGAAAGACCTAGTTAACTTGCTGGTCCCAGAACAGAGCGGCACGTCTTGCTCTTCATTGTAATCAGAGGGCTGATATAAATACTATGCATGCCAGTCTCTCTTGGCTAAAGAGTTGAGGAGAGACTGACTGCATCACTTCTTTTTATAAGAAACATGAATGTATTGAAAATACCAAATTGTTTGCATAGTCAACTTACACACAGCTCTGACACTTACTCCACCAGACATGCCACCAGGGGTCTTTTCACAGTCCCCAAATCCAGAACAAATTCAAGAAAGCGTACAGTATTATATAGAGCCCTTATTGCATGGAACTTCCTTCCATCTCATATTGCTCAAATAAACAGCAAACCTGGTTTCAAAAAACAGATAAACCGACACCTCACGGCACAACGCCTCTCCCCTATTTGACCCAGATAGTTTGTGTGTATGCATTGATATGTAGGCTACGTGTGCTTTAAAAAAAAGGTATGTAGTTCTGTCCTTTAGCTGTTCTTGTCTAATGGTGTTCTGTATTATGTAATTCTGTATTATGTTTCAGGTTTTGTGTGGATCCCAGGAATAGTAGCTGCTGCTTTTGCAACAGCTAATGGGGATCCTAATGAAATACCAATACCTAAACTCTCAGAGGTAGTAATCACACCTGTGGGGAGAGGGGGCAATCCTTACCAAACCACATGACCTTTGTTTTGGAGGTGTTCAGAACAAGGGTAAAGGCAGAGAAAGCTTGTTGGACACTAAGAAAGCTTTGTTGTAGAACGTTTAACACAAAATCCAGGGAGGGGCCAGCTGAGTATAAGACTGTATTATCTGCATGTAAATGGATGAGAGAGCTTCCTACTGCCTGAGCTATGTTGTTGATGTATATTGAGATGAGCGTGGGGCCTAGGATCGAGCCTTGGGGGACTCCCCTTGGTGACAGGAAGTGGCTGAGACAGCAGATGTTCTGACTTTATGCACTGCACTCTTTGAGAATGGAATGGTCTACCGTATCAAAAGCTTTGGCCAAGTCAATAAAAATAGCAGCACAACATTGCTTAGAATCAAGGGCAACGGTGACATCATTGAGGACCTTTAAGGTTGCAGTGACACATCCATAACCTGAGCGGACACCAGATTGCATACCAGAGAGAATACAATAGACATCAAGAAAGAAGGTCAGTTGATTATCGCAACGTTTTTTTCCAACACTTTTGATAAACAGGGCAAAATAGAAATTGGCCTACAAGAGCCTGTCTCTGACCTTTATCTCTCCCTTTAAACTTAAGGACGAACCGTGGCTGCCTTCCAAGCAATGGGAACCTCCCCAGAGAGGAGACTGATTAAAAAGGTCAGAGAGGCTTGGCGATGATAGGGGGCAGAAACCTTAAAGAAAGAAAGGGGTCTAAACCATCTGACCCAGATGTTTTTTTGGGGTCAAGTTTAAGGAGCTCCTTTAGCACCTCAGACTCGGTGACCGCCTGCAGGGAGAAAATTGGTAGAAAAGGAAATCCAAAACTAAAAACCAACTTATAATATGGTGATAAAAGCAAGTGGTGTAAAACAAAGGGGCTTTGTTTCTTATCACACTCAAAGAGGAAGCACTAAACCAGTGACAAGCACTCCCGACATCTCTCAT
>CM059819.1:86820690-86958190 GCA_030435695.1 Brachymystax lenok tsinlingensis
TATCTGGTGTGGCCACCAGCTGCATTAAGTACTGCAGTGGATATCCTCCTCATGGACTGCACCAGATTTGCCAGTTCTTGCTGTGAGATGTTACCCCACTTTTCCACCAAGGCACCTGCAAGTTCCCGGACATTTCTGTGTGGGAATGGCCCTAGCCCTCACCCTCCGATCTAACAGGTCCCAGACTTGCTCAATGGGATTGAGATCTCTTCGCTGGCCATGGCAGAACACTGACATTTCTGTCTTGCAGGAAATCACGCACAGAACGAGCAGTATGGCTGGTGGAATTGTCATGTCAGGATGAGCCTGCAGGAAGGGTACCACATGAGAGAGGTGTCAGGGATCAGCCAGGCTCCACCACCACACAATCACAGAGATCACTGTCACCTGTTCTAATCACCCACACCTGCACGTCATTGGATCATCAGCACAGTCAGCATATCGGCACTCCCCCAACACAGTCACTTTGTCTGGTCTCGTTTGAGTAAGGACTCACTCCCTGTTCCTCTAACCTCGACCTTCGTATTCTACCTTGTTTTATCTACCTTCCAGTGTCTCCCTCGTCTTCCTGGTTCCAGTGTTCATCCTCCGGCCACCTCCTCCTCTTCATACAAGAATACCTATCTGGATTCCCCTTCACCATCTTACAGAGACTCTCTCTACTCCATTTTTGTCATCACCAACTATATCCCATTAAACCTGTTACTCATTTTTTTGTTACTCCTCTGTTCCATAACAAGAGGAGGATGTCTTCCCTGTAACGCACAGCGTTGAGATTGCCTGCAATGACAACAAGCTCAGTCCGATGATGCTGTGACCATCCACCTCCAAGTCGATCCCGCTCCAGAGTACAGGCCTCGGTGTAACGCTCATTCCTTTGACGATAAATGCGAATCCGACCATCACCCCTGGAGAGACAAAACCGCAACTCGTCAGTGAAGAGCACTTTTTGCCAGTCCTGTCTGGTCCAGCGACGGTGGGTTTGTGCCCATAGGCGACGTTGTTGCTGGTGATGTCTGGTGAGGACCTGATTTACAACAGGCCTACAAGCCCTCAGTCCAGCCTATCTCAGCCTATTACGGACAGTCTGAGCACTGATGGAGGGATTGTGCATACCTGGTGTAACTCGGGCAGTTGTTGTTGCCATCTTGTACCTGTCCCGCAGGTGGGATGTTCGGATGTACCGATCCTGTGCAGGTGTTGTTACACGTGGTCTGCCACTGCGAGGACGATCAGCTGTCCGTCCTGTCTCCCTGTAGCGCTGTCTTAGGCGTCTCACAGTACGGACATTGCATTTTTTGCCCTGGCCACATCTGTCTCCTTGCAGCATCCCTAAGGCACGTTCATGCAGATGAGCAGGGACCCTGGGCATCTTTCTTTTGGTGTTTGTCAGAGTCAGTAGAAACGCCTCTTCATAACTGTGACCTTAATTGCCTACCGTCTGTAAGCTGTTAGTATCTTAATGACCCTTCCACAGGTGCATGTTCATTAATTGTTTACAAGCATGGGAAACTGTGTTTAAACCCTTTACAATGAAGATCTGTGAAGTTATTTGGATTTTTACGAATAATCTTTGAAAGAGTTTATAAATCTGAAGCATCCGGTTGGCATTTCCACTCACCACTAAATATGGTGATGAGAGAAAGCCCACTGGCCAGCAGTGGGAGAAGATGAAACAAGATGGATTTTGGCTCACATTCTGCAAATTTTCTCAAAGATACAGTACTCTCTTACCAAAATTTGAATCTGTTACAAATAGAGTGGACAAATTTTTCTAGACTTTACCCTTTGCCGAAGTTTCTATAAATTGTGTTGTTTAGGAGTACAAGGGCCAATGGAACTATTGCAGACGCCCACTTAACAAAGTAGGCGTTCCCTAACGGAAATATACAAATATACGCTAGAACGGGCCAATAGCTTGTGCTCGGCTCTGCCCACCTCCTTGCTTGTTCTACCCACTAGGATTCATTTTCTCCCATTGGAAATGACAGACTGTGGTCTATCATCGTTATTATAAAAATCATTGTCCTATGAGCTAGCTAGCTCACACTTCAATTTTGATTTAAGGGGCTTTTATTAGCATGGGAAACATATGTTTACATTGCCAAAGCAAGTTTAATAGATAATAAACAAAACGGAGAAAAATTAACAGTGAACATTATACTCAAATCAAATCAAACTTTATGTCACATGCACCGAATACAACAGGTATACAACCTTACCGTGACTTACAAGCCCTTAACCAAGAGTTTAGTTTATTTGGTAAATACTTTCTTGAGTAAAAAAATATAAAAAGTATCAAAATAAAATAACAACGAGGCTATATACAGGGGGTACCGGTCCAAAGTCAAATCAAATCAAATTTTATTTGTCACATACACATGGTTAGCAGATGTTAATGCGAGTGTAGCGAAATGCTTGTGCTTCTAGTTCCGACCATGCAGTAGTATCTAACAAGTAATCTAATGTGAGAGGGTACAGGTTAGTTGAGGTAATTTGTACATGTAGGTAACGGTAAAGTGACTTTGCATAGACAATAAACAGCAAGTAGCAGCAGTGTAAAAACAAATGGTGGTGGGGTGTCAATGTAAATAGTCCTGGTGGCCATTTGATGAATTGTTCAGCAGTCTTATGGCTTGGGGGGTAGAAGCTGTAAAGGAGCTTTTTGGTCCTAGACTTGACGCTCGCCGTGCGGTAGCAGAGAGAACAGTCTATGACTTGGGTGACTGGAGTCTTCGACAATTTTTTGGGCTTTCCTCGGACACCGCCTAGTATATAATTCCTGAATGGCAGGAGGCTTGGCCCAGTACGCACTACACTCTGTAGCGCCTTACGGTCAGATGCCAAACAGTTGCCATACCAGGCAGTGATGCAACAGGTCAGGATGCTCTCGATGTTGCAGCTGTAGAACTTTTTGAGGATCTGGGGACCCACCCAGTCTCCTGAGGGGGGAAAAGGTGTTGTCGTTCCCTCTTCACAACTGTCTTGGTGTGTTTGGACCATGATAGTTTGTTGGTGATGTGGACACCAAGGAACTTGAAACTCTCGACCCACTCCACTACAGCCCCGTCAATGTTAATGGGGGCCTGTTCGGCCCGCCTTTTCCTGTAGTCCACGATCAGCTCCTTTGTCTTGCTCACAATAAGGGAGCTGTTGTTATTGTTATTGTTGTTAGGTCTCTGACTTATCATTGTCGGTAATCAGGCCTACCACTGTTGTGTCGTCAGCAAACGTAATGATAGTGTTGGAGTCCTGTTTGGCCACGCAGTTGTGGTGAACAGGGAGTACAGGAGGGGACTAAGCGCGTAGCCCTGAGGGGCCCCAGTGTTGAGGATCAGCGTTGCAGGCGTGTTGTTGCCTACCCTTACCACCTGGGGGCTGCCCGTCAGGAAGTCCAGGATCCAGTTGCAGAGGGACTTGTTTAGTCCCAGGGTCCTTTTGCTTAGTGATGAACTGTGGGCACTATGGTGTTGACCGCTGATCTGTAATCAATGAACAGCATTCTCACATAGGTGTTCCTTTTGTCCAGGTGGGAAAGGGCAGTGTGGAGTGCGATTGAGATTGCGTCATCTGTGGATCTCTTGGGGCGGTACGCAAATTGGAGTGGGTCTAGGGTTTCTGGGATAATGGTGTTGATGTGAGCCATGACCAGCCTTTCAAAGCACTTCATGGCTACCGATGTGAGTCCTATGGGGCGGTAATCATTTAGGCAGATTACCTTAGCATCTTTGGTCACAGGGACTATGGTGGTCTGCTTGAAACATGTAGGTATTTTTGTATTTATTTTTTTATTCTCCAGGTAGGCCAGTTGAGAACAAGTTCTCATTTACAACTGCGACCTGGCCAAGATAAAGCAGAGCAGTGCGACACAAACAACAACACAGAGTTAAACATGAAATAAACAAGGGTACAGGTACTACAGACTCGGTCAGGGAGAGGTTGAAAATGTCAGTGAAGACACTTGCCAGTTGGTCCGCGCATACTTTGAGTACACCTGGTAATCCGTCTGGCCCTGCGGCTTTGTGAATGTTGACCTGTTTAAAGGTCTTGCTCACATTGGCTACCGAGAGCGTTATCTCACTCGTCTGAAACAGCTGGTGCTATCATGCATGTTTCAGTGTTGCTTGCCTCGAAGGGAGCATAAAAGGCATTTAGCTCATCTGGTAGGCTCGCGTCACTGGGCAGCTCGCAGCTGGGTCTCCCTTTGTAGTCCGTAATAGGTTTTCAAGCCCTGCCACATCCGACGAGCGTCAGAGCCGGTGTAGTAGGATTCAATCTTAATCCTGTATTGACGCTTTGCCTGTTTGATGGTTCATCTGAGGGCGTAGCGGGATTTCTTATAAGCGTACGGATTAGTGTCCCGCTACCTTGAAAGCGGCAGCTCTAGCCTTTAGCTCAGTGCAGATGTTGCCTGTAATCCACGGCTTCTGGTTGGGATATGTACGTACGGTGACTGTGGGGACGACGTTGTCGATGCACTTATTGATGAAGCATATGACAGAGGTGGTATACTCCTCAACGCCATTGGATGAATCCCGGAACACATTCCAGTCTGTGCTAGCAAAACAGTCCTGTAGTGTAGCATCCGACCACTTCCGTATTGAGAGAGTCACTGGTACTTCCTGCTTGAATTTTAGCTTGTAAGCAGGAATCAGGAGGATAGAATTATGGTCAGATTTTCCAAATGGAGGACGAGGGAGAGCTTTGTCTCTGTGTGTGGAGTAAAGGTGGTCTAGAGTTGTTTATCCGTTGGTTGCACATGTGACATGCTGGTGGAAATAGACGACGGCTACGAATAATATAGATGAGAACTCTCTTGGTAGATAGTGTGGTCTACAGCTTATCATAAGGTACTCTATCTCAGGCTTCTTTAATATAAGACATCGCGCACCAGCTGTTATTGACAAGACACACCCCCCCCATAAAACCCACACCTCACAAAAGTTTCAAAGGAATAGAGCCATTTCAAATGTCATATTATGGATATATAAAGTGTTGTCAGTGTGTTTTAACAATGTTCATGTGAAGAAGGATTTATTCTCTGCGAACTTCATTTTATGGATTAATTATTTGACATGAAAAATTTAACAAATTAACAATGAAAGTTAAATCAGGATCCATATAACATAATATCAGAGTCTTTATTTTCAAATAGAATCTAATTCACTCCAAAATCTTGACATAAGAACAGTCCCAAAATAAATGGTCAAGAGTCTCTGTAGTCACAACCACAAAATACACATTTGTTATCAATAGCTATTTAGAATCTGTGTATAGTAAAGGTCTTTACAGGGGTGCTTGACTGCTGTTGTTAGTACAGAACACTGGGATCAACCCTTAAAGAGATGGGTGGGGCTAAGGCTTAAGAGGGTGTGAACAATGCTGAATGGGCGGAGACAAAGAAGAGCTCTCCAGTAGGTGCACCAAACATTCAAGGGCCATTTTCTCAAAAATGGGGTTACAAAATTATCAACTTTCAAAGCAGCATGACTTTCCCATAGTTTCTCAACTGAAGTGTATGATATACCCTTTTCTAGGTCTGAGTTACTACATGTATCCAATGTAAAAAACCCTTTTTCAAATTTTGCTACATAACACCGAATTGAGTTCCACAAATTCCAAATAAAACACACATACACAGCTCTAATTGGTGGTAAACAGCAAGTATTTAATTTATATTAAAAGAATAATTACCAGATCTATTGCATTTTTGTAACAGTTTATAGAAGAGTTAATCTATGTTTTTGTTGTTTGTTGTACTGAACACAAATATACAATGAACATTCAGCCATCATCATCACAGATTGCACACTATATGCTGTAGTAATGCAGTCTAATACAAGACCACCAAAATAATCCAGGATTTAATTTTGAGATCGGTCCTTAAAGAGTACAAAAAGGTCCACCCAGTTGGAGCGCATCTCCAGCACTCCTGTCATAACTGTACACAGACCTGTCGCTCGGGCCTTATAATAACTCATGACTGACAACGCCTTGAAAATGTATCAGAAACACAACAAAATAAACTATAATCAAGGCCAACAAAAAAAAATAATAACGTACAACGCACCGACACAGAAAATCTGTTGTGTTAATCTGACATGCAGCAAGTAACCAAACATACAACTTGAAATTACAATAATCGTTAAAAAAAGAGAAGCAAATTACAATAATACAAATGTTTAGAACCCATAATTATAATAATATAATATTATAATTATAATATAATAATAATAATTGCATAAATACCTTGAACGGTTCATTTCACTCTGGAGGAGAAATGCACCCTTTCTTTAAAACGAAAGCCCAACAACATAAAATTAAAAATAAAAGTTAAATAAAATTGCATTCGATAAAAAAAAAAAAAATCATGATTCCTACTCGTCTAAACTTTTTTTCCTGTACATGAGAAGGTTCACATAATGAACTCGGATTACTATAATAATAATAATAATAACATTCATCTGGTTTTGTTTTGAAGCTGCTTAGTAACAGCCAAATCATGATGATTGCACGCTAGACACAGTACACACCACTAGAGTGATTTACCAACTAGTAAAAGGAGTAGTAGGAGGAAGTCAGACCGTGATCGATCATTAACTGCGCTTGTGCAACAGCTCTTTGAAAGAAAGTGTTTTACTTGTCAAAAGAGACTTCCAGAAAAGTTTGCAAGAAAGTGTCAAAATTACAATGTTATTTCTAGTGAACAAAGCAGCGTTTCAATGCACTGTTGCCCACAGCATCATCAACGTTCAGAAGGATACACAAGACCGATAAACGAAGAGGGATGACGACAATAAACTGTTTTCACTTCACGGTCTCCGCATGTACACAGAGAAACCGTTTGTGCTTTAGTATTTCTAACATACGCTACGTAGCTAGCTGACGACGTCAAGAGTGAAATGTCGCTTTTCTTGTGACCTAACGGTTTTCATGCTACAATAAACTACAGAGATCATCCTTGGTCGGTATAATATAATAGTACGAACAAAAATATAAACAACATGTAAAGTGTTGGTCCCATGTTTTACGAGCTGAAATAAAAGATCACAGACATTTTCCTATATGTACAAAAAGCTTATTTCTCTAAGATTTTGGGCACAAATCTGTTAACCTCCCTGTTAGTGAGCATTTCTCCTTTGCCAAGATAACCCATCCACCTGACAGGTGTGGCATATCAAGAAGTTGATTAAACAGCATGATCATTACACAGGTGCACCTTGTGCTGGGGTCAATAAAAGGCCACTCTAAAATTAGCATTTTTTTCACACAACACAATATGCCACAGCTGTCTCAAGTTGAGGGAGTGTGCAATTGGCATGCTGACTGTAGGAATGTCCACCAGAGCTGTTGCCAGAGAATTGAATGTTCATTTCTCTACCCTAAGCCGTCTCCAACATCGTCTTTTAGAGAATTTGACAGTAGGTCCAACATGCATCACAACCGCAGACCACGTGTATGGAGTCGTGTGGGCGAGTGGATTGCTGATGTCAACGTTGTGAACAGAGTGCCCCATGGTAGTGGTGGGGTTATGGTATGGGGCAGGCATAAGCTACGGACAACGAACAACAATTGCATTTTATCAATGGCAATTTGAATGTACAAAACTACCGTGCCGAGATCCTGAGGCCCGTTGTTTTTAAGGTGTCGGTGGCCAACAGACGCATTATCTGAATTCCCAGTCATGTGAAATCCATAGATTTTAGTCAATGCCTACTCCGACATTCCTCAATCTAATAGTCATATATTTCTTTAACTCCATTATTTTACTTTTAGATGTGTGCGTATTGTTAGAGGTACATCTGCTAAATATGTGTTTGTAAAATTTGATTTGATTAGGGTCTAATGCATCTATTTCAAATTAGTGATTTCCACATATGAACTGTAACTCAGTAAAATCAATGAACTTGTTGCGTCTATATTTTTGTTCAGCATCTATCTATCTATCTATCTACAGTATCTATCTATCTATCTATCTACAGTATCTATCTATCTATCTATCTATCTACAGTATCTATCTATCTATCTATCTATCTATCTATCTATCTATCTATCTATCTATCTATCTATCTATCTATCTATCTATCTATCTATCTACAGTATCTATCTATCTATCTATCTATCTATAGTATCTATCTACAGTATCTATCTACAGTATCTATCTATCTATATATCTACAGTATCTATCTAGTATCTATCTACAGTATCTATCTATCTATCTATCTATCTATCTATCTATCTATCTATCTATCTATCTATCTATCTATCTATCTATCTATCTATCTATCTATCTATCTATCTATCTACAGTATCTATCTAACTATCTATCTACAGTATCTATCTAACTATCTATCTATCTATCTATCTATCGAGGTGATCAACGTATATTTATATATAGATATCTTGAGGTGATCCTTGTATCCCCAAATATTCCAGTAACAACTGTACAACACATCTATAGCCACTCCAGTCACTGGTTTTCATCTTAGTAGATTGTGAAACCATAGAAATATAATCTATAGAACAGGCCTCCCCATTCAAGTCAATGATGGCATAATGGGTAAGATTCTATCTCAGAACATCTCTCACTACTACACCCGTTCTACCGGAGCTCCTCACCCTAGAGATCCGAGACTTTAGAGACACATTCATTAACACAACCGCAGAAAACATAAAAAATAAAAAAAATAAAAAAAAAACGGCTTGTGAGCCACATGTGGCTCGCGGGCCTCCAGTTTGAGACCCCCTGCATTAGTCTCAAAGACCTGGGTAGAGAACAGGGATGCTCATCTATCATCAGAATAGATTATTTTTGAACTCTACATCCATGGACATCTAAACAGACAAACAACCCACATATTATCTTCTCTAAGGAACAGTACAGGTGAAATGAACTAGAAGGCGCTTACAGGTACCGAAGAGACATTAAAAAAAAAAAAAAAAAAAAAATTAATGTATTTAACCTTTATTTAAGAGAAGGATAGTTTGTAATAATACTACTAAAAATTATAACGTGATAAAACGAACGAAGGATCGTTTCTACTGCTGCTACTAGATAGGTCTGCTGGTTAACTGGGGGTCTGACTGGACAAAACATGAAGAGCACCTGCTCTTTCCCATGGCAGACTGACCAGGTGAATCCAAATGGATCTAACACGTTTTTAAGAGTCACACCGCTTGACGTAGTCATCGTGTGCTATGAATATGGGACCGAATACTCAACTTTTGACTTCATTTATAAGAATCTTTAGGGGTGTCAGTTTTGACGCCTAGCCTTTTGAGAAAATACTAAATACTACTTGTTAAACAAAATCTCTTTCTCTGAACAGGTGTATTAACGTAAAATAAATTAATTTCCTCTCTCTCACACAGCCTCTCTCTCTCACAGCGTCTCTCTCTCACAGCCTCTCTCTCACAGCCTCTCTCTCACACAGCCTCTCTCTCACAGCCTCTCTCTCACAGCCTCTCTCTCACAGATCAGCTGAGGGATCAAATAAAACTTGATATGGTAAAAAGGACCGAATGCCTAGAAACTGAAATGATCTTTTCCCCCAGTCTTTTCCCCCAGTCATTTCCCCCAGTCATTTCCCCAGTCATTTCCCCAGTCATTTCTCCAGTCATTTCTCCAGTCATTTCTCCAGTCATTTCCCCAGTCATTTCCCCAGTCATTTCCCCAGTCATTTCCCCAGTCATTTCTCCAGTCATTTCTCCAGTCATTTCTCCAGTCATTTCCCCAGTCATTTCCCCAGTCATTTCCCCAGTCATTTCCCCAGTCATTTCTCCAGTCATTTCTCCAGTCATTTCTCCAGTCATTTCCCCAGTCATTTCCCCAGTCATTTCCCCAGTCATTTCCCCAGTCATTTCTCCAGTCATTTCTCCAGTCATTTCTCCAGTCATTTCCCCAGTCATTTCCCCAGTATTGACAAGCAGCAACATAATATTCTGTGACCTAAACTGGGAAGTGTTACAAACAGAAGACTGCATGGTAGCTAGGTAAACATCGACAGGCTAGTTCATACGTACCTTCCTAAGGCATTACGCACATGAGATATCAAAGCAATTTGGCAACAAAAAAAATACATGACACAATCTCACTTTGATGGCAATGGCTTGATACTGTGGGCAACTCACAAATCAAATCACATATTGTAATACAAAATTAAAACAAATGAAGAAGTAAATTGCATAACTAGACACACTAGTAATATCAACACACAAACATAATTATAATTATAATAATAACATTCATATACCCCCCCTCATCATTATCATTGGCTGAGTCCCTATTCCCTATATGGTGCCCTAAGGGCCCTGGTCTAAAGTAGTGCACTACATAGGGAATAGGGTGTCATAGGGCCCTGGTCTAAAGTAGTGCACTACATAGGGAACAGGGTGTCATAGGGCCCTGGTCTAAAGTAGTGCACTACATAGGGAATAGGGTGTCATAGGGCCCTGGTCTAAAGTAGTGCACTACATAGGGAACAGGGTGTCATAGGGCCCTGGTCTAAAGTAGTGCACTACATAGGGAATAGGGTGTCATAGGGCCCTGGTCTAAAGTAGTGCACTACATAGGGAACAGGGTGTCATAGGGCCCTGGTCTAAAGTAGTGCACTACATAGGGAATAGGGTGCCATTTGGGATGCATGGTTATCATTCCCTCTGGGTTTCCGTGGCTTAGTGACATTATAGACCTGAGTCAGGAGCGGTTAGTCACAGGCAATGACTCTTCTTCCTGTCCTCAACAACCATCATCACTAGTTCTTCCTGCTCTAGTTAAAAAGACCGACGTAAGTATTTCCAATATAAACAAGTTTTACCTCCGGTTCTGAGCGGAAGGAGGCTTCCCACCCTATACGGTTGTCTCTACGATCTAAAGTACTAGGAGACATGCGGAGGAATGGCGTGATGCCAGCGGGTTTTTATTGGGACTGCGAAAGAAAGGGTGAATTAGATTGTTAACAAACCTTCCTGACATTTCTCTTTGTCTATTTCATTGGCTTTTTCTATCCATCCATCCATCCATCCATCCCCCCGTCATACTGAACCAACCACAACAGTTCCGGAAACAATCGCCACTTCAATCGGTGATCCCTTTTAATCTATGTAATTCAGTGTGAAGGGGTAGGTGGGGTAGTATTTTAGTATTTTAGAGATGCAGGGATGGGTGGGGTAGTATTTTAGAGAGGCGGGGATGGGTGGGGTAGTATTTTAGAGAGGCAGGGATGGGTGGGGTAGTATTTTAGAGAGGCAGGGGTAGGTGGGGTAGTATTTTAGAGAGGCAGGGATGGGTGGGGTAGTATTTTACAGAGGCAGGGATGGGTGGGGTAGTATTTTAGAGAGGCAGGGATGGGTGGGGTAGTATTTTACAGAGGCAGGGATGGGTGGGGTAGTATTTTAGAGAGGCAGGGATGGGTGGCTGAGAAAGAGCTCCCAGCTGTAGTCATGTGGGACCAGGGACCGTGGTTAGTTTCTGCATCCGTCCCCAGCGCTGCGTTCGAGCTGCAGGTTGCAGTAACAGTCCTGACAGACCCTCACCGGGGACGAGATCTTCAGACGCTGGATCTCTGACTGGAAACAACTACACCTGGGAGAGACAGAGAGACAGACAGAGAGAGAGACAGAGAGAGAGACAGAGAGAGAGACAGAGAGAGAGAGAGAGAGAGAGAGAGACAGAGAGAGACAGAGAGAGACAGAGAGAGAGACAGAGAGAGAGAGAGAGAGACAGAGAGAGAGAGACAGAGAGAGACAGAGAGAGAGAGAGAGAGAGAGAGAGAGAGAGAGAGAGAGAGAGAGAGAGAGAGAGAGAGAGAGACAGAGAGAGAGAGAGAGACAGAGAGAGACAGAGAGAGAGAGAGAGAGAGAGAGAGAGAGAGAGAGAGAGAGAGAGAGAGAGAGAGAGAGAGGCATAATGTACAGGTAAAGGTCCGTGGGGTAATTTTAGGGACATTATAATATTAAATTTTTTCTATTACAGTGTGTTAATTTTGGGTTAACCATTTCATCTTCATTAGGGCGTTGACCATTTCATCTTCATTAGGGCGTTGACCATTTCATCTTCGTTAGGGCGTTAACCATTTCATCTTCATTAGGGCGTTGACCATTTCATCTTCATTAGGGCGTTAACCATTTCATCTTCATTAGGGCGTTGACCATTTCATCTTCATTAGGCGTTGACCATTTCATCTTCATTAGGGCGTTAACCATTTCATCTTCATTAGGGCGTTAACCATTTCATCTTCATTAGGGCGTTGACCATTTCATCTTCATTAGGGCGTTGACCATTTCATCTTCGTTAGGGCGTTGACCATTTCATCTTCGTTAGGGCGTTGACCATTTCATCTTCATTAGGGCGTTGACCATTTCATCTTCATTAGGGCGTTAACCATTTCATCTTCATTAGGGCGTTGACCATTTCATCTTCATTAGGGTGTTGACCATTTAATCTTCGTTAGCGTGTTGACCATTTCATCTTCATTAGGGCGTTAACCATTTCATCTTCATTAGGGCGTTGACCATTTCATCTTCATTAGGGCGTTAACCATTTCATCTTCATTAGGGTGTTGACCATTTCATCTTCATTAGGGCGTTGACCATTTCATCTTCATTAGGGCGTTAACCATTTCATCTTCATTAGGGCGTTAACCATTTCATCTTCATTAGGGTGTTGACCATTTCATCTTCATTAGGGCGTTGACCATTTCATCTTCATTAGGGCGTTAACCATTTCATCTTCATTAGGGCGTTAACCATTCAGCATTATAGTGACTGATGCTGTAAATGATTACAAGCTAAAGGATGATAATGATGACGGCACATCATTTGACGATTGAAGATTCAATGTGTCCATGTTTTAATTGTCCTAAACATTGTTGTTGTTGTTGTTGTTATTATTATTATTATTATTCTGTTCTCCATTTGAACACCTTCAACCCTAACACGCAGGCCCGGGGTCTTACTTCTGACAGAAGAGCTGTCCACAGTTCCTGCAGTGGTGGCGTCTCTCTGTCAGGGAGAAGCGCACGGCACAGCCTGAACAGCTGTCCACCACCTCGTCCTTCACCCAGTGGTCAGCAGCAGAACGACCAGGCTGGTCACTCACCGACCAGCTGAACACCCTGCCACGACCATCACCCACCAGGATCTTACTGTGGTCCCTGGGGGAGAAGGGGCGGAGGAGGGGGAGGAAGAGAGGGGGTGGAAGGGTAAGGGAGGGGGTGGAAGGGTAAGAGAGGGGGTGGAAGGGTTAGAGAGGGGGTGGAAGGGTTAGAGAGGGGGTGGAAGGGTAAGAGAGGGGTGGAAGGGTTAGAGAGGGGGTGGAAGGGTAAGGGAGGGGGTGGAAGGGTAAGGGAGGGGGTGGAAGGGTAAGGGAGAGGGGTGGAAGGGTAAGGGAGGGTGGAAGGGTAAGAGAGGGGTGGAAGGGTAAGGGAGGGTGGAAGGGTAAGGGAGGGGGTGGAAGGGTAAGAGAGGGTGGAAGGGTTAGAGAGAGGTGGAAGGAGCAAGGGAGGGTGGAAGGGTAAGGGAGGGGTGGAAGGGTAAGAGAGGGGTGGAAGGGTAAGGGAGGGGTGGAAGGGTAAGGGAGGGGGTGGAAGGGTAAGAGAGGGGTGGAAGGGTAGAGAGGGGTGGAAGGGTAAGGGAGGGGTGGAAGGGTTAGAGAGGGGTGGAAGGAGTAAGAGGAGGGGTGGAAGGGTAAGAGAGGGGGTGGAAGGGTAAGGGAGGGGTGGAAGGGTAAGGGAGGGGTGGAAGGGTAGAGAGGGGGTGGAAGGGTAAGAGAGGGGGTGGAAGGGTTAGAGAGGGGTGGAAGGAGGTAAGGGAGAGGGGTGGAAGGGTAAGAGAGGGGTGGAAGGGTAAGAGAGGGGGTGGAAGGGTAGAGAGGGGGTGGAAGGGTAAGGGGAGGGGTGGAAGGGTAAGGGAGGGGTGGAAGGGTAAGGAGAGGGTGGAAGGGTAAGAGAGGGGTGGAAGGGTAAGGAGGGGTGGAAGGGTTAGAGAGGGGTGGAAGGGTAGAGAGAGAGGGGTGGAAGGGTAAGGGAGGGGTGGAAGGGTTAGAGAGAGGGGGTGGAAGGAGTAAGAGAGGGGTGGAGGCAGGTAAGAGAGGGTGGAAGGGTTAGAGAGGGGTGGAAGGAGGGTAAGAGAGGGGTGGAAGGGTAAGGAGGGAGGGTGGAAGGGAAGGAGGGTGGAAGGGTAAGAGAGGGGGTGGACGGGTAAGGGAGGGGGTGGAAGGGAGGGGGTGAGAATGAGTGATTGCTATCTACATTTAAGCAACACCTAGTTTCCCTGAGGTTACATTTCTGGTCCTTCAAATCCCCCCATCCCTCTACCCTCCTATTGAATGAGTTTCAGGCAGCTTTCTCAAGACAAACGCCATGTGGACGCCTCACACACACAGTCCACCTACTTGGAGATGGCGAGGGATGTGATCTCGGCTGGGTGAGCGTTGTCCTTCCGGTTGAATGCAGTGTGCATGGTCAGTTTACTACGGAACACCAGCTGTCGTTCCCATCTGTAGCCTGCTCTCTCACACACACACACACACACACACACGCACACGCACACGCACACACACACGCACACACACGCTTGAACAATCCACCAGCCAGAACAACCCCACTCTCCAGCCAACTGGAGCACAGACACATACACTGCAATGCTGTTATTGTGTATAGTGAGTAGTAGGTACTGTGGTCTGGTCTGTACCTGCTCTGAGCTGGTTATAGGGCCGTGCCTCCATGGTGGTGGGGTGTACGGGCTGGGGAACCCCCCCACGGCCTGCTATAGGGTGCGGAGGGTGTGGCTGGTGGGGAGGGAGGACCCCTGGCTTGTGGGTTATCTGACCTTCTGAGTAGTTGACGAACACAAAGCCGTCCTTCTCGTCCAGGCTGAGGTCGTGTGACCCACTGTCTAGTGACACGATGATTCCCGGTCCTCTACGAACTGCACAGAGATTAGAATATGTAGATAAAAAGTGCGTCTCTCTCTCTCCAACTCAGACGACCATCTAGCCCAAAAGGACCATGGGAGGGAGTGTCAGCTAATGGGACCCACAAGAGGAGCTGCAGATGACAGGTGCACGCTGTTGCAGGCATTAGACGCTGACTGGGGAACAGGTCAGTCAACTAATGGTAAACATTGTTACATACTCCACTTTCTTTTGGTGTGATTCTATTGAACCTGTATCCTATACAGGTCAATTAAGAACAATTAGGGCAATACAGATACTGACTGGCTGGCGGACTGACTGGCTGGCGGACTGACTGGCTGACTGGCCGACTGACTGGCTGGCCGACTGACTGGCTGGCCGACTGACTGGCTGACTGACTGGCTGGCTGGCCAACTGACTGACTTGCTTACTGGCTGGCTGGCCGATTGACTGACTGGCTTACTTACTGGCTGGCCGACTGACTGGCTTACTACTGACTGGCCGACTTACTGGCCGACTTACTGGCTGACTTACTGGCTGGCTGGCCGACTGGCCGACCGACCGCTAAACTCACCTTTCGGTCTGTGGATGGTGCTGCCTGATTGGCTGCCTGGTCCTCCCCCGGCTGTGGCGTTGGGGCGAGGGGAGTGTTTTGACTCCTCGTGGAGTCTGGGCTCGTCTCCGTCTGACTCGCTGCTGTCGTCGTCAGCGCGGTGGGTCTCTGGTCCCTCTGCTAGAGTAGGAAGAGGAAGAGGATGTACTTGATTGGCTATGGTCACAGGATGAGTCCCATATGACACGCTATTCCAACATAGTGCTGTAGTCTAGTACACTGTATAGTGGACAGGGTGACATATGGTATGAATTCAGAGATTTGTATTTTTGCTCTATCCCAACCCCCCAAAGACACAGACCTCCCACTATTTTGGTTCTCACTGAGGAGGGATGACTCCCCCCCCCCCCAACACTCTTAGAGACACACACACACACACACACACACACACACACACACAGAGAGACCTACCCAGCTTGTCCTCTGTACAGCAGTCAGGTACATCAGGAGGCTCAATGGGCTCTGGAGCAGGGGTTTCTGGGACTTGTTGGAACTCCATCCTCCAGAACTACAGGAAGGACGATGACATTAGAACACTTTCAAAAGGCCCTGAACAGTCCTTCTGATTCCATGTAAAAATCACCTTTTTCAGTGACCAAAACATCACCCAGAAGTTGTCCTCACTAGAAATGCAATTTATTTTTAGAAAATGTACTTTTTCCTCGCATGTCTAACTAGCAGGAAGTCATGTCTAACTAGCAGGAAGTCATGTCTAACTAGCAGGAAGTCATGTCTAACTAGCAGGAAGTCATGTCTAACTAGCAGGAAGTCATGTCTAACTAGCAGGAAGTCATGTCTAACTAGCAGGAAGTCATGTCTAACTAGCAGGAAGTCATGTCTAACTCTCAGGAAGTCATGTCTAACTACCAGGAAGTCATGTCTAACTAGCAGGAAGTCATGTCTAACTAGCAGGAAGTCATGTCTAACTAGCAGGAAGTCATGTCTAACTAGCAGGAAGTCATGTCTAACTAGCAGGAAGTCATGTCTAACTAGCAGGAAGTCATGTCTAACTAGCAGGAAGTCATGTCTAACTAGCAGGAAGTCATGTCTAACTAGCAGGAAGTCATGTCTAACTAGCAGGAAGTCATGTCTAACTCTCAGGAAGTCATGTCTAACTCTCAGGAAGTCATGTCTAAATCTCAGGAAGTCATGTCTAACTACCAGGAAGTCATGTCTAACTCTCAGGAAGTCATGTCTAACTACCAGGAAGTCATGTCTAACTAGCAGGAAGTCAACTTGACTGAAAACGGCAGGGTCAGGCAACATAGCCGTTTTGCAGTGAGATCATCTCAAGCTGATTGGCTGAGAACGCAAAGCAACTCAAAACATTGAATGCCACATCCAATCTGGTCACGCATCACGTTACGGTTTCACTAATTATTAAGTGAATAGTCAGGACCAGTTTATTATTAAGCTAGCTAGCCAGTTCACCTTGGACAATTACAGTGTAAACTGGACAGAGCGATGTCTGGGTACACTTCATACATGATATATATATATATATTGACTGCCAGACAATGTTCATATATCATGATGAGTATCAATGTCAAGAAGATTGTACGAGTCCTACGTTCGGCATCTTTTGACGTAAAGACATGACAACTGCGTCAACCCTTCCCTGGCTTATGATCCGTGGTGGCTGAAGACCTAGCCTAGAGTCAGTAACTTGCAAACTAACACCGGACACGGACGAAAGCGGAAATCTATAAGTATCTTTTGGCCTTAAACGAATAGGGGAAACGTGTAATTATATTTGCTTGACACGGCGCAGTCAAACGTTGTCACCAGTAGAGTAGCTACCTAGCAACGTGCGAACACGCCATACAGTAACATTTTGTCACCAGTAGAGTTACTACCTAGCAACGTGCCAACACGCCATACAGTAACATTTTGTCACCAGTAGAGTTACTACCTAGCAACGTGCCAACACGCCATACAGTAACATTTTGTCACCAGTAGAGTTACTACCTAGCAACGTGCCAACACGCCATACAGTAACATTTTGTCACCAGTAGAGTTGCTATCTAGCTACGTGCGAACACGCCATACAGTAACATTTTGTCACCAGTAGAGTAGCTATCTAGCTACGTGCCAACACGCCATACAGTAACATTTTGTCACCAGTAGAGTTGCTATCTAGCTACGTGCCAACACGCCATACAGTAACATTTTGTCACCAGTAGAGTAGCTACCTAGCTATATAAACCACGCCCATCTGCAAACACGCTTTTTCCCATGTTGGTTACAAGGCGGTACTTATTTAAATTAGCTAAGAGAATTGAATGTTACCATTTGGTGTATTAAAATGAGAGGATATTGTGATGTCACAAAATGCCTTTAGTAATCCCGCCTCCTGAATCCAAGTGTTTGACATGGGGGGGCAGTAACTTTATGATAAAATGTTATCAGTGTAGAAGCAACTGTCATTTTTCAGACTTTAATCTGGTTTCATCCAAATATCGTCCAATTTCTTGGAAAAACATGATGTTGACTATTCAGGAATGTTCACTTACTGTGGGACCTTTAATACCCTAGATGAGGAATTTTTATTTTTGAAGCATAAAAACTCAATGTGAATACTTGTGACGGACATTCAGGGGCTGTTTCCCGGACGTTAAAGATCAACGAGACTCCAGTACTTAATCTGAAACCGTCCCCCAAAAAAACAATCCGTTGGAATGAGGAGGAAGAGGTGGTTACCCTGACGACGCCGTCGGAGTGTCCGGTGACGATGACGTTCTGTGTGTCCCATTCGTTCATCTCTGACACGCAGCAGCAGAGGATCTGCTGTGAGCGGCCTGTGAAGGTGTTGGCACTGGCTATGGGACTGCCGTTGATGCTCCACACATGGATGTAGGTCCCTGCCGATGACACTATGTCTCCCTGTATATACACACACACACACACATAGACATAGACATAGACATAGAGAGAGAGAGAGAGAGAGAGAGAGAGAGAGAGAGAGAGAGAGAGAGAGAGAGAGAGTTCCCTGCATCTTGACACGTGGACATCATCCACTCATCCTGTTTGTTGTTGATACCCAAAGACAGTTTTTTTGTCCATAGCTTGGATATTTAGATATTTTAGGAATATTGTGTTACGTTATTTGGCCACAGGATCCCATGAAAAAACCTTAGAAACATGCAATGTGTGTGTGTGTGTGTGTGTGTGTGTGCGTTCATTGTGTGTATGAATGTGTGTGTGTGTGTGTGTTCATTGTGAGTGTGTGTGAATTAGGGTTGAATATTTTCCGGGTATTTTACGAAATGTTCCATCCTGAGAATAATCACTTTTCTCCCGGATAACTCGGTATTTCTCCCCAAAACGGGACGGGTCATTGTAAAGCATAAAAAACATATAAATATGTCTGTATTTGATGCTACCTGAGCCTGATGAGCCCTACATTAAATACGTTTGATGAGCCCTAAATTAGATACGTTTGATGAGCCCTAAATTAGATTTGTTTGATGAGCCCTACATTAAATACGTTTGATGAGCCCTACATTAAATACGTTTGATGAGCCCTAAATTAGATACGTTTGATGAGCCCTAAATTAGATACGTTTGATGAGCCCTACATTAAATACGTTTGATGAGCCCTAAATTAGTTACGTTTGATGAGCCCTACATTAAATACGTTTGATGAGCCCTAAATTAGATACGTTTGATGAGTCCTACATTAAATACGTTTGATGAGCCCTAAATTAGATACGTTTGATGAGCCCTAAATTAGATACGTTTGATGAGCCCTAAATTAGATACGTTTGATGAGCCCTACATTAGATACGTTTGATGAGCCCTACATTAAATATGTTTGATGAGCCCTAAATTAGATACGTTTGATGAGCCCTACATTAAATATGTTTGATGAGCCCTAAATTAGATATGTTTGATGAGCCCTACATTAAATACATTTGATGAGCCCTACATTAAATACGTTTGATGAGCCCTACATTAAATACGTTTGATGAGCCTTACATTAAATACGTTTGATGAGCCCTACATTAAATACGTTTGATGATCCCAAGCCCAAATGATTGTGCCGTTATACAATATACAAAACCCATAGATGTAGCTGGCAATATATTCTCTCTTGGGTAAATAAATAAAACTAGCTCCAATAGGCTAATTTGTTTGAGTGTGAACTCGATTGCTGTATTGTATTATACAGTATTATATGGACTGGTATTACGCACCTCGTTCAAACCATGAAGCTGGGAGAGAGCATGTGATTCTGGTGCAGGACATGCTGCTTACAAAGTTATAATTATAGAATAGTGAATTTGATTTAATGTTTAAATATAAAATCGGGCCTATTTTACATGTTTACAATTAGTAGGCTGACACATATATACAGTTGAAGTCGGAAGTTTACATAAACCTTAGCCACCTTAGCCAAATACATTTAAACTCAGTTTTTCACAATTCCTGAGATTTATTCCTAGTAAAAATTCTCTGTCTTAGGTCAGTTAGGATCACCACTTTATTTTAAGAATGTGAAATATCTGAATAATATTAGAGAAAACAATTTATTTCAGCATTTATTTCTTTCATCACATTCCCAGTGGGTCAGAAGTTTACATACACTCAGTATTTGGTAGCATTGTCTTTAAATTGTTTAACTTGGGTCAAATGTTTCGGGTAGCCTTCCACAAGCTTCCCACAATAAGTTTGGTGAATTTTGGCACTTTCCTCCTGATAAGAGCTGGTTTAACTGAGTCAGGTTTGTAGGCCTCCTTGCACGCACACGCATTTTCCGTTCTGCCGACAAATTTTCTATAGGATTGAGGTTAGGGCTTTGTGATGTCCACTCCAATATCTTGACTTCATTGTCCTTAAGCCCATTTGCGACCAAGCTTTAACTTTCTGACTGATGTCTTGAGATGTTGCTTCAATATATCCACATAATTTTCCTTCATCACGATGCCATCTATTTTGTGAAGTGCACCAGACCCTCCTGCAGCAAAGCACCCCCACAACATGATGCTGCCACCCCCGTGCTTCACGGTTGGGATGGTGTTCTTCAGCTTGCAGGCCTCCCCCTTTTTCCTCCAAACATAACGATGGTCATTATGGCCAAACAGTTCTATTTTTGTTTCATCAGACCAGAGGACATTTCTCCAAAAAGTACGATCTTTGTCCCCATGTGCAGTTGCAAACCGTAGTCTGGCTTTTTTATGGCGGTTTTGGAGCAGTTGCTTCTTCCTTGCTGAGCGGCCTTTCAGGTTATGTCGATATAGGACTCGTTTTACTGTGGATATAGATACTTTTGTACCTGTTTCCTCCAGCATCTTCACAAGGTCCTTTGCTGTTGTTCTGGGATTGATTTGCACTTTTCACACCAAAGTACGTTCATCTCTATGAGACAGAACGCGTCTCCTTCCTGAGTGGTATGACGGCTGCGTGGTCCCATGGTGTTTATAATTGCGTACTATTGTTTGTACAGATGAACGTGGTACCTTCAGGTGTTTTGAAATTGCTCCCAAGGATGAACCAGACTACAATTTTATTTCTGAGGTCTTGGCTGATTTCTTTTGGTTTTCCCATGTTGTCAAGCAAAGAGGCACTGTGTTTGAAGGTAGGCCTTGAAATACATTCACAGGTACACCTCCAATTGACCCAAATGATGTCAATTAGCCTATCAGAAGCTTCAAAACCCATGACATTATTTTCTGGAATTTTCCAAGCTGTTTAAAGGCACAGTCAACTTAGTGTATGTAAACTTCTGACCCACTGGAATTGTGATACAGTGAATTATAAGTGAAACAATCTGTCTGTAAACAAAAAATTACTTGTATCATGCACAAAGTAGATGTCCTTTACCGACTTGCCAAAACTATAGTTTGTTAACAAGAAATGAGTGGAGTGGTTGAAAAACTAGTTTTAATGACTCCAACCTAAGTGTATGTAAACTTCCGACTTCAACTGTATATATCAATCGTGAACAGGATTAGGTCCATCTATTTTGATGGCAATTTGAATGGAATTCATGGAGAGAGAGAGAGAGAGAGAGAGAGAGAGAGATACTGTGAAGAGATTTAAAGCAACGTTATTTCAAAACGCTGCAGCAAATGTAGGTCTACCTTGTCACAAGAAAATAAAAGTTACCATGATGAGATGAAACATGCACTGTGAACTCCATACTCAGACGCGCTGTCCGTCCCCACCCAGAGACTTGATGATTGATCAATGCAGATAGTGGAGAGAGGTACACCATGACCCGTAGAGCAGCTAGATTTACACGTCACATATCATTTACCAGTTCCACTTCACGTCATGCTGTGTTCATAGAAATGATTTATTATAATTTACCGCTTTCTCAGTTTTTTTATCCCGGGAAAAGGGAGTGGGTTTGGGAGGTAAATCTCGGTAACCCGGCACCCACTATTCAACCCTAGTGTGAACGTGTGTGTGTGTGTGCGCGCATTGAGAGTGTGTGTTCATCTGTATGTTCCACCCACCGTGAGTTCGTTGATGCAGAGGGCGGAGACGGGGGCCCTGTGTCCTCTGAGCTGTGTGACGAAGGTCAGTTTGTTGAGGTCCCAGATGATGCAGGTCCTGTCTCTAGAGCCAGACACCAGGATGTGGTACGCTGACGAGGCTGCCAGGCAGGTCACTGCGTCTGTATGGCCCAGCAACGCCTGGCGGGGGGGAGAGGAGAGGGACACATACAGGGTACACAGAGACGTTACAGACATGGTAGACACACACACACACACAGAGGCGGGGACACTCTGCAATGTCTATGTGTCATGGCACAACGAAACCCCACACTACTAATAAGGACCTCTATGAGAATTGGGAGCAACGTCATCATCGACAGCGATGGACAGCATTAAGCAAAAGAAGTGTGTGTGTGTGTGTATATATATATATATATATATATATATATATATATATATATATATATATATATAAATATAACTCTCATCTGAGAATCTAGTGACCTGTTTGAGTGACTAGAGAGTCTGGTTACCTGGTTGAGTGTCTAGAGAGTCTGGTTACCTGTTTGAGTGTTTAGAGAGTCTGGTTACCTGTTTGAGTGTCTAGAGAGTCTGGTTACCTGTTTGAGTGTCTAGAGAGTCTGGTTACCTGTTTGAGTGTCCAGAGAGTCTGGTTACCTGTTTGAGTGTCCAGAGAGTCTGGTTACCTGTTTGAGTGACTAGAGAGTCTGGTTACCTGTTTGAGTGTCTAGAGAGTCTGGTTACCTGTTTGAGTGTCTAGAGAGTCTGGGTACCTGTTTGAGTGTCTAGGGAGTCTGGTTACTTGTTTGAGTGTCTAGGGAGTCTGGTTACCTGTTTGAGTGTCTAGAGAGTCTGGTTACCTGAGAGTCTGGTTACCTGAGAGTCTGGTTACCTGTTTGAGTGACTAGAGAGTCTGGTTACCTGTTTGAGTGTCTAGAGAGTCTGGTTACCTGTTTGAGTGTCTAGAGAGTCTGGTTACCTGAGAGTCTGGTTACCTGAGAGTCTGGTTACCTGTTTGAGTGTCTAGAGAGTCTGGTTACCTGTTTGAGTGTCTAGGGAGTCTGGTTACTTGTTTGAGTGTCTAGGGAGTCTGGTTACCTGTTTGAGTGTCTAGAGAGTCTGGTTACCTGAGAGTCTGGTTACCTGAGAGTCTGGTTACCTGTTTGAGTGACTAGAGAGTCTGGTTACCTGTTTGAGTGTCTAGAGAGTCTGGTTACCTGTTTGAGTGTCTAGAGAGTCTGGTTACTTGAGAGTCTGGTTACCTGTTTGAGTGTCTAGAGAGTCTGGTTACCTGTTTGAGTGTCTAGAGAGTCTGGTTACCTGTTTGAGTGTCTAGAGAGTCTGGTTACCTGTTTGAGTGTCTAGAGAGTCTGGTTACCTGTTTGAGTGTCTAGAGAGTCTGGTTACCTGTTTGAGTGTCTAGAGAGTCTGGTTACCTGTTTGAGTGTCTAGAGAGTCTGGTTACCTGTTTGAGTGTCCAGAGAGTCTGGTTACCTGTTTGAGTGTCCAGAGAGTCTGGTTACCTGTTTGACTGTCTAGAGAGTTTAGTTACTTGAGAGTCTGGTTACCTGTTTGAGTGTCTAGGGAGTCTGGTTACCTGTTTGAGTGTCTAGAGAGTCTGGTTACTTGAGAGTCTGGTTACCTGTTTGAGTGTCTAGAGAGTCTGGTTACCTGTTTGAGTGTCTAGAGAGTCTGGTTACCTGTTTGAGTGTCTAGAGAGTCTGGTTACCTGTTTGAGTGTCTAGAGAGTCTGGTTACCAGTTTGAGTGTTCAGAGAGTCTGGTTACCTGTTTTAGTGTCTAGAGAGTCTGGTTACCTGTTTGAGTGTCTAGAGAGTCTGGTTACCTGAGAGTCTGGTTACCTGTTTGAATGTCTAGAGAGTCTGGTTACCTGAGAGTCTGGTTACCTGTTTGAATGTCTAGAGAGTCTGGTTACCTGTTTGAGTGTCTAGAGAGTCTGGTTACCTGTTTGAGTCTGTTTACTTGTTTGAGTGTCTAGGGAGTCTGGTTACCTGTTTGAGTGTCTAGGGAGTCTGGTTACCTGTTTGAGTGTCTAGAGAGTCTGGTTACCTGTTTGAGTGTCTAGGGAGTCTGGTTACTTGTTTGAGTGTCTAGGGAGTCTGGTTACCTGAGAGTCTGGTTACCTGAGAGACTGGTTACCTGAGAGTCTGGTTACCTGTTTGAGTGACTAGAGAGTCTGGTTACCTGTTTGAGTGTCTAGGGAGTCTGGTTACCTGTTTGAGTGACTAGAGAGTCTGGTTACCTGTTTGAGTGTCTAGGGAGTCTGGTTACTTGTTTGAGTGTCTAGGGAGTCTGGTTACCTGTTTGAGTGTCTAGAGAGTCTGGTTACCTGAGAGTCTGGTTACCTGAGAGTCTGGTTACCTGTTTGAGTGACTAGAGAGTCTGGTTACCTGTTTGAGTGTCTAGAGAGTCTGGTTACCTGTTTGAGTGTCTAGAGAGTCTGGTTACCTGTTTGAGTGTCTAGAGAGTCTGGTTACCTGTTTGAGTGTCTAGAGAGTCTGGTGACCTGTTTGAGTGTCTTGAGAGTCTGGTTACCTGTTTGAGTGTCTAGGGAGTCTGGTTACCTGAGAGTCTGGTTACCTGTTTGAGTGTCTAGAGAGTCTGGTTACCTGAGAGTCTGGTTACCTGAGAGTCTAGTTACCTGTTTGAGTGTCTAGGGAGTCTGGTTACCTGTTTGAGTGACTAGAGAGTCTGGTTACCTGTTTGAGTGTCTAGGGAGTCTGGTTACCTGTTTGAGTGTCTAGGGAGTCTGGTTACCTGAGAGTCTGGTTACCTGTTTGAGTGTCTAGAGAGTCTGGTTACCTGTTTGAGTGTCCAGAGAGTCTGGTTACCTGTTTGAGTGTCTAGAGAGTCTGGTAACCTGTTTGAGTGTCTAGAGAGTCTGGTTACCTGAGAGTCTGGTTACCTGAGAGTCTGGTTACCTGTTTGAGTGTCTGGTTACCTGTTTGAGTGTCTGGTTACCTGAGAGTCTGGTTACCTGTTTGAGTGTCTGGTTACCTGAGTGTCTGGTTACCTGTTTGAGTGTCTGGTTACCTGTTTGAGTGTCTGGTTACCTGTTTGAGTGTCTGGTTACCTGTTTGAGTGTCTGGTTACCTGTTTGAGTGTCTGGTTACCTGTTTGAGTGTCTGGTTACCTGTTTGAGTGTCTGGTTACTTGTTTGAGTGTCTGGTTACCTGTTTGAGTGTCTGGTTACCTGTTTGAGTGTCTGGTTACCTGTTTGAGTGTCTGGTTACCTGTTTGAGTGTCTGGTTACTTGTTTGAGTGTCTGGTTACCTGTTTGAGTGTGAGGGTCTTGGCCCTCTCCTTGGATGTGCCCGTCTCCCAGACACAGATGGCAGTGCTGGTTCCCCCGGTGACGACCAGCTTGGGGTTGGGGCAGATGGCACACAGGATCTGACCCCACTCTGACAGACACTCATACACCACCACCGCCTAGAGGGGACATGCAGGGGATTGGTTAGTCAGGGGTAGAAGACAGGGGATTGGTTAGCCAGCGGGAAGGAGAGAGGGGATTGGTCAGTCAGGGGGGAGGAGATAGGGGATTGGGAGAGGGGATTGGTTAGTCAGGGGTAGAAGACAGGTGATTGGTTAGTCAGGGGGAAGGAGAGAGGGGATTGGTTAGTCAGGGGGAGAAGACAGGTGATTGGTTAGTCAGGGGGAGAAGAGGTGATTGGTTAGTCAGGGGTAGAAGACAGGTGATTGGTTAGTCAGGGGGAGAAGACAGGTGATTGGTTAGTCAGGGGAAGGAGAGAGGGATTGGTTAGTCAGGGGGAGAAGACAGGTGATTGGTTAGTCAGGGGGAAGGAGAGAGGGGATTGGTTAGTCAGGGGGAGAAGACAGGTGATTGGTTAGTCAGGGGGAGAAGACAGGTGATTGGTTAGTCATGGGGAAGGGGATTGGCTAAATGTAGTTCTGTCTTATTGGAGACTCACATCAGCTGTAAGGGTTGCAGCTATCTGACCTAGGGCTGCGGTGGCCATGACATTTTGTCAGCCGGTAACTGTTGAGGTGACTAAACTGCTTGGAGTAACCCTGGATTTTAAACTGTCCTGGTCAAAACATATTGATACAACAGTAGCTAAGATGGGGAGAAGTCTGTCCATAATAAAGCGTTACTCTGCCTTCTTAACAACACTATCAACAAGGCAGGTCCTACAGGCCCTAGTTTTGTCGCACCTGGACTACTGTTCAGTCGTGTGGTCAGGTGCCACAAAGAGGGATTTAGGAAAATGGCAATTGGCTCAGAACAGGGCAGCCCTTGGATGTACACAGAGAAGAAAACATTAATATTTTGCATGTCAATCGCTCATGGCTCAAAGTGGAGGAGAGACTGACTTCATCACTACTTGTATTTATGAGAGGTACTGACATGTTGAATGCACCGAGCTGTCTGAACATTGCTGAATATAATAAAGGATATTTTTCTCGAACAATTGCAAGAGCGAGACGAGTGTGCACATAGAACCAGCTACGCTGTGTTGAGCATGAAAGCGATCATTTGACACAGGTCCTATACGCTTATTAATTTAGAGTGAACTGGTGACTTTAGTTGTGATAGGTCTGCAAACCTTAGAATGTATCTGAAATAAAAACATGTGACTCTATATTGATGATTTGGAAAAAGGCACAAAAAAGGCTCTGATCCTTGTGCTTCCTACACACAGAGAGAGAGAGAGAGAGAGAGAGAGAGAGAGAGGGAGAAATGCATTGCTGCTCTGCTCGTGTGGCAAGCAAGTTAGGAGATTTCTAATCAATGGAATATTGAATTAAAATGACAGAATTCAAAGTGAAATGAGAATGAAAGAAGACTAAAGGGAAACAGGTAGGCTGCTGTAATAATCTGAATGAAGACTAAAGGGAAACAGGTAGGCTGCTGTAATAATCTGAATGAAGACTAAAGGGAAACAGGTAGGCTGCTGTAATAATCTGAATGAAGACTAAAGGTGAACAGGTAGGCTGCTGTAATAATCTGAATGAAGACTAAAGGGAAACAGGTAGGCTGCTATAATAATCTGAAAGAAGACTAAAGGGAAACAGGTAGGCTGCTGTAATAATCTGAATGAAGACTAAAGGTGAACAGGTAGGCTGCTGTAATAATCTGAATGAAGACTAAAGGGAAACAGGTAGGCTGCTGTAATAATCTGAATGAAGACTAAAGGGAAACAGGTAGGCTGCTATAATAATCTGAATGAAGACTAAAGGGAAACAGGTAGGCTGCTGTAATAATCTGAATGAAGACTAAAGGTAAACAGGTAGGCTGCTATAATAATCTGAATGAAGACTAAAGGTGAACAGGTAGGCTGCTATAATAATCTGAATGAAGACTAAAGGTGAACAGGTAGGCTGCTGTAATAATCTGAATGAAGACTAAAGGTAAACAGGTAGGCTGCTGTAATAATCTGAATGAAGACTAAAGGTGAACAGGTAGGCTGCTGTAATAATCTGAATGAAGACTAAAGGTGAACAGGTAGGCTGCTGTAATAATCTGAATGAAGACTAAAGGTGAACAGGTAGGCTGCTGTAATAATCTGAATGAAGACTAAAGGTAAACAGGTAGGCTGCTGTAATAATCTGAATGAAGACTAAAGGTAAACAGGTAGGCTGCTGTAATAATCTGATGGGATGATAAATAACTAGCAAGAAGTTTGTCTACTAGCGCGAGTTAACAGTGCTTGCTGTCTCGCTTCCTCTCTTTCTGTGCCTGCTCAAGATCAGAACTCCATGATCAGAACTCCAAGATCAGAACTTCATGATCAGAACTCCATGATCAGAACTCCAAGATCAGAACTCCATGATCAGAACTCCATGATCAGAACTCCATGATCAGAACACAAAACCTGCATGACCGTTCTAGACACTGCTCAACTCCTCATCACCATTTATTCCATCACTATTTATTCCATCACTATTTATTCCATCACCATTTATTCTCATCATCATTTATTCCCATCATCATTTATTCCATCACCATTTATTCCATCACTATTTATTCCATCACTGTTTATCCCCATCACTATTTATTCCATCACTATTTATCCTCATCACTATTTATTCCATCACTGTTTATTCCATCACTATTTATCCTCATCACTATTTATTCCATCACTATTCATCCTCATCACTATTCATCCCATCACTATTTATCCTCATCACTATTTATCCCATCACTAATTATTCCATCACTATTTATCCTCATCACTATTTATCCTCATCACTATTTATTCCATCACTATTTATTCCATCACTATTTATTCCATCACCATTTATCCTCATCACTATTTATCCCATCACTATTTATTCCATCACTAATTATTCCATCACTATTTATCCCATCACTATTTATTCCATCACTATTTATTCCATCACTATTTATTCCATCACCATTTATCCTCATCACTATTTATCCCATCACTATTTATTCCATCACTAATTATTCCATCACTATTTATCCTCATCACTATTTATCCCATCACTATTTATTCCATCACTATTTATTCCATCACTATTTATTCCATCACTATTTATTCCATCACCATTTATTCCATCACTATTTATTCCATCATTCGGATCATTCATATGTAAATCATGAAGTGTTTGATGTGATTTTCGATTGCATTTTCTTTGATGTCACCAGAGGTTAAAAAGGGGGACAATAGGGAGTTGAGTCCCAGGCCATTCATTAGGGTAGGGCTTACTACCAACACATCAGAGCCATTCATTAGGGTAGGGCTTACTACCAACACATCAGAGCCATTCATTAGGGTAGGGCTTACTACCAACACATCAGAGCCATTCATTAGGGTAGGGCTTACTACCAACACATCAGAGCCAGTCATTAGGGTAGGGCTTACTACCAACACATCAGCGCCATTCATTAGGGTAGGGCTTACTACCAACACATCAGAGCCATTCATTAGGGTAGGGCTTACTACCAACACATCAGAGCCATTCATTAGGTAGGGCTTACTACCAACACATCAGAGCCAGTCATTAGGGTAGGGCTTACTACCAACACATCAGAGCCAGTCATTAGGGTAGGGCTTACTACCAACACATCAGAGCCATTCATTAGGTAGGGCTTACTACCAACACATCAGAGCCATTCATTAGGGTAGGGCTTACTACCAACACATCAGAGCCAGTCATTAGGGTAGGGCTTACTACCAACACATCAGAGCCATTCATTAGGGTAGGGCTTACTACCAACACATCAGAGCCATTCATTAGGGTAGGGCTTACTACCAACACATCAGAGCCAGTCATTAGGGTAGGGCTTACTACCAACACATCAGAGCCATTCATTAGGGTAGGGCTTACTACCAACACATCAGAGCCAGTCATTAGGGTAGGGCTTACTACCAACACATCAGAGCCATTCATTAGGGTAGGGCTTACTACCAACACATCAGAGCCAGTCATTAGGGTAGGGCTTACTACCAACACATCAGAGCCATTCATTAGGGTAGGGCTTACTACCAACACATCAGAGCCAGTCATTAGGGTAGGGCTTACTACCAACACATCAGAGCCATTCATTAGGGTAGGGCTTACTACCAACACATCAGAGCCATTCATTAGGGTAGGGCTTACTACCAACACATCAGAGCCAGTCATTAGGGTAGGGCTTACTACCAACACATCAGAGCCATTCATTAGGGTAGGGCTTACTACCAACACATCAGAGCCAGTCATTAGGGTAGGGCTTACTACCAACACATCAGAGCCATTCATTAGGTAGGGCTTACTACCAACACATCAGAGCCATTCATTAGGGTAGGGCTTACTACCAACACATCAGAGCCAGTCATTAGGGTAGGGCTTACTACCAACACATCAGAGCCATTCATTAGGGTAGGGCTTACTACCAACACATCAGAGCCAGTCATTAGGGTAGGGCTTACTACCAACACATCAGAGCCATTCATTAGGGTAGGGCTTACTACCAACACATCAGAGCCATTCATTAGGGTAGGGCTTACTACCAACACATCAGAGCCAGTCATTAGGGTAGGGCTTACTACCAACACATCAGAGCCAGTCATTAGGGTAGGGCTTACTACCAACACATCAGAGCCATTCATTAGGGTAGGGCTTACTACCAACACATCAGAGCCATTCATTAGGGTAGGGCTTACTACCAACACATCAGAGCCAGTCATTAGGGTAGGGCTTACTACCAACACATCAGAGCCATTCATTAGGGTAGGGCTTACTACCAACACATCAGAGCCATTCATTAGGGTAGGGCTTACTACCAACACATCAGAGCCAGTCATTAGGGTAGGGCTTACTACCAACACATCAGAGCCATTCATTAGGGTAGGGCTTACTACCAACACATCAGAGCCAGTCATTAGGGTAGGGCTTACTACCAACACATCAGAGCCAGTCATTAGGGTAGGGCTTACTACCAACACATCAGAGCCATTCATTAGCGACCTGACGGCACGTTAGCGAGTAGGGTAGGGCTTACTACCAACACATCAGAGCCATTCATTAGCGACCTGACGACACGTTAGCGAGTAGGGTAGGGCTTACTACCAACACATCAGAGCCATTCATTAGGGTAGGGCTTACTACCAACACATCAGAGCCATTCATTAGGGTAGGGCTTACTACCAACACATCAGAGCCATTCATTAGGGTAGGGCTTACTACCAACACATCAGAGCCATTCATTAGGGTAGGGCTTACTACCAACACATCAGAGCCATTCATTAGGGTAGGGCTTACTACCAACACATCAGAGCCATTCAGTAGGGTAGGGCTTACTACCAACACATCAGAGCCATTCATTAGGGTAGGGCTTACTACCAACACATCAGAGCCATTCATTAGGGTAGGGCTTACTACCAACACATCAGAGCCATTCATTAGGGTAGGGCTTACTACCAACACATCAGAGCCAGTCATTAGGGTAGGGCTTACTACCAACACATCAGAGCCATTCATTAGGGTAGGGATTACTACCAACACATCAGAGCCAGTCATTAGGGTAGGGCTTACTACCAACACATCAGAGCCATTCATTAGGGTAAGGCTTACTACCAACACATCAGAGCCAGTCATTAGGGTAGGGCTTACTACCAACACATCAGAGCCAGTCATTAGGGTAGGGCTTACTACCAACACATCAGAGCCAGTCATTAGGGTAGGGCTTACTACCAACACATCAGAGCCAGTCATTAGGGTAGGGCTTACTACCAACACATCAGAGCCAGTCATTAGGGTAGGGCTTACTACCAACACATCAGAGCCATTCATTAGGGTAGGGCTTACTACCAACACATCAGAGCCAGTCATTAGGGTAGGGCTTACTACCAACACATCAGAGCCAGTCATTAGGGTAGGGCTTACTACCAACACATCAGAGCCAGTCATTAGGGTAGGGCTTACTACCAACACATCAGAGCCAGTCATTAGGGTAGGGCTTACTACCAACACATCAGAGCCAGTCATTAGGGTAGGGCTTACTACCAACACATCAGAGCCATTCATTAGCGACCTGACGGCACGTTAGCGAGTAGGGTAGGGCTTACTACCAACACATCAGAGCCATTCATTAGCGACCTGACGGCACGTTAGCGAGTAGGGTAGGGCTTACTACCAACACATCAGAGCCATTCATTAGCGACCTGACGGCACGTTAGCGAGTAGGGTAGGGCTTACTACCAACACATCAGAGCCATTCATTAGCGACCTGACGGCACGTTAGCGAGTAGGGTAGGGCTTACTACCAACACATCAGAGCCATTCATGGTGGCCTAAAGAGCGCAGAACAGGAAGAGATTACCGTGACTCAACGGTTACGTGGAATCTGACTGAGGTCATGACTCATGACTGCCGGTTTGACTTTGTCAAACTCATAGCTGACCAGTTGGCATCGGAGGTCTGCGTAACCCCAGTGTGTCTGTGTGTTGATCTAACGAAGGGCTACCCTAACTCGGTCCTGGGCCCACCCCCCACTGGGTGCACGTTTGGGCTTTTGCCCCCCCATCACTACACAGCTAATTCAGATAACCAACTTTGGGAAACCCTGATCTAACATACCTTGTCTGACTCGTAGTTGCCCAGTCTGCAGGAGAGGTCTGCGTGACCCCATGCAAAGGTCTTGTTCCAGACAGGAGGTTGTAGGACCTTATTCTGCTCCACAGCCAGAATCCCCTTCTCAGTGCACACTATCTGGCCCACCGACTCCTTCAGCTCTGAAACACACACACTGTTACACACACTGTCACACACACTGTCTCACACACACTGTCTCACACACACTGTCTCACACACACTGTCTCACACACACTGTCTCACACACACTGTCTCACAAACACTGTCTCACAAACACTGTCTCACAAACACTGTCATGCACCCACACACCCACACAGAGACACACCGTTTCTGTCAGTCACAATTCTTCTGATCCAGATGAAGACAGCAATATGAAATGGTATTCAGACAAACCCATTACAGTTAATAACTATAACAGTTGTTGCTTAAATAGTCCCATTGACTCAATTGTCTGATATGGGTGCTAATACGAGTGTGTGTGTGCTGGCCTACCTTTGACGGGGGCCAGTGAGGGTCTGAGGTTGTCCAGATGATGGAAGAAGATCTTGTCCGTGGTCGAGGAGAGAGAGACAGGCAAGCCCCCAGCCATCTCCCCGTTAGGCTTGCTACGTACGCGCTTCGGAGGGTGGGGCTTCTTAAACAACTGGGATTGGACAACAAAAAAAAGACAGAAGTAGATTCATTGGTCTAGAGGCTTTAAACTCAACTCTGGACCTCGAAGCCTGTTCCACTGCATTTAAACCTGGGACACCAATTAATGACCCGGTAGAACAGAAAAACAGCAGGCTCCGCACCTCGTTAGGGTAAGAGTTGAATCACCCTGGTAACATGATTACATAACATTGCAGTTTACATGAGACATATCCCTTGATGTGCTTTTAAATGCACAGCTAACGGATACAATCCGTTTCCACTAGCATTGCTAACTGATACAATCCGTTTCCACTAGCATTGCTAACTGATACAATCCATTTCCACTAGCATTGCTAACGGATACAATCCGTTTCCACTAGCATTGCTAACGGATACAATCCGTTTCCACTAGCATTGTTAATGGATACAATCCATTTCCACTAGCATTGCTAACGGATACAATCCATTTCCACTAGCATTGCTAACGGATACAATCCATTTCCACTAGCATTGCTAACTGATACAATCCATTTCCACTAGCATTGCTAACGGATACAATCCATTTCCACTAGCATTGCTAACGGATACAATCCGTTTCCACTAGCATTGTTAACTGATACAATCCATTTCCACTAGCATTGCTAACGGATACAATCCGTTTCCACTAGGATTGCTAACTGATACAATCCATTTCCACTAGCATTGCTAATGGATACAATCCATTTCCACTAGCATTGCTAATGGATACAATCCGTTTCCACTAGCATTGCTAATGGATACAATCCGTTTCCACTAGCATTGCTAACGGATACAATCCGTTTCCACTAGCATTGCTAACGGATACAATCCGTTTCCACTAGGATTGCTAACGGATACAATCCATTTCCACTAGCATTGCTAACGGATACAATCCGTTTCCACTAGCATTGCTAACGGATACAATCCGTTTCCACTAGGATTGCTAACGGATACAATCCATTTCCACTAGCATTGCTAACGGATACAATCCATTTCCACTAGCATTGCTAACGGATACAATCCATTTCCACTAGCATTGCCACATGTTGCTAAACAACCAGGTAACAAACTTTAAAACGGTTTAAATGAAACGACAACACCTTAGGTAAGTCAAATTGCTGTTATATACAGCGCATTCAGAAAGGATTCACACCCCTTAACTTTTCCCACATTTTGTTGTGTTACAGCCGGAATTTAAAATGGATTCAATTGTGATTGTTTGGGGTGGTCACTGGCCTACACACAATACCCCTGAATGTCAGTGGAATTATGTGGTTTTCCAATGCCTCGCAAAGAAGGGCACCTATTGGTAGATGGGTAAAAATAAATAAAGCAGACATTGACTATCCCTTTGAGCCTGTTGAAGTTATTCATTACACTTTGGATGGTGTATCAATACACCCAGTCACTACAAAGATACAGGCGTCCTTCCTAACTCAGTTGCCGGAGAGGAAGGAAACCGCTCAGGGATTTGACCATGAGGCCAAATGGTGACTTTAAAACGGTTACAGAGTTTAATGGCTGTGATAGGAGAAAACTGAGGATGGATCGACAACATTGTAGTCACTCCACAATACTAACCTAAATGACAGAGTGAAAAGAAGGAAGCCTGTACAGGGGAAAATCCAATACAACACATCACTGAGTACCACTCTCCATATTTTCACGCATGGTGGTGGTTGCATCATGTTATGGGTATGCTTGTAATCATTAAGGGCTGGAGAGTGTTTTAGGATAAAAAAAATAAAAATAAAAAATTGTATGTAACTAAGCACAGGCAAAATCTTAAAGGAAAACCTGGTTCAGTCTGTTTTCCATCAGACACTGGGGAGACGAAGTCACCTTTCAGCAGGACAATAACCTAAAACACAAGGCCAAATCTACATTGGAGTTGCTTACAAAGAAGACAGTGAATGAAATTTTTGACTTAAATCTACTTAAAATTCTATGGCAAGACCTAAAAATGGTTGTCTATTAACGATGAACAACCAATTTGACAGTGCTTGATGCATTTTAAAGACTTACCCAGAAAGACTCACCTTTGGCGGTGATTCTAACATGTATTGACTCATGGGTGTGAATACTTATGTAAATTAGATATTTGATACCATTTCCCCCCACAAAAAATTTACTTTGTCATTACGGTGTATTGTGTGTAGATGTGCGAGAGAAAAAAAAAAGTTTAATCCATTTTCGAATTCAGGCTATAACAACAAAATGTGGACTAAGTTAAGGGGTGTGAATACTTTCTGAAGGCTCTGTACCTGTTTGGGGATCTGCCCGAAGTTGTTGATGAACCCGATGGTGGCGGTCTCCTTGAGGGGGTCGTTGATGTTATAGATGTCCACCTGGCCCTGGTAGAACAGGTGGTGGAACACATTGACCGCCTCCACCGCCGGGGGCCCCTGCTGCTTGAAGCCAAAGATCAGGTCGATCCACTCATGGAGGTGGGCACTGACGTAGTCACACTCCAGAGCCTAGAGAAAGACACATTGTGTAGGACAATACCGGAACACAAGGCTGGCCTACATGAAGCACGTTCGGGACAGACAGACAGACAGACAATCACACAGACAGACAAAATGGTTGATTGGTACCCACCTGTCGATGGACTCTGATGAACTCTCTGGGGTCTCCCTTGGCCCATGGAGGCAGAAGGACGTCTCTTAGTCTAATACCATTCTGTTTGGCACCTGTTAAAACATCAACCACAACACACATCAAAGCAACTCTTATTTACTAGTCTCTAAACATGTTACTATTAAGTGGTAGAGAGAGACAGAAACGGAGAGAGCAGTGACTCATATAGAGAGCAGAGAGGACAGCTAGCGTCCTGACTGACCTAGGTCAAAGTTGACCTAGCTGACAGAACGGTATTAACCTGACCTAGGTCAAAGTTGAGCTAGCTGACAGAACGGTATTAAACTGACCTAGGTCAAAGTTGAGCTAGCTGACATAACGGTATTAAACTGACCTAGGTCAAAGTTGAGCTAGCTGACAGAATGGTTTTAAACTGACCTAGGTCAAAGTTGAGCTAGCTGACAGAACGGTTATTAAACTGACCTAGGTCAAAGTTGAGCTAGCTGACAGAACGGAATTAAACTGACCTAGGTCAAAATTGTTGGAGTTGAGCATGAACTCTGGCAGGTAGAAGAACTCTGGGATGAGCTCCTTGACGTCGGCCATGTTGTGCTTGGAGGCAGAGAGCCAGGCCTCACGCACGCTGTGGAACATCCTGTCCGCCAGGTCAAAGTGACCTCCCTGTAGGGGTTGGGGGAGAGGGACAACACACGGGCAGGCCCCGGAAAGCAGACATGACATGACCCACTGGAGACATAAGACACTACCACAGGCATCGTCTCTATCAACGCTGGTATCATCATTGGTATTCAAACCACACTCAACACAGGTTGTTTGTTTACTGTCTCTGGTAAATATCAGTGGGGGGACACAACAACTCTGATGTAGCCTGAATATTTCACTACCATGCATCCAGAGACAAACAGACAATCCTAACCTTATCACCAAGCAGGCAGTAAAAAAAACAGGCAGTAAAAAAATAAATAAAATTGGTAAACTTGGACCCCAAATTCAATCAACTGCAGATACAGAAAACTGCTATGTTTGAGTTTGGATCAAGCCTCCATTCCTCTTTCCTCGACAAAAATGAAAGTTCCAAAGTTGAATTTGGCGCTACTAAAGATTCAATGCTTGGATCTCTGTTATTTTTTTTTTTTTTAAGCGTTTAAACCCCCTTGGAATCTTCTTGGATGTTCCGGATCATTCCACTATTACAAGACAGTAGTGTGTGAGGAGTCTGCGGCGGACTGTGTGTTTGCGTGTGAAGTTTTACCTGAAGCCTGAGGAAAGTCTGAGTGAAGGGTTCCATGCGGACCAGGTAAGACGCCACAATCATGGCTGAGGAGTAGTGTGTACCGTAGTGATACGCCGGGGTCTCACCTAAAACAGACACGCATTTTCGAAAAACCCTTCCTAGTCCAAAAGTGGAAACAGAACATTTTTACTAAAGGGGCAAATTTACCCACACTGGTGAATTCTAGTGTTGGACTACAAAGCTTGCTGTAGCGTTCCCATTGAAATATCTTTGATACTCCTCCAGGATAAGGATAATGCGTAACCTGTATCCGGGAAACTGACCCTAGGGCTGTAGCTAAACAGGTAGTTAGCTGGTCAGTCATACTGTGTGCATGTGTCTGTCTTACTGGTGGGGTCCTCCCAGTCCTTGAATCTCTTCTTGTACTGGGTCAGCCTGTCGTCTGTCTGGGCTCCCATTGGTTTAGCCAGGTTACGGAACGTCTCTGGGTTGTTCAGGTCCAACTCCTAGGAAGCGCATCAGACCAGTTTAAAAAATCACACTACATCCCATTTACAAAGTCGTGTAATCATGAATAATAACTAACGTTTGATATCATTAACAAATCGGTCCTTAAAACCAAAGAGTTGGATTTTATAGAGTTTGTCTTTTTTTTTACGTAAATCCAGGGAATGTATACCGCTCAGGTAGTTGGTAAGGTGCTGATGGAATTAGGACTACAGTCTTGTGGAAGGATATAGCCGCAATAAGAGTGTAGTTCTGACAGCTGTCCAAGTCAGATATACAGTATAGCATTATGTGTGTACTGTGCTGTTACTTCAGAGTCGTAGTCAGCCAGGATCCAAGGGAAGACAGGGTACTGCATCAGGTCGTTGTAGGAGCGACCAGCCAGGGTGTTGAGATGCATCAGATACTGGAAGTTACTGATCTCTCCACGCTACGGAAACACAGAGAGGACAATATAGTTACTGATCTCTCCACGCTACGGAAACACAGAGAGGACAATATAGTTACTGATCTCTCCACGCTACGGAAACACAGAGAGGACAATTATAGTTACTGATCTCTCCACGCTATGGAAACAGAAGACACTACCGTCAGATCTCAACTTTATATAACCCTTATTTATGCAGATTCTTCTCATTGAGATAAAATCATCTAACATGAGAGAATGATATAATACCACAGACAAAGACTTTTATTTTGTTACTTATTCAAGTAGAATTGTTGTATCCTACCTCCCATCTCTGGGTGACAGATTTCTCTCCTACCAGAGTGCTGAGTAGCCCAGACCTGATGGAAGACATTGAAGACAGGTTTGGCAGTGACAATAGAAGACTATGTATATTTGTTAATGTGTAAAACACTACATAAAAAAAGGAGAAAGTACCCCTGCTCTACACTGGTGTTGGGCCTCTGTCCGGAGACTGACTCTGAGCTGTCAGCCAGAGAGGGAACCATTGCTAGGAACCTGGACACAGAGGAAGGGGAGAAAGGTGGAGAAAACCCGGAAAAACATGAGAGACATCCTCACTGTCTTCTGGGAATTAATACTGTACTTGCAAATGTGCTCGCTACCACATAGAGCTGTATTTCTTCCTTTAGCGTGGAAGTGTTAGAAAAATGCACTTTTCAATGAGCACAACGGTACCTCTGGTACACCTTGTTGCGGACTCCTTTCTGGAAGGCCAGCAGGTAGTTCCTCCCATCTCCCGAGAACACCTCCACAGCCATGGGCTGCAGCAGGTATCGTCTCTTGTGGACCTCCTTGATGTCCTCGTAGGCAAAGATACTGCAGGTCCTCTTCAACTGGCTCTGGCCCTGCCTCGCCCCTCTGGGGATGATGGTCTCATGCAGACTGGAGACAGAGGGACATGTCAAAACACCAGCTTCTCCTTGAGTAACCCCCCCGCCAGTTAGACTTTTAGAATGTACTCCAGAACTAAAACACCTGATTCAACAAGCGCTTGGTTAGTTGAATCAGCCTGGTGAGGTAGTTATAAATAACTTTTTAGAAACCATAGCGTCCCATCGACGGCCTTTCTTTAAATGACCATTACGGCATGCAAACGACCGTGTTTCTCTAACAATAATATATGATATCGCATAATGTACTCGCAAACAACCTGCTGTCGTATTCGCCTGGCTGTCGTCGTCAACCAGAAACAGGGTATGCTGTCATTTGACTTTTCAACGTTGTTTTTTTTTGTTCTTCATATCATTACTCAAAATGAATGGCGCCGAAGCGGACACGACTTTCACTGTGAAAGAGGCTGTATCTACACTGAACAAAAATATAAAACGCAACATGTAAAGTAATGGTCCCATGTTTTATGGGCTGAAATAAATTGATCCCCGAAATGTTCCATACGCAGAAACATTCTCTCAAAGATTTTGGGCACAAATTTGTTTACATCCCTGTTAGTAAGCATTTCTCCTTTGCCAAGATAATCCATCTACCTGACAGGTGTGGCATATCAAGAAACTGATTAAAAAGCATGATCATTACACAGGTGCACCTTGTGCTGGGGACAATAAAAGGCCACTCTAAAATGTACCTTTTTGTCACACAACACAATGCCACAGATGTCTCAAGTTTTGGGGGTGCCTGCAATTGGCACGCTGACTGCAGTTATGTCCACCAGAGCTGTTGCAAGATAACTGAATGTTTCTCTACCATAAGAGATAATGTTTTAGAGAATTTGGCATAACGTCCAACCGGCCTCACAACCGCAGACCACGTGTAACCACACCAGCCAAGGACCTCTACATCCGGCTCCTTCACCTGCAGGATCGTCTGAGACCAGCCACCCGGACAGCTGATGAAACTGTGGGTTTTACACAACTGACGAATTTCTGCACAAACTGTCAGAAACCGTCTCTGGGAAGCTCATCTGCGTGCCTGCCGTCCTCACCAGGGTCTTGGCCTGACTGCAGTTCGGCATCGTAACCGTCTTCAGTGGGCAAATTCTCCCCTTCGATGGCCGCTGGCACGCTCTTCACGGATGAATCCCGGTTTCAACTTCAATAATGCACAGCCCCATGTCGTGAGGATCTGTACACAATTCCTGGAAGCTGAAAATGTTCCAGTTCTTCCATGGCCTGCATACTCACCAGACAGACATGTCTCCCACTGAGCATGTTTGGGACGCTCTGGATCGACGTGTACGACAGAGTGTTCCAGTTTCCGCCAATATCCAGCAACTTCGCACAGCCATTGAAGAGGAGTGGGACAACATTCCACATTATTATTCAATGCATTTCTAGCTTCCTCTCACTGAGATCACTCCTGTTATCAAACTGCTAATATTCCAAACACTTTGTGTAATGCTTAGGAAGTATCGAGTGATTTACATGTCCTTCATCAGGCCACAATCAACAGCCTGATCAACTCTATGTGAAGGAGATGTCGGGCTGCATGAGGCAAATGGTGGTCACACCAGATACTGACTGGTTTCCTGATCCACGCCCCTAACTTTGTTTTAAGGTATCTGTGACCAACAGATGCATGTCTGTATTCCCAGTCATAGATCCATAGATTAAAGGCCTAATGAATCTATTTCAATTGACTGATTTCCTTATATGAACTGTACTCAATTAAAACTTTGAAAATGTTGCATTTATATTTTTCTTCAGTTGGCTGGTGATACGGATTCGGACACGTCCTTTTGCACTTTGAAAAGCGATGATGTCGAGGTGAGTGAAATAAGAGTGTGGCACCGGGGCTTTTGGTCCGAGTCCACGGTGGTCCGAGTCCTTGGTGGTACGAGTCCTTGGTGGTACGAGTCCTTGGTGGTCCGAGTCCTTGGTGGTCCGAGTTCACGGTGGTCCGAGTTCACGGTGGTCCGAGTCCTTGGTGGTCCGAGTCCACGGTGGTCCGAGTCCTTGGTGGTCCGAGTCCTTGGTGGTCCGAGTCCACGGTGGTCCGAGTCCTTGGTGGTCCGAGTTCACGGTGGTCCGAGTCCTTGGTGGTCCGAGTTCACGGTGGTCCGAGTCCTTGGTGGTCCGAGTCCTTGGTGGTCCGAGTCCTTGGTGGTCCGAGTTCACGGTAGTCCGAGTCCTTGGTGGTCCGAGTCCTTGGTGGTCCGAGTCCTCGGTGGTCCGAGTTCACGGTGGTCCGAGTTGGAACTCATCATTTGAAAGCAGTTGAAGTTTGAAGGGCGCAAGAGAGCGGGAGTGGACGCAGGGCAAAGAGTGGGAGATGTGTAGAAACCTCCTTTAGGTGCTCTACGTGTTCTGTGACACTTTGCAGGATGGGTCCGTGACATGTTGTAGGCTAAATGCACAACATTAAGTGGCAGTATGAAATATGAATTTGTCCTACAAATAGTTTATTGTCTCTGAACAGTTGTGGGTTTTGTATATTCATTTGTCTCTATGTAATACCTCACTGAATTCACTGAATTGCTGTTAAAGCGGTCTACGATTTCTACACTTTGTATCAGGCCTGGTCTGTACTAAATCTTATTGAGAGAGGTTATCTACATTTTGAAATAGTCTCTGAAAAGTTGTTTGCATTTTTACAGAAGTAAGAATTGTTGTCAATCAAATAGCTATATATATATATATATATATATATATATATATATATATATATATATATAATACTTTGTGTGGGTTTTGAAATAAACTCTGAATATTGGCCAAGGACAATTGATTAAATATTTATATGTAAATTCTAAGTATACTTGGTACATTTTGAGTGAGTATTTTTGTCAAATGTACTATAATATAGATAATCTAGAGTTGTTCTGTTGTGTTGAGTGTTAATAGTTTTTTGATAGTGAGTGTCTTTACACAAAGGAAGACACAATGGTTGTTATGCAGCCTGGATAATGTTCTTGTCACTTGCTAGCTAGCCAGCTAACTCAGTTAGGTCAAACGTTTGAACGTGGAATGAGTAGCGGCATTTTCGTTTGTTATTGGCATTTACTTGTATTTGGCGATGATAATGACGTCGATGCGTTATTTCGACTTTATCAAAAAAAAGTGGTCATGTCTGGGCACTGTTCACTATGTATGGTACAGAAATTGAAATTCAAAAGTGAAACATTAGCTGTGTGCGAACACCCGTACTAACATACTGTATACTACATACTTAATGAGAATATACTACATACTATTAGTTCATTTTAAGATACTGCATCTGAATGATATCCTTTCAGTTGAGCGTACTAGAGATTCGCCTGTCTACCGGAAGTTGCTGCTGTTGCTATGCAACCTCTTGCTAGCTTGTTAGCATAACAAATTACTAGCTAGCCAGCTTACAACTTCATTAACAATGTTCATTGAGAACGCACAACGACTATACCACTTAGCTAAGCTAAGAATGGCGTGAATAATCAAGTCAATGAACATAGAGTAGTTAGTTAGATAGCATATAGTTAATACGTTTGGTACATACTGCTGTCATGATATGCTATGCGGTTTATAAGGATAGCGTAGCTAACAAATTGTCAGCTAACATAACGTGTAACGTTCCTTATTTAAAAAGTCATTACTTCATTACATTGCTCAACTTTATCTTAACACTAGTTAAAGCAATGAATTTCTATCCGCTCTCGTCGGACTTCGGCTGCATTTCTTCCGCCATTTTCCTCAAATCTGAAAACGTTCTGAAGCCACGCCCATTTTCGGAAGAACTGCATTACGGGCCCTAAAAACACGGGAAAAGTGTCCACTGCATGTATATTGGCGAATGTAGTACGACATCCGGGAACTTTTGGCATACTAACTATATCCATACTTTGACCAATAAGCATACTACATACTCAATTTATGTCACAAATAGTATGGTTATTGCGGGTAGTATGAGCATTAAAACAACTGTTGTTTAAGATCTCTGATCAGCCGACAGCAAGGCTTATATTATCGCCCTGCTGTACCAAACTAAATGCTAGGCTTATATTATCGCCCTGCTGTACCAAACTAAATGCTGGGCTTATATTAACCCCCGCTGTACTAAACTAAATGCTAGGCTTATATTAACCCCCGCTGTACCAAACTAAATGCTAGGCTTATATTATCGCCCTGCTGTACCAAACTAAATGCTGGGCTTATATTAACCCCCGCTGTACTAAACTAAATGCTAGGCTTATATTAACCCCCGCTGTACCAAACTAAATGCTAGGCTTATATTAACCCCTGCTGTACCAAACTAAATGCTAGGCTTATATTAACCCCCGCTGTACCAAACTAAATGCTAGGCTTATATTATCCCCCTGCTGTACCAAACTAAATGCTAGGCTTATATTAACCCCCGCTGTACCAAACTAAATGCTAGGCTTATATTAACCCCTGCTGTACCAAACTAAATGCTGGGCTTATATTATCCCCCTGCTGTACCAAACTAAATGCTAGGCTTATATTAACCCCCTGCTGTACCAAACTAAATGCTAGGCTTATATTAACCCCCGCTCTACCAAACTAAATGCTGGGCTTATATTAACCCCCGCTGTACCAAACTAAATGCTGGGCTTATATTATCCCCTGCTGTACCAAACTAAATGCTAGGCTTATATTAACCCCCGCTGTACCAAACTAAATGCTAGGCTTATATTAACCCCTGCTGTACCAAACTAAATGCTAGGCTTATATTAACCCCCGCTGTACCAAACTAAATGCTAGGCTTATATTAACCCCCTGCTGTACCAAACTAAATGCTAGGCTTATATTAACCCCCGCTGTACCAAACTAAATGCTAGGCTTATATTAACCCCTGCTGTACCAAACTAAACGCTAGGCTTATATTAACCCCCGCTGTACCAAACTAAATGCTAGGCTTATATTAACCCCCGCTGTACCAAACTAAATGCTAGGCTTATATTAACCCCCACTGTACCAAACTAAATGCTAGGCTTATATTAACCCCTGCTGTACCAAACTAAATGCTAGGCTTATATTATACCCCGCTGTACATGAGATGATTCAGACAGGAACATGATATTCTAGTAGAGATGATTCAGACAGGAACATGATCATGATATTCCGATGGCGTTGCAGTGATCATTTTCAGATGGAACTGTTAGCAGGCGTAGGTGTGTCTGTGACGACCGATACAGCACGGCTTGGCTCGTCCAATCAGCATCCAGGATCCAAACAACCGGTTTTATAATAAAGGGTTAGGGGTGTTAAACTCACTTGGCGGGCAGTGTCTCGATGTCTCTGATCTCTCTGCTGACGGTCATGGTGAAACCGTCGATGACATAGAAGTGTTCCTTCCCAAACAGCAACAGCCCCTCACTAGTGTCCAGACCCTGCACCCGCGCACACCGATACATGTGCTGGATCTGGAACATTACATAGCATTATTATTATCTATAATACTACATAAATACTACATTAATACATCTATAATATAATATACCACTACATAAATACTACATTATTACATCTATAATATAATATACCACTACATAAATACTACATTATTACATCTATAATATACCACTACATAAATACTACATTAATACATATATAATATACCACTACATAAATACTACATTATTACATCTATAATATAATATACCACTACATAAATACTACATTATTACATCTATAATATAACATATCACTACAGTAATACATCTATAATATAATATACCACTACATAAATACTACATTATTACATCTATAATATACCACTACATAAATACTACATTATTACATCTATAATATAATATACCACTACATAAATACTACATTATTACATCTATAATATAATATACCACTACATAAATACTACATTATTACATCTATAATATAACATATCACTACAGTAATACATCTATAATATAATATACCACTACATAAATACTACATTATTACATCTATAATATACCACTACATAAATACTACATTATTACATCTATAATATAATATACCACTACATAAATACTACATTATTACATCTATAATATAACATATCACTACATTAATACATCTATAATATAATATATAACTACATAAATACTACATTAATACATCACTACATTAATACATCTATAATATACCACTACATAAATACTACATTAATACATCTATAATATAACATATCACTACAATAATACATCTATAATATACCACTACATAAATACTACATTAATACATCTATAATATAATATACCACTACATTATTACATCTCTAATATAACATATCACTACAATATAATATAATATACCACTACATAATATACCACTACATAAATACTACATTATTACATAAATAATATACCACTACATAAATACTACATTAATACATATATAATATAACATATCACTACATTAATACATCTATAATATAATATATCACTACATAAATACTACATTAGGGCGGCAGGTAGCCTAGTGGTTAGAGCGTTGGACTTGTAACCGGAGGGTTGCAAGTTCGAATCCCCGAGCTGACAAGGTAAAAATCTGTCGTTCTGCCCCTGAACAAGGCAGTTAACCCACTGTTCCCCGGGCGCCGAAGACGTGGATGTCGATTAAGGCAGCCCCCCGCACCTCTCTGATTCAGAAAGGTTGGGTTAAATGCGGAAGACACATTTCGGTTGAAGGCATTCGGTTGTACAACTGACTAATAATGGTGACTTTGACTTTGACTTTTGACTTTGATTAATACATCTATAATATATCACTACATGAATGCATCTATAATATACCACTACATAAATACTACATTAATACATCTATAATATAATATACCACTACATAAATACTACATTATTACATCTATAATATAACATATCACTACATTAATACATCTATAATATAATATACCACTACATAAATACATCTATAATATAATATACCACTACATAAATACTACATTAATACATCTATAATATAACATATCACTACATTAATACATCTATAATATAATATACAACCACATAAATACATCTATAATATAATATACCCCTACATAAATACTACATTAATACATCTATAATATAACATATCACTACATTAATACATCTATAATATACCACTACATAAATACTACATTAATACATCTATAATATAACATTTCACTACATTAATACATCTATAATATAATATACCACTACATAAATACTACATTAATACATCTATAATATAATATACCCTTACATAAATACTACATTAATACATCTATAATATAACATATCACTACATTAATACATCTATAATATAATATACCACTACATAAATACATCTACATTATAATATACCACTACATAAATACATCTATAATATAATATACCACTACATACATACTACATTAATACATCTATTTGAGAACATATCACTACATAAATAGTACATTAATACATCTATAATATAACATATCACTACATAAATACTACATTAATACATCTATAATATAATATACCACTACATAAATACTACATTAATACATCTATAATATAACATATCACTACATAAATAGTACATTAATACATCTATTATATATTATATCACTACATAAATACTACATTAATACATCTATTATATATTATATCACTACATAAATAGTACATACAGTACCATGCAAAGGTTTTAGGCAGGTGTGAAAAAATGCTGTAAAGTAAGAATGCTTTCAAAAATAGACATGTTAATGGATTATATTTATTAATGAACTACATGCAAAGTGAGTGAACAGAAGAAAAATCCACATCAAATCCATATTGGGTGTGACCACCCTTTGCCTTCAAAACAGCATCAATTCTTCTGGCTGACTAAGATGACCCTCGCTCCTTCCCTCCTCTTCCCTTCTCTCCCTGTCCTCCTCCCCTACACCCCTCCTCCTCCCTCTCCTCCACCTCCCCCCTGTCCTCATCCCTCCCTCGCTTCTCGTCCTCCAATCCTCCTCTTACCTGCTCTCCCTCCTCCAGTAGTCGCAGCAGTGATGTGTTGTCTGTCCTCTGTTCCTCGTCCAGTCCTCCTGACTCTAAGAGCTGTTCCTGGAGCAGATCTTGCTCCTCATCGGCTCTGTCTGCCGTGGAGCGAGACCTCTTCAGAGGGGCCTTGACCAGACCTGGAGTGTTTATTTGCATGAATTACAATGAGGAAAACGAATATGCATGTACACAAAAGAGAAGGAATATGCATGTACACAGCAGAGGTAAACAAACAGACACATACGGATCTAAAACACCCGGACAACTTTTACTCCGTCCTCCCCCCGTCCTACCACCCTCCGTCTGTCCTCCCCCCGTCCTACCACCCTCCGTCTGTCCTCCCCGCCCTACCTCCCCCGCTCTTCCTCCCTCCGTCTGTCCTCCCCCTGTCCTACTTCCCTCTGCCTGTCCTCCCCCCGTCCTACCTCCCTTCCTCCCTCCGTCCTCCCCCTGTCCTACCTCCCTCCGTCTGTCCTCCCCCCCGTCCTTCCTCCGTCCGTCCTTCCTCCGTCCGTCCTACCTCCTTCCCTCACACCGTCCTACCTCCCTCCCTCCGTCCTTCCTTCCTCCCTTAACTCCGTCCGTCCTACCTCCGTCCGTCCTACCTCTGACTCTGGCGATGGTGTCCTCTCCATGCACCTCTCCAGGTTCCTGCTGAGTGGTCTCTCCCTCAGTGTCCTGCTCTACGGAGTGCTGGTACATCCCAGGGTTCCCTGACAGCAGTCTCATGTAGTACTCCTTACTGTCGTAGCTGATCGCTCGGCGGTAACGCACCGGCTTCTGGGTGGGGGGAGGAGAGGAGGATGAGAGGGGAGGATGAGAGGGTAAGAAGAGGTCATGAGGGGGACTAGAGGAGGATAGTGATAGGAGCTGGACTGGACCAGGACATGACAGAAGAGTAGCACGGCTGCTCAGTGAGTCTGGGACAGAGCGGGCCAGTCAGTCCGGGACAGAGCGGGTCAGTCAGTCCGGGACAGAGCGGGTCAGTCAGTCCGGGACAGAGCGGGTCAGTCAGTCCGGGACAGAGCGGGTCAGTCAGTCCGGGACAGAGCGGGTCAGTCAGTCCGGGACAGAGAGGGTCAGTCAGTCCGGGACAGAGCGGGTCAGTCAGTCCGGGACAGAGCGGGTCAGTCAGTCCGGGACAGAGAGGGTCAGTCAGTCTGGGACAGAGAGAGGGTCAGTCTGGGACAGAGAGAGGGTCAGTCTGGGACAGAGAGAGGGTCAGTCTGGGACAGAGAGAGGGTCAGTCTGGGACTGACAGCTTTAGATACAGCATAATGTTGTGTGTATTGTACACTTGGGGTCGATTGAGAACTATTTCATGTAAAATGATCATTATTTCCCACATAAAGACTCCATTCATGGGCTCACAGACTACACTGTACAGTATCCATACGGGAACAGTTAGGAAGAACAAGGTTAACTGTACAAGGTTAGCCCTCATTCCACTGAAAGCTAGTGTTTGAAATTGGTTACTACAACATGTCCTTGTTCTTACGATCATAATACTGTAGTATTTGTAAAGAGCCCTTTGTGCTGGGCTCGTGTTACGGTACATATGGGTAATATACACTGAGTGTACAAAACATTTAGGAACACCTTCCTAGTATTGAGTTGCACCCCCCTTTTGCCCTCAGAACAGCCTCAAATCGTCGGGGCGTGGACTCTATGCCCATGTTGACTCCAATGCTTCCCAAGGTTGTGTTCAAGTTGGCTGGATGTCCTTTGGGTTGTGAACCGTTCTTGATACACACGGGGAAACTGTAGAGCGTGGAAAACCCCCAGCAGAGTTGCAGTTCTTGACACACTCAAACCGGTGTGCCTGGCACCTACTACCATACCCTGTTCAAAAGCACTTAAATCTTTTGTCTTGCCCATTCACCCTCTGAATGGCACACACAATCCATGTCTCAATTGTCTCAAGGCTTAAAAATTCTTCTTTAACCCCGTCTCCTCCTCTTCATCTACACTGATTGAAGTGGATTTAACAGGTGGCATAAATAAGGGATCATATCTTTCACCTGGATTCACCTGGTCAGTCTATGTCATGGAATGAGCAGGTGTTCTTAATGTTTTGTCCGCTCAGTGTACGTAAAACATGTCGGTGTTGCTATAGTATTATTACAGTATTACCACATTACTAGAGCACCTGTAATTGACCGTTAGCGATGGGTTCAGGCTCGGGGACGTATGGATAATGTATGTAGAACATGTCGTTGTTATTATAGTAGTATTACATTATTACAGTACCTGTAATTGGTCGTTAGCGCTGGGTTCAGGCTCGGGGACGTATGGATAATGTATGTAGAACATGTCGTTGCGGACCATCTTCTTCCTCATGCGGCAGGGCCCCTCAGTCATCTCCAGTAAGAACTTGTCCAGGTGGGATCCGATGGGGGGCCCCCAGAGGCCCCGCTCTCTCAGCAGCTCATACTCTATAGATGACCACTCCTCTGTCACGTATTTTAGAGCATTCTGCTGCCTCTGACAAGGAGGAGGAGGGGGTCGAAGAGAGGAGGGTAGAGAGAGATATAGAGATATATGGAGAGAGAGAGAGATATATAGAGAGAGGGAGATTATATATATATATGAGAGAGAGAGAGAGAGAGAGAGAGAGAGAGAGAGAGAGAGAGAGAGAGAGAGAGAGAGAGAGAGAGAGAGAGAGAGAGAGAGAGAGAACGAGAGAGAGAGAGAGAGAACGAGAGAGAGGAGGGGAGAGTAGAGAGAGGGAGACAGTAAAGAGGGAGACAGAGATGAGGGAAGAGAAAAGGGGAAGAGAAAAGGGGAAGGGAGGGTGAGTTTAAGGCAGATTGTTACATGTAAGTGTCTGTCAGGCTCAGAATATAGAGATCAGATAGGAATCACAAAGACAACGCAGTGAGTACTGTACTGTTAGACAACGCAGTGAGTACTGTACTGTAACGACAACGTAGTGAGTACTGTACTGTTAGACAACGCAGTGAGTACTGTACTGTTAGACAACACAGTGAGTACTGTACTGTAACGACAACGTAGTGAGTACTGTACTGTTAGACAATGTAGTGAGTACTGTACTGTTAGACAATGTAGTGAGTACTGTACTGTTAGACAATGTAGTGAGTACTGTACTGTTAGACAATGTAGTGAGTACTGTAATGTTAAGACAATGTAGTGAGTACTGTAGTGTTAAGACAATGTAGTGAGTACTGTAGTGTTAAGACAATGTAGTGATTACTGTACTGTTAGACAATGTAGTGAGTACTGTACTGTTAGACAATGTAGTGAGTACCGTAGTGTTAAGACAATGAAGTGAGTACTTTAGTGTTAAGACAATGTAGTGAGTACTGTAGTGTTAAGACAATGTAGTGAGTTCTGTAGTGTTAAGACAACGTAGTGAGTACTGTAGTGTTAAGACAACGTAGTGAGTACTGCACTGTTAGACAATGTAGTGAGTACTTTAGTGTTAAGACAATGTAGTGAGTACTGTACTGTTAAGACAATGTAGTGAGTACTGTAGTGTTAAGACAATGTAGTGAGTACTGTACTGTTAGACAATGTAGTGAGTACCGTAGTGTTAAGACAATGTAGTGAGTACTTTAGTGTTAAGACAATGTAGTGAGTACTGTAGTGTTAAGACAATGTAGTGAGTACTGTAGTGTTAAGACAATGTAGTGAGTACTGTAGTGTTAAGACAACGTAGTGAGTACTGCACTGTTAGACAATGTAGTGAGTACTTTAGTGTTAAGACAATGTAGTGAGTACTGTACTGTTAAGACAATGTAGTGAGTACTGTACTGTTAGACAATGTAGTGAGTACAGTACTGTTAGACAACGCAGTGAGTACTGTACTGTTAGACAACGCAGTGAGTACTGTACTGTTAGACAATGTAGTGAGTACTGTACTGTTAGACAATGTAGTGAGTACTGTAATGTTAGACAATGTAGTGAGTACTGTAGTGTTAAGACAATGTAGTGAGTACTGTACTGTTAGACAATGTAGTGAGTACAGTACTGTTAGACAATGTAGTGAGTACTTTACTGTTAGACAATGTAGTGTGTACCCGTAGTGTTAGGACAATGTAGTGAGTACCCGTAGTCTTAAGACAATGTAGTGAGTACTGTACTGTTAGACAATGTAGTGACTACTGTAGTGTTAGACAATGTAGTGAGTACTTTACTGTTAGACAATGTAGTGTGTACCCGTAGTGTTAGGACAATGTAGTGAGTACCCGTAGTCTTAAGACAATGTAGTGAGTACTGTACTGTTAGACAATGTAGTGATTACTGCACTGTTAGACAATGTAGTGAGTACTGTAGTGTTAAGACAATGTAGTGAGTACTGTAGTGTTAAGACAATGTAGTGATTACTGTACTGTTAGAGCCGATTTGGACAGATTTGTATAAAGGACAGAACATACAGAGCTCCATGTACGTTTGTGTAAATATGATTAAATATTGTATATGTATATAATGTATATGATGAAATATTAGGTACGTACCTTTATGATTTATATTTACCCGATTGAGATGTATTTATTTGTTGTTAGTGTAACTTAGTTTCTGCCCCCTCTTGCCCATTCATTGTACTGTGGTAAGTGTGTTAGGAAGTATGTTAGGAAGTATGTTAGGAAGTGTGTGAGGATAAAGGCAGGAAGTTGGGCCTTCAGGAAGAGTCCTAGCTAGACGTGGGAGCGGTACAGTTTTTTGACTTGATTGTAGTGGCTTCCTTTTGTTTTACCATAGCCACTGCCCTAGCATGAAGCGGGGTTGTTCGTACGTATGTTAGACAATGTAGTGAGTACTGTAATGTTAGACAATGTAGTGAGTACCGTAGTGTTAAGACAATGTAGAGAGTACTTTAGTGTTAAGACAATGTAGTGAGTACTGTAGTGTTAAGACAATGTAGTGAGTACTGTAGTGTTAAGACAATGTAGTGAGTACTGTAGTGATAAGACAACGTAGTGAGTACTGCACTGTTAGACAATGTAGTGAGTACTTTAGTGTTAAGACAATGTAGTGAGTACTGTAGTGTTAAGACAATGTAGTGAGTACTGTACTGTAACGACAATGTAGTGAGTACTGTACTGTTAGACAATGTAGTGAGTACTGTACTGTTAGACAACGCAGTGAGTACTGTACTGTAACGACAACGTAGTGAGTACTGTACTGTAACGACAACGTAGTGAGTACTGTACTGTTAGACAATGTAGTGAGTACTGTACTGTTAGACAATGTAGTGAGTACTGTACTGTTAGACAATGTAGTGAGTACTGTACTGTTAGACAATGTAGTGAGGACTGTACTGTTAGACAATGTAGTGAGTACTGTAGTGTTAAGACAATGTAGTGAGTACTGTACCGTTAGACAATGTAGTGAGTACCCGTAGTGTTAGACAATGTAGTGAGTACTGTAGTGTTAAGAAAATGTAGTGAGTACTGTACTGTTAGACAATGTAGTGAGTACTGTACTGTTAGACAATGTAGTGAGTACTGTACTGTAACGACAACGTAGTGAGTACTGTACTGTTAGACAATGTAGTGAGTTCTGTACTGTTAGACAATGTAGTGAGTACTGTACTGTTAGACAATGTAGTGAGCACTGTACTGTTAGACAATGTAGTGAGTACTGTACTGTTAGACAATGTAGTGAGTACTGTAGTGTTAAGATAATGTAGTGAGTACTGTACTGTTAGACAATGTAGTGAGTACTGTACTGTTAGACAATGTAGTGAGTACTGTACTGTAACGACAACGTAGTGAGTACTGTACTGTTAGACAATGTAGTGAGTACTGTAGTGTTAAGACAATGTAGTGAGTACTGTACCGTTAGACAACGTAGTGAGTACTGTACCGTTAGACAATGTAGTGAGTACTGTACTGTTAGACAATGTAGTGAGTACTGTACTGTTAGACAACGCAGTGAGTACTGTACTGTAACGACAACGTAGTGAGTACTGTACTGTTAGACAATGTAGTGAGTACTGTACTGTTAGACAATGTAGTGAGTACTGTACTGTTAGACAACGTAGTGAGTACCCATCCTTACCTCCTGGTACTCTTTATACTGCATGGCCACCAGGTCCCTGACCACTGCTATGTGGGTGAACATCCACTGGAACGTTTCCTATTGGTGGAAGGGATTTACATTTGAATACATTTAAACTAAATTAAAGCTGGAATTCTAACAGGGAAAGGGGGGATACCTAGTCAGCTGTACAACTCAATGCAGTCAACTGAAATGTGTCTTCTACATTTAACACAACCCCTCTGTTTCGCATGAGTATGTGCATGTATGTTGTGTGTGTGTGTATGTATGTGTGTGTGTGTGTGTATGTGCATGTATGTTGTGTGTGTGTATGTATGTGTGTGTGTGTGTGTATGTGCATGTATGTTGTGTGTGTGTGTACCTGTGCAGACAGGTTGTTCTTGTTAAGGGAGTTTTCCTTCTTGTTGCGTCGAGCGCCGGTCAGCTTGGACAGACCAAAACCACTACTGACCCGGGACAGCTTGGACTGGCTGGCCGGAGCCACTGACTCCCCTCGGCTAATACACTTCTTCTCATGGACTAGAGGAGGGGAGAGAGAGAGAGAGAGAGAGAGAGAGAGACAGAGAGAGAGAGAGAGAGAGAGAGAGAGAGAGAGAGAGAGAGAGACAGTACACAGTAACAGTACAGTCTTCCAGTATGTTATTGGCTCCGGTCCTTACTTGGCTCTGCTCTCCAAACAACATATTTATTTCTCATTTACAACTGCGACCTGGCCAAGATAAAGCAAAGCAGTTCGACCCATACAACACAGAGTTACACATGGAATAAACAAACATACAGTCAATAATACAGTAGAAAAACAAGTCTATATACAAAGAGTGCAAATGAGGTAAGATAAGGAAGTGAGGGAGATAAGTGTCTCCAGTTTCAGAGATTTTTGTAGTTCGTTCCAGTCATTGGCAGCAGAGAACTGGAAGGAAAGGCGGCCAAAGGAGGAATTGGCTTTGGGGGTGACCAGTGAAATATACCTGCTGGAGCGAGTGCTGCGGGTGGGTGTTGCTATGGTTACCAGCGAGCTGAGATAAGGCGGACTTTACCTAGCAAAGACTTGTAGATGACCTGGAGCCAGTGGGTTTGGCGACTAATATGTAGCCAGGGCCAGCCAACGAGAGCATACAGATCGCAGTGGTGGGTAGTATATGGGGCTTTGGTGACAAAACGGATGGCACTGTGATAGACTGCATCCAGTTTGTTGAGTAGAGTGTTGGAGGCTTTTTTGTAAATGACATCGCCGAAGTCGAGGATCGGTAGGATGGTCAGTTTTACGAGGGTATGTTTGGCAGCATGAGTGAAGGAGGCTTTGTTGCGAAATAGAAAGCTGATTCTAGATTTAACTTTGGATTGGAGATGCTTAATGTGAGTCTGGAAGGAGAGTTTACAGTCTAGCCTGACACCTAGGTATTTGTAGTTTTCCACATAATCTAAGTCAGAACCGTCCAGAGTAGTGATGCTAGTCGGGCTGGCGGGTGCGGGCAGCGATCGGTTGAAGAGCATGCATTTAGTTTTACTAGCATTTAAGAGCAGTTGGAGGCCACGGAAGGAGAGTTGTATGGCATTGAAGCTCGTCTGGAGGGTAGTTAACACAGTGTCCAAAGAAGGGCCATGATGAAGCTGATTATGTCCCAAACTCCTCTGACCACAAAACCTTCTGTACTGTGTGTGTGTTCCTCTGTGTGTCTTCATCTCTGCACGGGTCTGTGTGTGAGTGTGTCTATCTGTCTGTGTATATGTGTGTCCAGTACTTACCCAGGTGGTTCTGCCAGCTCTTCAGGGCAGGTTCCTCCAGGGCTGGCCGAGCGGTGCTGATATCTACATGTCCTCTGTCGTTGGTAGGGAGGGACACCTTAAAGATGTCCTCCAACATGGGTCTCTTACTGTGCATCAGCTCTGTCCACACACGGTTTACTGCCTTCAGCAGCAGCTGGCGACCTGGGGGACAGACAGGAGTTAGGAACACACTGAGACAGACAGACAGACAGTCAGTCAGGAAGGCAGTCAGGAAGGCAGTCAGAGAGACAGTCAGAGAGACAGATAGGAAGGCAGTCAGAGAGACAGAATGTCAGGCAGTCAAATAGACAGGCAGAGAGACAGAGAGACAGACATGCAGTCAGAGACAGACAGGCAGGCCGAGAGACGGACAGAGAGAAACAGGCAGAGAGTCGGAGAGACATACAGGCAGGATGTCAGAGAGACACAGAGAGTCAGACAGAGAGTCAGTCAGACAGACAGGCAGGATGTCAGAGAGACACAGAGAGACAGGCAGAGAGACAGACAGACAGGCAGGCAGAGAGACAGGCAGAGAGACAGACAGACAGGCAGAGAGACAGCCAGACAGGCAGAGAGACAGACAGACAGGCAGGCAGAGAGACAGGCAGTCAGAGAGTCAGACAGAGAGTCAGTCAGACAGACAGGCAGGATGTCAGAGAGACACAGAGAGACAGGCAGAGAGACAGACAGACAGACAGGCAGGCAGAGAGACAGGCAGAGAGACAGACAGACAGGCAGAGAGACAGCCAGACAGGCAGAGAGACAGACAGACAGGCAGGCAGAGAGACAGACAGTCAGAGAGTCAGACAGAGAGTCAGTCAGACAGACAGGCAGGATGTCAGAGAGACACAGAGAGACAGGCAGAGAGACAGACAGACAGGCAGGCAGAGAGACAGGCAGAGAGACAGACATAGTCAGGCAGTCAGACAGTGTGCTACCTTCGCTGACATCCTGGCTGTGGTGTGTGTCATCAGGTTCATTCTCAGCCGGCATCATGACGTGCCAAGTTGTCATACGGGCCTCCGCCTCCAAACCAAAACCCTCCACACTACTGCCCACACACACAGAGACAGAGACAGAGACAGACAGAGAGAGAGAGACAGAGAGAGAGACAGAGAGAGAGAGAGAGAGACAGAGACAGACAGAGAGAGAGAGAGAGAGAGAGAGAGAGAGAGAGACAGAGAGAGAGAGAGAGACAGAGAGAGAGAGAGAGACAGAGAGAGAGAGAGAGACAGAGAGAGAGACAGAGAGACAGAGAGAGAGAGAGACAGAGAGACAGAGAGACAGAGAGACAGAGAGAGAGAGAGACAGAGAGAGAGAGAGAGAGTGAGAGAGAGAGAGGTGGAGGGGGGCATAGGGGGGCATGGAGAGAGAGAGACAGAGGTGGGGGGGAGGGGAGGGAGAGAGAGAGGAAGAGAGAGAAACAGGTAGGGGGAAGAGAGAGAGAGAGAGATCAATACACCCATAGACAGGAACTAAACTCAACCCTCCAATGCTGCAGTTTTTGCTGCCTGTTGTCATTTGATTAGCCATCGCTTCACCCTTCACAGGCTTCAAACTCCTTTTTGTCTTTTTGACACAGACTCACGTCCAGCTGCTGCAGAAGTCTCAAGCAACGCAACGAATAGAAGAACGCATCAAGACACAAGAAGAGAAGTTAGCTAGCTTAGACACACACAGACCGACCCCAGACCTACCTTCCGACGTGCAGCTTGATGAAGCAGTGAGCCAGACAGGCTACAAACTCCTGGTCGTGGTTGCCCGGTCCCAGCACCAGGTTACGGTTGACGGTCAACACCCGTAGAGAGTCCAGCAGAGCTACCTGCTGAGGTACGGTCTTGTGCGGTCGAGACAGCTGGTACAGGACCGTGCGGTTCAGACAGTGGTAGATGGACTCCAGAGACAAACACTGCGAACGCCTCTTGGACTGGAAAAGCAGAGAAAATAAAGATGAGTTTCTGAAAGAGGAGAAGAAGAAAGGAGGAATCCGTCCCCCCCTTGGCCTCTAGGATCCTGATGATCTGAACCAGCCTACGTCTGGGTGGTAGGCCTGAGCATCGACAACGTTCAGACCTGGCAGTGTGGCGCCAGGACAACAACCTCTCCCTCAATGTGAGCAAGACGAAGGAGCTGATCGTGGACTACAAGAAAAAGGAGGGACGGAGCACCCCCCCCCCCATTCTCACTGTGAATTATTAGATACTACTGCACTGTATTCGCTACATGCGCAATAACATCTGATTTGATCGACTGGGCTGTAGTGGAGAGTTTCAAGATCCTTGGTGTCCACATCACCAACAAACTATCATGGTCCAAACACACAAAGACAGTCGTGAAGAGGGCACAACATCACCTTTTCCCCCTCAGGAGACTGAAAAGATTTGGCATGGGTCCCCAGATCCTCAAAAGGTTCTACAGCTGCACCATCGAGAGCATCCTGACCTGTTGCATCACCGCCTGGTATGGCAACTGCTCGGCCTCCGACCGCAAGGCTCTACAGAGGGTACATCACCGGGGCTAAGCTTCCTGCCATCCAAGACCTCTATACCAGGCGGTGTCAGAGGAAGGCCCTAAAAATTGTCTAAAGACTCCAGCCACCCTAGTCATAGACTGTTCTCTCTGCTACCGCACGGCAAGCGGTACCGGAGAGCCAAGTCTGGGACCAAAAGGCTCCTGAACAGCTTCTACCCCCCAGAACCATCAGACTGCTGAACAGTTCATCACATGGACACTTGGACTATTAGTATTGACCACCTTGTTTTCATATTCCTTCATAATACGCTGCTGCTACTCGCTGTCTATTATCTATGCATAGTCACTTTACCCCTACCTACATGTACAAATTACCTCGACTAACCTGTACCCCTGCACATTGACTCTGTACCGGTACCCCCTGTATATAGCCTCCACATTGTATCGGTACCACCTGTATATAGCCTCCACATTGACTCTGTACCGGTACTCCCTGTATATAGCCTCCACATTGTATCGGTACCACCTGTATATAGCCTCCACATTGACTCTGTACCGGTACCCCCTGTATATAGCCTCCACATTGACTCTGTACCGGTACCCCCTGTATATAGCCTCCACATTGACTCTGTACAGTACCCCTGTATATAGCCTCCACACTGACTCTGTACCGGTACCCCCTGTATATAGCCTCCACATTGACTCTGTACCGGTACCCCCTGTATATAGCCTCCACATTGACTCTGTACCGGTACCCCCTGTATATAGCCTCCACATTGACTCTGTACCGGTACCCCCTGTATATAGCCTCCACATTGACTCTGTGCAGTACCCCCTGTATATAGCCTCCACATTGACTCTGTACCGGTACCCCCTGTATATAGCCTCCACATTGACTCTGTACCAGTACCCCTTGTATATAGCCTCCACATTGACTCTGTACCAGTACCCCCTGTATATAGCCTCCACATTGACTCTGTACCGGTACCCCCTGTATATAGCCTCCACATTGACTCTGTACCGGTAGCCCCTGTATATAGCCTCCACATTGTATTGGTACCCCCTGTATATAGCCTCCACATTGACTCTGTACCGGTACCCCTTGTATATAGCCTCCACATTGACTCTGTACCAGTACCCCCTGTATATAGCCTCCACATTGACTCTGTACTGGTACCCCCTGTATATAGCCTCCACATTGACTCTGTACCGGTACTCCCTGTATATAGCCTCCACATTGACTCTGTACCAGTACCCCCTGTATATAGCCTCCACATTGACTCTGTACCGGTACCCCTGTATATAGCCTCCACATTGACTCTGTGCAGTACCCCCTGTATATAGCCTCCACATTGACTCTGTACCAGTACCCCCTGTATATAGCCTCCACATTGACTCTGTACCGGTACCCCCTGTATATAGCCTCCACATTGACTCTGTGCAGTACCCCCTGTATATAGCCTCCACATTGACTCTGTACCGGTACTCCTGTATATAGCCTCCACATTGACTCTGTACCGGTACCCCCTGTATATAGTCTCCACATTGACTCTGTGCAGTACCCCCTGTATATAGCCTCCACATTGACTCTGTACCGTACTCCCTGTATATAGCCTCCACATTGACTCTGTACCAGTACCCCCTGTATATAGCCTCCACATTGACTCTGTACCGGTACCCCCTGTATATAGCCTCCACATTGACTCTGTACCGGTACCCCCCTGTATATAGCCTCCACATTGACTCTGTACCGGTACCCCCTGTATATAGCCTCCACATTGACTCTGTACCGGTACCCCCTGTATATAGCCTCCACATTGACTCTGTACCGGTACCCCCTGTATATAGCCTTGTTATTTTTATTACTTTTTTCTTTTTTTTTCAGTTTATTTAGTAAATATTTTCATAAAACTGTTATTTTATATATAAAAAATGTTGTACCCCCTTTTTCTCCTCAATTTCGTGATATCCAATTGGTAGTTACGATCTTGTCTCATCGTTGCAACTCCCCAACGAGAGGCGAAGGTCGAGTCATGCGTCCTCCGAAACATGATCCGCCAAACCAGTGCTGCTTCTTTAACACACTGTCCGCTTAACCCGGAGGCCAGCCGCACCAATGCGTCGGAGGAAAAACCATTCAACTGATGACCAAAATCAGCTTGTAGGCATCCGGGCCCGCCACAAGGAGTCACTACAGCACGATGAGCCAAAGAAATCCCCTATGGGGCTTCCGGGTCAAGGCCGGCTGTGACACAGCCTGGGATCGAACCCCGAGACTGTAGTGGCGCCTTAGACCACTGCACTACTCGGGAGGTCCTAAACTCTTATTTTCTTAAAACTGCATTGTTGGTTAAGGGCTTGTAAGTAAGAATTTCACAGTAAGGTCTACACCTGTTGTATTCAGCGCATGTTACAAATAAAATGTGATTTGAGAAACCAGAACTGAGAGAAGAGAGGTGATTGCAGAATAAACCTGGGTTCAAATATCATTTGAAAATCCTTTCAAATACTTAAGACGTTCTTTAACCTGCCTGCAGCGTCAGATGAGCCCTGCTCTCAGTTTTGGAACTATTCCATTGATCCATTAATCCAGGCAAGCTCTATCAAGTACAGCTAAAATATTATAAATAATTTCAAGTACTATTTGAACTCAGGTCTGCCTCTGAGAAGAGCGCAGTGATTTCAGAAAGAGACGTTTGTTTAAGCTCTACAGTACGAATAAGTATCAAACTGTATCTGACCTGAATACAGTATCAAACTGTACCGGACCTGAATACAGTATCAAACTGTACCGGACCTGTATACAGTATCAAACTGTACCGGACCTGTATACAGTATCAAACTGTACCGGACCTGTATACAGTATCAAACTGTACCGGACCTGTATACAGTATCAAACTGTACGACGAATGGCTAGGGGTACTCGATGATATCAATCCAATGCGTTGAATGGCTAGGGGTACTCGAGGATATCAATCCAATACGACGAATGGCTAGGGGTACTCGAGGATATCAATCCAATACGACGAATGGCTAGGGGTACTCGAGGATATCAATCCAATACGATGAATGGCTAGGGGTACTCTAGGATATCAATCCAATACGACGAATGGCTAGGGGTACTCGAGGATATCAATCCAATACGACGAATGGCTAGGGGTACTCGAGGATATCAATCCAATACGATGAATGGCTAGGGGTACTCGAGGATATCAATCCAATACGACGAATGGCTAGGGGTACTCGAGGAGATATTGGGGAAACCCTGGTTTAGGTCGTCCTCACCTGTCCTATAAGCTGCACTATAAACTCCACCACCGTCTTGGACTCCTTGTTGAACATGCCCTGCCACAGCTTGTCCACCACGCGCTGTGTGAAGTAGAACACGTTGTTGACCAGCACCTGGTAGCTCCCTCCGCTGGCGATGAGTAGGGACGCATCCTCACCTGGTAGGAGGGAGAGGGGAAGGGGGAGGGAGGGGGGAGATAGAAAGACGACAGGTGGGAGGAGGAAGGGAGAAATATTGGGTCAACGGGGGGGATGCATGTACATTCATCATTCAGTAGCTAATGTCTAGTCACTCGTAGCCATACCTCCAAAATCACATTGGAGAATTTTGTAATAGCCGATACGGTTAGAATGGGCCACTGGATTCCAACGGCTACATTTTGATTGGATGTTACATTTCAAGTCTGTGTGTGTGTGTGTCTGTGTGTGTGTGTGTGTGGTGTGTGTATCTGTGTGTGGTGTGTGTGTAGGTGTGATGTGGTGTATGTGTGGTGTGTGTGGTGTGGTGTATGTGTGGTGTGGTGTATGTGTGGTGTGTGTGGTGTGGTGTATGTGTGGTGTGGTGCGGTGTGGTGTATGTGTTGTGTATGTGTGGTGTGGTGTATGTGTGGTGTGGTGCGGTGTGTGTGGTGTATGTGTGGTGTGGTGTATGTGTGGTGTATGTGTGGTGCGGTGTATCTGTGGTGTGGTGTATGTGGTGTGTGTGTGTGTGTGGTGCGGTGTATGTGTGGTGTGGTGTATGTGTGGTGTGGTGTATGTGTGGTATGGTGCGGTGTATCTGTGAGGTGGTGATGTGTGGTGTGTGTGTGTGTGCGTGTGGCATGTGGTGTGGTGGTGTATGTGGTGTGGTGTAGTGTGGTGTATGTGTGGAGTGTGGTGTATGTGTGTGGTGTATGTGTGGTGTATGTGTGGTGTAGTGGTGTGTGGTGGGTGTGGTGTAGAGTGTATGTGTGGTGTGAGGGAGTGTATGTGTGGTGTGGTGTATGTGTGGTGTATGTGTGGTGTATGTGTGGTGTATGTGTGGTGTATGTGTGGTGTGGTGTGGTGTATGTGTGGTGCGGTGTGGTATGGTGTATGTGTGGTGTGGTGTATGTGTGGTGTATGTGTGGTGTATGTGTGGTGTATGTGTGGTGTGGTGTGGTGTATGTGTGGTGTGGTGTATGTGTGGTGTATGTGTGATGTATGTGTGGTGTATGTGTGGTGTCGTGGATGTGTGGTGTGGTGTGGTGAGGAGGACAGAGTGTGGTGTGTGAAGATTGTGGTGTATGTGTGGTGTATGTGGGTGTGGTGTGTGTAGGGTGTGTGTGGTGTGTGGTGTGGAGGTGCAGGTGGAGTGTGGTGTGGTGTATGTGTGGTGTGGTGCGGTGTGTGTGGTGTATGTGTGGTGTATGTGTGGTGCGGTGTGGTGTGGCATGGTGTATGTGTGGTGTATGTGTGGTGCGGTGTATGTGTGGTGTGGTGTATGTGTGGTGTATGTGTGGTGTATGTGTGGTGTATGTGTGTGTGTGGTGTGGTGCATGTGTGTGTGGTGTGGTGTATGTGTGGTGTGGTGTGTATGTGTGGTGTGTGTGTGTGGTGTGGTGTATGTGTGGTGTGGTGTGTACCTAGGAGAATGTCAGCAGCCAGTAGGTGTTCCATGACAGAGTCCAGGATGTAGGACTGGAACTCTTTCTGCTGAGTCCTGGTGGAGCGATCTGGGGACGCCTGGGGAGACGCAGAGGACAAATCTAAATGGGCGGCAGGTAGCCTAGTGGTTAGAGCGTTGGACTTGAAACCGGAGGGTCGCAAGTTCGAATCCCCGAGCTGACAAGGTTAAAAATCTGTCGTTCTGCCCCTGAACAAGGCAGTTAACCCACTGTTCCCGGGCACAAGACGTGGATGTCGTTAAGGCAGCCCCCGCACCTCTCTGATTCAGAGGGGTTGGGTTAAATGCGGAAGACACATTTCGGTTGAAGGCATTCGGTTGTACAACTGACTAATAATGGTGACTTTGATTGTTTTAACCATGTTATGAGGCTATACAGTGTTTGTTTATGTTCACAAACATTGGAGTAAAACAAGCTTATATTTTGGGTTCTGATGGAGTGTGACAGCTGAACTAATGTCATGAGGCGTTTATAAATGATGTTCTTCAAGAATCAATGGGGAAACATATCATTCATTCAAAAAATCGACGTAGCAACTGCAGATTGCCCCTTTAAGTGTCCTGTCACATTTACTAGATTTAAGGGTTGCAAAATTCTAGAAATGGAACCAAAGTTTTTCCAGAAATCGCTTTGGAGAATTGGCTGGAGTTTTCTGATTTCAGCAACCCTAGCTAGATTATCAATGGCTGTAAAAAAAAAAAAAAGGGCTTCATTATTTGATTGATTGATCAATCAGATTATTAACTGGCTGATTGATTGACAGATCCGTCTCACCTCTAGCAGTAGGTCTATGGTGGACGTCTGCTTGCTGGCCGGTGTCAGACACAGGTTGTCCGTGATCAGCACCCTCATGAAGTCAAACACGTACTTCTTGGCCGGGTGATTGGTCAGGTAGGTCTTACTGCCCACGTTGCAGTATTCTGATTGGCTACGGTTCATGCCCGTGTCGTCGGCGAAGGCCTTGAGCTCCTCTGTGGGAGACCCCGCTTCATTATCCAGGTCACTCACCTGAAATGCAAGAGAAAGGGGGGGGACAGAAATAGGGAGGAGAGGGCCATTTAGAAAGAGCTCAGAGAGCACAGATGCATGCATACTAACACACACACAGTGTCACACACACACACACACACACAAGTCCTTACAAATATATGAACACACAGCTCAGTGTCTCACCATCTCTGAGTAGGGTCTGTTGTTGAAGGGGAAGACTGAGGCAGCCAGGACACACAGGAAGTCAGGGCTGTGCCACATGGGGGCCAGGTCCGAGACGTTATGATACAGGTACCTGAACATACAGAAACATTCAATTACTGATATATTATATTATTACTATTATTATTATTGCTATAGTTGTATTGAATTCTATGTACCTGAAGAACTGCATCAGAGTTACCGGGTACTCTCTCAACCATGACCCCTCCTCTTCAGACTGCCAGGGCTAGAGGGAAATACATAATGTTAGCATCTGGTGGTAGAAGTGGGATCCAGCAGCTATATAATGTTAGCATCTGGTGGTAGAAGTGGGATCCAGCAGCTATATAATGTTAGCATCTGGTGGTAGAAGTGGGATCCAGTAGCTATATAATGTTAGCATCTGGTGGTAGAAGTGGGATCCAGCAGCTATATAATGTTAGCATCTGGTGGTAGAAGTGGGATCCAGCAGCTATATAATGTTAGCATCTGGTGGTAGAAGTGGGATCCAACAGCTATATAATGTTAGCATCTGGGCTACATGGACAAGGACAAGGAGTTGTCCTCCTCTCTCCTCTACCACCACCCCCTTAACCTCACCAGGTTAAGCATGCTCCTCAGCATGCCCAGTAAGAGGAAGCCAGCCTCGGTGCAGACAGTGTGGATAGATCCCACTACAGTGCTGTTGGAGGCAGGAACCCCGAAGATAAAGGTCCAGATGGAGTCCAGGTCAAACTATGACACAGAAAACAGAGACTGGGTTAACACTCATTCATACCATACACCAGTATTATACTGTACTAATATTATAATACTAATACTACAATATACTAATACGACGGGACCACATTTCTGTCAAAGGTATAATTATTGGTATAATTGTATGAAGAAACAAAAGAGGTCATTTGGATACCCAAATTGGTCTACACGGACAAGTTCTGGCCTGGTTTAGATCTCATCTGTCGGAAAGATATCAGTTTGTCTCTGTGGATGGTTTGTCCTCTGACAAATCAACTGTAAATGTTGGTGTTCCTCAAGGCTCCGTTTTAGGACCACTATTGTTTTCACTATATATTTTACCTCTTGGTGATATCATTCGGAAACATAATGTTAACTTTCACTGTTATGCGGATGACACACAGCTCTACATTTCGATGAAACATGGTGAAGCCCAAAAATTGCCCTCCCTGGAAGCCTGTGTTTCAGACATAAGGAAGTGGATGCCGGCAAATGTTCTACTTTTAAACTCGGACAAAACAGAGATGCTAGTTCTAGGTCCCAAGAAACAAAGAGATAATTAATCTTGATGGTTGTACAGTCGTCTCAAATAAAACTGTGAGTTACTCTGGACCCTGAGCTCTCTTTCAACGAACATATCAAGAATATTTCAAGGACAGCTTTTTTCCATCTTCGTAACATTGCAAAAATCTGAAAACTTTCAGTCCAAAAATGATGCAGAAAAGTTAATCCATGCTTTTGTCACTTCTAGGTTAGACTACTGAAATGCTCTACTTTCCGGCTACCCGGATAAAGCACTAAATAAACTTCAGTTGGTGCTAAACATGGCTGCTAGAATCTTGACTAGAACCCAAACATTTGATCATATTACTCCAGTGCTAGCCTCTGGCTTCCTGTTAATGCTAGGGCTGATTTCAAGGTTTTACTGCTAACCTACAAAGCATTACATGGGCTTGCTCCTACCTATCTTTCTGATTTGGTCCTGCCATTGCATACCTACAGCTGCAGCTGGTCACAAGACTCAGGCCTCCAGTATTTATGCTGCAATAGTTTGTGTCGGGGGGGATAGGGTCCTCTCTCTCTCTCTCTCTCTCTCTCTCTCTCTCTCTCTCTCTCTCTCTCTCTCTCTCTCTCTCTCTCTCTCTCTCTCTCTCTCTCTCTCTCTCTCTCTCTCTCTCTCTCTCTCTCTCTCTCTCTCTCTCTCTCTCTCTCTCTCTCTCTCTCATTGCCACCCCTCAGAGCCTGGTTCCTCTCTAGGTTTCTTCCTAGGTTCCTGCCTTTCTAGGGAGTTTTTCCTAGCCACCGTGCTTCTACATCTGCATTGCTTGCTGTTTGGGGTTTTAGGCTGGGTTTCTGCATAGCACTTTGTGACATCGGCAAAGGTAAAAAGGGCTTTATCAATACATTTGATTGATTGGTCATGGATTGTTAGTTTCAGTGGGTGCTGCGCACCACCTGGGAAAGGATCTAGCTAGGGGAAACACTGGATGGCTATAGACGAGCATGATAAAAGGTTTTGTGTACTAACATGTACCTGGAGGCTGTCTGGCAGCTCTGTGACGGGTTGTTGCAGGAACAGGGCCATCAGCAGGAAGTAGAGCTCGGGGACGTTGGTGTGTTTCGGCAGCAACGTCTGCAGAACAGGGAACCCTGGGAAATGGCAGGCGTCTCGGTTGATCTCCCGTAGGGTGGAGCGCCCGCTGGCGCTACGGCCCACATTGAAGCCTGTAGAGGAGGGCACAGAAGAGGTTGAGAAATGGCCCAGATAATAAACTAGCGCATAACAGTGTGGGAGCCTTCAGATGGGCTGAAGCACATCTGGGCCTGGCTATACACACAATGATTATGTGCCTGTTCTTTGTTGTAAAGCAAGTTTTCCTATGGGATATTAAATTATTATATTCAGAGTTTAACCTTGAGTTATACAGTTTCACTAAGATAAAATATATTTTAGAAGAGAGACCTGTTCCAAGATGACACATAAAAAAAAAGCATCAAAACCACTAATACTTGAGGTTAAAGGAAACTCGAAACCACTAATTTCTATTTTATTTTACCTTTATTTTGACCAGGTTAGTCTCATTGAGATTCACAATCTATTTTACAACAGAGTTGAAGACACATTAACAACCTAAACCACAAAGCACTTGGGTTGAAAACATCCGTTTACACATTGAACATCAAAGATGGTTTGGGAAAGTGTTGTGCAACTACATGAAGGGGGTCAAAATATTGACAGCACCTTCTTCCTTTCCCATCATAGTGTTTAACCTATGATTTGTTTTGTTAAATAGCACCAATAAGGGAGAACAACATACTTTGTGAACGAATGCGCTCAGCATATGTGGGAACTACTTCAAGACTGTTGAAAAGCATTCCAGGTGAAGCTGGTTGAGAGAATGCCAAGAGTGTACAAAGCTGTCATCAAGGCTACTTTGAAGAATCTCAAATATAAAATATATTTTGATTTGTTTAACACTTTTTTTGGTTACTACATGATTCCATATGTGTTTTTTCATAGTTTTGATGTCTTCACTATTATTCGATGATGTAGAAAATAGTAAAAATTAAGAAAAACCCTGGAATGAGTAGTTGTGTCCAAACTTTTGACTGGTACTGTATATCTCACTAGGTCAGACTATTAAACCACCATATAACCACTAGTTCCAATACATCCATAATATTCGTAATTTCCTTATTTGGACCATATAGATTAACGAGACAAATCTGTTTATGGTCCAATAGAATATTTAAAAGGATCCATCTTCCTTGCGGATCTGTTTGAACAGTTTGGATCAAAATGATTGTGAATATCATCACTCCTTTTGAGTTTCTTTGCCCATGAGAGAAGTATATTTCGCCCCCACCCTCCCCTCCTGTAAACAAGATATTACATTCCTTCTCTTTAGCCAGGTAAATACCGATTATCTTTTCTTATTATCTACTTAGCCATTACAAATGTAATAGTTTGTTATTCCCCATCTCCAGTGAAGAAAACCTTATCGTGATGACAACACAATTTTCCTGATTTACAGACAGGCCCTTTAGAAGTTAAAGTGATATTTCGCTTTCCCCCAGCTTATTCAATTCTACATCTATAACTGATCTAGTATAGCCTATGTGTTTAACCTTTATTTATACAGGTTGGCTTACCCAGCACGGTGCCGATCTTGTTGGTGAGGACAGAGTCGGTGTGGTCCAGCCATCCTCCTCCGGTCAGCCCTTCTTTAAACCGGGTCAGTATGGGCTGGTTACTGAGCAGAACCACCAGGATCCACAGAGCTGCTGTCACACTGCTGGAGTGAAGGTGCTCTTCCATGAACATCAACAGCCAGTCGAAACCCAGGGTACGCACCAACTCTTCACAAGCCCTGTTGAGAGGGGGGTCAAACACACAATGCAGTCACACACACACACACACATTAACAGCCAGTCAAAACCCAGACAGACAGAGAGACAGAGAGAGACAGAGAGAGACAGAGAGAGAGAGAGAGAGAGAGAGAGAGAGAGAGAGAGAGAGAGAGAGAGAGAGAGAGAGAGACAAGGAGACAGACATACTGTGCGTTGACGATGCACTTCTCCTTGGTGGTGAACAGCAGTTTGAGGAGGATGCCCAGCAGTCTGTTCCTCAACAGGATGAGTTTGGCCGATAGGAGACCACCAAAGTCATCATCATTACCTGGGACACGAGGTTAAGGAATTCAAATGTTACTTAAATAGAATCAACAGAACAGTGACTGCTGTGACGTAAAGCCCAAGTTCAGATACAACAGCCGAGACCAGATAGAATGAGCTAGTTTTAGAATGTTGTTGAACAAAAGCTGAGTAAAGACGGGTCATTCAGATCAACAAGATGAGACGTGTGGTGGAGACCATTACCGTTTAACGCTGCCTCTCTGAAACAAAGTTGCCACTTGTTGTAGCAAGGTGTTGTAGCAAGGTGTTTGTAGCAAGGTGTTGTAGCAAGGTGTTGGTAGCAACAGCAAGGTGTTGTAACAGTGTTGTAGCAAGGTGTTTGTAGCAGGTGTTGGTAACAAGGTGTTGTAGCAAGGTGTTGGTAGCAACAGTGGTAGCAGGTGTTGTAGCAAGGTGTTGTAGCAGGTTAGAATGTTGGTAGCAAGGTGTTGGTAGCAAGGTGTTGGTAACAGGTGTTGTAGCAAGGTTGGTAGCAAGGTGTTGTAGCAAGGTGTGGTAGCAAGGTGTTGTAGCAAGGTGTTGGTAGCAAGGTGTTGTAGCAAGGTGTTGTAGCAAGATGTTGGTAGCAAGGTGTTGGTAGCAAGGTGTGGTAGCAAGGTGTTGTAGCAAGGTGTTGTAGGCAAGGTGTTGTAGCAAGGTGTTGGTAGCAAGGTGTTGGTAGCAAGGTGTTGTAGCAAGGTGTTGTAGCAAGGTGTTGGTAGCAAGGTGTTGGTAGCAAGGTGTTGGTAACAAGGTGTTGTAGCAAGGTGTTGGTAGCAAGGTGTTGGTAACAAGGTGTTGTAGCAAGGTGTTGGTAGCAAGGTGTTGTAGCAAGGTGTTGGTAGCAAGGTGTTGTAGCAAGGTGTTGGTAGCAAGGTGTTGTAGCAAGGTGTTGTAGCAAGGTGTTGTAGCAAGGTGTTGTAGCAAGGTGTTGTAACAAGGTGTTGTAGCAAGGTGTTGTAGCAAGGTGTTGGTAGCAAGGTGTTGCAGCAAGGTGTTGCAGCAAGGTGTTGGTAGCAAGGTGTTGTAGCAAGGTGTTGCAGCAAGGTGTTGCAGCAAGGTGTTGGTAACAAGGTGTTGGTAGCAAGGTGTTGTAACAAGGTGTTGTAGCAAGGTGTTGGTAGCAAGGTGTTGTAGCAAGGTGTTGTAGCAAGGTGTTGGTAGCAAGGTGTTGTAGCAAGGTGTTGTAGCAAGGTGTTGGTAGCAGGTGTTGGTAGCAAAGGTGTTGTAGCAAGGTGTTGGTAGCAAGGTGTTGTACAAGGTGTTGTAGCAAAGGTGTTGGTAGCAAGGTGTTTAACAAGGAGTGTTGTAGCAGAGTGTTCAGAGTGTTGTAGCAAGGTGTTGTAGCAAGGTGTTGTAGCAAGGTGTTGTAGCAAGGTGTTGGTAGCAAGGTGTTGGTAGCAAGGTGTTTGTAACAAGGTGTTGGTAGCAAGGTGTTGTAGCAAGGTGTTGGTAGCAAGGTGTTGGTAGCAAGGTGTTGGTACCAAGGTGTTGTAGCAAGGTGTTGTAGCAAGGTGTTGGTAGCAAGGTGTTGTAGCAAGGTGTTGTAGCAAGGTGTTGGTAGCAAGGTGTTGTAGCAAGGTGTTGTAGCAAGGTGTTGGTAGCAAGGTGTTGGTAGCAAGGTGTTGTAGCAAGGTGTTGGTAGCAAGGTGTTGTAGCAAGGTGTTGTAGCAAGGTGTTGGTAGCAAGGTGTTGTAACAAGGTGTTGTAGCAAGGTGTTGTAGCAAGGTGTTGTAGCAAGGTGTTGTAGCAAGGTGTTGTAGCAAGGTGTTGGTAGCAAGGTGTTGGTAGCAAGGTGTTTGTAACAAGGTGTTGGTAGCAAGGTGTTGTAGCAAGGTGTTGGTAGCAAGGTGTTGGTAGCAAGGTGTTGGTAACAAGGTGTTGTAGCAAGGTGTTGGTAGCAAGGTGTTGTAGCAAGGTGTTGGTAGCAAGGTGTTGTAGCAAGGTGTTGGTAGCAAGGTGTTGGTAGCAAGGTGTTGTTGTAGCAGAGTGTTGCCAGCAAGGTGTTGAGCTAAGGTGTTGGTAGCAGGTGTTGGTAGCCAAGGTGTTGGCAGAGTAAGGTCAAGGTGTTTGTAGCAAGGTGTGGTAGCAAGGTGTTGTAGCAAGGTGTTGCAGCAAGGTGTTGGTAGCAAGGTGTTGTAGCAAGGTGTTGGTAGCAAGGTGTTGGTAGCAAGGTGTTGGTAGCAAGGTGTTGTAGCAAGGTGTTGGTAGCTAACGAGTGTCATGAAATAGATGCACCAGAAACAGGATACACTGTGACTTGTCAGATAAATATCAGCAACCTAAGCTAGCTATGTGCAGCAGGCCAGGCTTGTGCCACTATACCTAGTTGTGCCAACTGGGGTTGGGCGGCAGGTAGCCTAGTGGTTAGAGCGTTGGACTTGTAACCGGAGGGCTGCAAGTTCAAATCCCCGAGCTGACAAGGTAAAAATCTGTCGTTCTGCCCCTGAACAAGGCAGTTAACCCACTGTTCCCGGGCGCCAAGACGTGGATGTCGATTAAAGGCAGCCCCCCGCACCTCTCTGATTCAGAGGGGTTGGGTTAAATGCGGAAGACACATTTCGGTTGAAGGCATTCGGTTGTACAACTGACTAATAATGGTGACTTTGACTTTGACTTTGACTTTGGCCTGGTCCCCTTCACCACACGAAACCCCATCACAACTGGTCTACTGACGGAAACGCGTGAGGAGGCTATAAACAGACTTCCTCCGTCTTTGTTAGCCGGCCTGCTAGACGTTGCTAGCTTGTTACCCCCGGCTAGCTGTCTGAATCGCCTTGTCCCCAACCAGCCTCACTACTAACTGGACCCTTATGTTCACTAGGCTAAGCATGCCTCTCCTCAATGTAAATATGCCTTGTCCATTGCTGTTCTGGTTAGTGTTTATTGCCTTATTTCACAGTAGAGCCTCTAGCCCTGCTCAATATGCCTTATCCAACCCTTTAGTTCCACCTCCCACACATGCGATGACATCACCTGGTTTAAATCTTTCTAGAGACAATATATCTTTCATCACCACTCAATGTCTAGGTTTACCTCCACTGTATTCACGTCCTACCATACCATTGTCTGTACATTATGCCTTTAATCTATTTTATCACCCCCTGAAACCTGTTATTTTTACTCTCTGTTCCGAACGTCCTAGACGACCAGTCATTATAGCCTTTAGCCGTATCCTTATCTTACTCCTCCTCTGTTCCTCTGGTGATATAGAGGTTAATCCAGGCCCTGCAGTGCCTAGCTCCACTACTATTCCACAGGCCCTCTCATTTGTTGACTTCTGCAACCGTAAAAGCCTTGGTTTCATGCATGTCAACATTAGAAGCCTCCTCCCTAAGTTTGTTTTATTCACTGCCCTAGCACACTCTGCCAACCGGATGTCCTAGCCGTGTCTGAATCCTGGCTTAGGAAGACCACCAATAACACTGAAATTTCCATCCCTAACTATAACATCTTCAGACAAGATAAAACGGCCAAAGGGCGGCGTTGCTATCTATTGCAGAGATAGCCTGCAGAGTTCTGTCTTGCTTTCCAGGTCTGTACCCAAACAATTTGAACTTTTACTTTTAAAAATCTGCCTTTCTAGAAACAAGTCTCTCATTGTTGCCGCTTGCTATAGACCACCCTCTGCCCCCAGCTGTGCTCTGGACACCATATGTGAACTGATTGCCCCCATCTATCTTCAGAGTTCGTGCTGCTAGGTGACCTAAATTGGGACATGCTTAACACCCGGCCATCCTACAATCTAAGCTTGATGCCCTCAACCTCACACAAATCATATTTGAACCTACTAGGTACAATCCCAAAGCCGTAAACACGGAACCCTCATAGATGTAATCCTAACTAACTTGCCCTCCAAATACACCCCTGCTGTTTTCAACCAAGATCTCAGTGATCACTGCCTCATTGCCTGCATCCGTAATGGGTTTGCAGTCAAACGATCTCCTCTCATTACTGTTAAACGTTCCTAAAACACTTCAGCGAGCAGGCCTTTCTAATTGACCTGGCCAGGGTATCCTGGAAGGATATTGACCTCATCCGTCAGTAGAGGATGCCTGGTTATTCTTTAAAAGTGCCTTCCTCACCATCTTAAATAAGCATGCCCCATTCAAGAAATTTAGAACCAGGAATAGATATAGCCCTTGGTTCTCTCCAGACCTGACTGCCCTTGACCAGCGCAAAAACATCCTGTGGCGTTCTGCATTAGCATCGAACAGCCCCGTGATATGCAACTTTTCAGGAAGTCAGGAACCAATATACGCTGGCAGTTAGGAAAGCCAAGGCTAGCTTTTTCAAGCAGAAATTTGCCTCCTGTAACACAAACTCCAAAAGTTCTGGGACACTGTTAAGTCCATGGAGAATAAGAGCACCTCCTCCCAACTGCCCACTGCACTGAGGATAGGAAATACTGTCACCACCGATAAACCCACAATAATTGAGAATTTCAATAAGCATTTTTCTATGGCTGGCCATGCTTTCCACCTGGCTACCCCTACCCGGTCAACAGCCCTGCACCCCCTCAGCAACTCGCCAAAGCCTCCCCACTTCTCCTTCTCCCAAATCCAGTCAGCTGATGTTCTAAAGAGCTGCAGAAATCTGGACCCTTACAAATCAGCCGGGCTAGACAATCTGGACCCTTTCTTTTTAAAATTATCTGCCGAAATTGTTGCAACCCCTATTACTAGCCTGTTTAACCTCTCTTCGTGGCGTCTGAGATTCCCAAAGACTGGAAAGCAGCTGCGGTCATCCCCTCTTCAAAGGGGAGACACTCTTGACCCAAACTGTTATAGGCCTATATCCATCCTTCCCTGCCTTTCTAAGGTCTTTGAAAGCCAAGTTAACAAACAAATTACCGACCATTTCGAATCCCACCGTACCTTCTCCGCTATGCAATCTGGTTTCAGGGCTGGTCATGGGTGCACCTCAGCCACGCTCAAGGTCCTAAATGACATCATAACCGCCATCGACAAGAGACATTATTGTGCAGCTGTTTTCATTGATCTGGCCAAGGCTTTCGACTCTGTCAATCACCGCATCCTTATCGGCAGACTCAACAGCCTTGGTTTCTCAAATGACTGCCTCGCATGGTTCACCAATTACTTCTCCGACAGAGTTCAGTGTGTCAAATCAGAGGGCCTGTTGTCCGGGCCTCTGGCAGTCTCCATGGGGTGCCACAGGGTTCAATTCTTGGGCCTACTCTTTTCTCTGTATACATCAATGATGTCGCTCTTGCTGCAGGTGAGTCTCTGATTCACCTCTATGCAGACGACACCATTCTGTATACTTCTGGCCCTCTTTGGACACTGTGTTAACTACCCTCCAGACGAGCTTCAATGCCATACAACTCTCCTTCCGTGGCCTACAACTGCTCTTAAACGCAAGTAAAACTAAATGCATGCTCTTCAACCGATCGCTACCGCACCTGTCCCCCCGTCCCAGCATCACTACTCTGGACGGTTCTGTCTTAGATTACGTGGAAAACTACAAATACCTAGGTGTCTGGTTAGACTGTAAACTCTCTTTCCAGACTCACATCAAACATCTCCAATCTAAAAATTAAATCTAGAATTGGCTTCCTATTTCGCAACAAAGCTTCCTTCACTCATGCTGCCAAACATACCCTCGTAAAACTGACCATCCTACCGATCCTCGACTTCGGTGATGTAATTTACAAAATAGCCTCCAATACTCTACTCAACAAACTGGATGCAGTCTATCACAGTGCCATCCGTTTTGTTACCAAAGCCCCATATACCACCCACCACTGCGACCTGTACACTCGTAGGCTGGCCTTCACTTTACACTCGTCGCCATATCCACTGGCTCCTGGTCATTTACAAGTCCCTGCTAGGTAAAGTCCCGCCTTATCTCAGCTCGCTGGTCACCTTAGCAGCACCTACCCGTAGCACACGCTCCAGCAGGTATATCTCACTGGTCACCCCCAAAGCCAATTCCTCCTTTGGCCGACTCTCCTTCCAGTTCTCTGCTGCCAATGACTGGAACGAACTTCAAAAATCTCTGAAACTGGAGACACTTATCTCCCTCAACAGCTTTAAGCACCAGCTGTCAGAGCAGTGTACAGACCACTGTACCTGTTTATAGCCCTTCTGTAAATAGCCCAACCAACTACCTCATCCCTACCGTATTTATTTATTTATCTTGTTCCTTTGCACCCCAGTTTTTCTACATTGCACATTCATCTACTGCACAGTTTTCTTTTACCATTCCAGTGTTAAATTGCTATATTGTAATTACTCTGCCACCATGGCCTATTTATTGTCTTACCTTCCTTATCCTACCTCATTTGCACTCTTTGTATATAGATTTCTTTTTTTCCTACTGTATTATTGACTGTATGTTTGTTTTATTCCATGTGTAACTCTGTGTTGTTGTGTGTCGAACTGCTTTGCTTTATCTTGGCCAGGTCGCAGTTGTAAATGAGAACTTGTTCTCAACTTGCCTACCTGGTTAAATAAAGGTGAAATAAAAAATAAAAAAAAGGCTAGCTATGTGCAGAAAGCTAGGTTAGCTATGTGCAGCAAAAAGGCTGGCTAGCTGCTTGACTGAACACAGAACGTCATCGCACCGTTCTCTGATTGGATGAATGGATCTGTCTTGTGGCAAGACCTTAGCTAAAGATTTGACATGTTGAATCTTGGAAACTCCAGCCAATGACATGAGATGTTTTAAAACTAGACCGTCCAGATCAAACTAACTTTGTTCTAAAAACTAGGCCGTCCAGATCAAACTAACTTTGTTCTAAAACTAGACCGTCCAGATCAAACTAACTTTGTTCTAAAAACTAGACCGTCCAGATCAAACTAACTTTGTTCTAAAAACTAGACAGTCCAGATCAAACTAACTTTGTTCTAAAACTAGACCGTCCAGATCAAACTAACTTTGTTCTAAAAACTAGACCGTCCAGATCAAACTAACTTTGTTCTAAAAACTAGACCGTCCAGATCAAACTAACTTTGTTCTAAAAACTAGACAGTCCAGATCAAACTAACTTTGTTCTAAAACTAGACCGTCCAGATCAAACTAACTTTGTTCTAAAAACTAGACCGTCCAGATCAAACTAACTTTGTTCTAAAAGAAGAACGTCGGGCCTCATCAAAAGCCTTGTTCACATTGACAGTTTGAAGTGACTTTTTTTTGCATTTCCGAATATGTTCTTTTTCCTGAACAGCCAAAAAGCACATGGAATCGGATATTTCAAGCGAGCTACAAATCTGATTCCTGGCCACAAGACTTGTGTGTCTGAACGGTCAAATCTGATTTATTTGCCCTCAAGTGGTTTTTAGGCTGTTGTTTGGCATATCTTGTTGCTCCCTAGTTACTCTGTTGACAGTTTGACAAGAACATGAGATAACTAACTAGCTTGTTAGTTGTTTACAAACAAATGAGTGAATGTGCTAGAAAGGTAAACAGCTAACAAGCTAGCTAGTTGACTGCAGTGGCTAGCTAGTCGACCGCCGTGGCCAGCTAGTCGACCGCCGTGTCTAGCTAGTCGACCGCCGTGTCTAGCTTGTCGACCGCCGTGTCCAGCTAGTCGACCGCCGTGGCCAGCTAGTCGACCGCCGTGGCCAGCTAGTCGACCGCCGTGGCCAGCTAGTCGACCGCCGTGGCCAGCTAGTCGACCGCTGTGTCTAGCTAGTCGACCGCCGTGGCCAGCTAGTCGACCGCCGTGTCTATCTAGTCCACCGCTGTATCCTTTGAGGCTTTAAAAGCGTGACACTATGATTGTGAACATTCAAAGCGACTGGGAAACGTCCACGGCAGGCGTCGTTGTCATCTCAGCGTGCAACATAACTTGTGAGCGATAGGGAAGCAGCCTACGCCACTACGTGCACACCCGTCGTTACTAGCGTAACCATGTCAGCAAGTGACTGTTGTCTGAACACACACACAGATCCAATTGGGTCACCTGTAACTCGACAACAATGATTTGAGCATTAAAGGCCTGCAGTGTAAAACAAGGCTTTTATGCATCTCAACTGAGCTTCAGTCTGCATGTTTGTGTTTGTGTCTGTGTGTGTGTGTGTGTGTGTGTGTGTGTGTGTGTCTGTGTCTGTGTCTGTGTCTGTGTGTGTGTGTGTTACCTCCATCGATCTTCTCCTCGTTGTTGATCTCCATCACTACAAACTTCTCACACACAGCAAAGGTGGGCAGAGTGGACGAGATGAACTGGCCAAACCTATGAAAAGAGAAAGATGTGTGAACTAAAGAGGTAGAAAGTAGAGGCCTTTCTGGCAGACCGTAGGGGTTGGTGAAGGTGTGTGTGTGTGTGTGTGTTGTCCATACCGTAGCAGGTGGTAGGGATTGGTGAAGGTGTGTGTGTGTGTTGTCTATACCGTAGCAGGTGGTAGGGGTTGGTGAAGGTGTGTGTGTGTGTGTTGTCCATACCGTAGCAGGTGGTAGGGATTGGTGAAGGTGTGTGTGTTGTCTATACCGTAGCAGGTGGTAGGGGTTGGTGAAGGTGTGTGTGTGTGTGTGTGTGTTGTCCATACCGTAGCAGGTGGTAGGGATTGGTGAAGGTGTGTGTGTTGTCTATACCGTAGCAGGTGGTAGGGATTGGTGAAGGTGTGTGTGTGTGTGTGTGTGCGTTGTCCATACCGTAGCAGGTGGTAGGGGTTGGTGAAGGTGTGTGTGTGTGTGTGTGTTGTCTATACCGTAGCAGGTGGTAGGGATTGGTGAAGGTGTGTGTGTTGTCTACACCGTAGCAGGTGGTAGGGATTGGTGAAGGTGTGTGTGTGTGTGTGTGTGTGTGTGTGTGTGTGTGTGTGTTGTCCATACCGTAGCAGGTGGTAGGGGTTGGTGAAGGTGTGTGTGTTGTCTACACCGTAGCAGGTGGTAGGGATTGGTGAAGGTGTGTGTGTGTTGTCTATACCGTAGCAGGTGGTAGGGGTTGGTGAAGCCCTGCAGCAGGAGACTCAGTAGGTTACTGATAGCTGAGATGGTGGGCTGGGACAGAGACGTGTCTCTCAGGGTCAACAGCAGCTTGGGAATCAGCTGGAACTCACGTAACAACGTAGCGTTGTTCGTTGCCTCACTGTAGAGAAGAAGAGGAGTTTGTAGATCACAACACTAAACATACAAAATCAAATACAACTTTTATTTGTCACATGCAACCGACAATTTAGTGGGAGATAAGGGGATTATTTATGATTATACTGTCAATATTATCTCAACACATACACAACACAAAACGTCACTGTTAAGTCACTGTGGTAGCCATATAGCATCCCTCATCTGGACTCAGGAGCTCTATAAAGTGTTATAGCAGGAGTTGATCATCCCTCACCTGGACTCAGTCAGGAGCTCTATAAAGTGTTATAGCAGGAGTTGATCATCCCTCACCTGGACTCAGTGAGGAGCTCTATAAAGTGTTATAGCAGGAGTTGATCATCCCTCACCTGGACTCAGTCAGGAGCTCTATAAAGTGTTATAGCAGGAGTTGATCATCCCTCACCTGAACTCAGTGAGGAGCTCTATAAAGTGTTATAGCAGGAGTTGATCATCCCTCACCTGGACTCAGTGAGGAGTTCTATAAAGTGTTATAGCAGGAGTTGATCATCCCTCACCTGGACTCAGTCAGGAGCTCTATAAAGTGTTATAGCAGGAGTTGATCATCCCTCACCTGAACTCAGTCAGGAGCTCTATAAAGTGTTATAGCAGGAGTTGATCATCCCTCACCTGGACTCAGTCAGGAGCTCTATAAAGTGTTATAGCAGGAGTTGATCATCCCTCACCTGGACTCATTGAGGAGCTCTATAAAGTGTTATAGCCGGAGTTGGTCATCACTCACCTGGACTCAGTCAGGAGCTCTATAAAGTGTTATAGCAGGAGTTGATCATCCCTCACCTGGACTCAGTCAGGAGCTCTATAAAGTGTTATAGCAGGAGTTGATTATCCCTCACCTGGACTCAGTGAGGAGCACTATAAAGTGTTATAGCAGGAGTTGATCATCCCTCATCTGGACTCAGTGAGGAGCTCTATAAAGTGTTATAGCAGGAGTTGATCATCCCTCACCTGGACTCAGTCAGGAGCTCTATAAAGTGTTATAGCAGGAGTTGATCATCCCTCACCTGGACTCAGTGAGGAGCTCTATAAAGTGTTATAGCAGGAGTTGATTATCCCTCACCTGGACTCAGTCAGGAGCTCTATAAAGTGTTATAGCAGGAGTTGATCATCACTCACCTGGACTCAGTCAGGAGCTCTATAAAGTGTTATAGCAGGAGTTGATCATCCCTCACCTGGACTCAGTCAGGAGCTCTATAAAGTGTTATAGCAGGAGTTGATCATCCCTCACCTGGACTCAGTCAGGAGCTCTATAAAGTGTTATAGCAGGAGTTGATCATCCCTCACCTGGACTCAGTCAGGAGCTCTATAAAATGTTATAGCAGGAGTTGATCATCCCTCACCTGGACACAGTCAGGAGCTCTATAAAGTGTTATAGCAGGAGTTGATCATCCCTCACCTGAACTCAGTCAGGAGCTCTATAAAGTGTTATAGCAGGAGTTGATCATCCCTCACCTGGACTCAGTCAGGAGCTCTATAAAGTGTTCAAACAGGGACAGGTGCAGCTCATAAGGCGTGTGGAGCCAAACCTGGAGGAGTCAGACAGAACGTTTTAAAAACACAAAAAGAAAAACATACCACACTAGAAAAACAACAACATTATTTTGGCTCCAGGGACCAACACGTTTGGCTCAAACTGAATCAGTTGCCCTGAGGCCCATTGTGTTTGGCTGGCACCATGGACAACCAACCACCATTTTAGGTCAAACTGGATCAGTTGCCCTCGGGCCGATCGGTCTAAGCCTAACCTCGAAGTCACAGAGCAGGTCCTGGAAGGCGGTGGTGTCGGGGATGATGGAGGTCTCATGGCCGCTGTCTACTGTCCCCACCAGGGAGAAGGTCAGGTGAAGGATGTGGCTGTTCAGACGGTGACGCTTCTTCCTCAGCAGCATGGCTAAGAGCTAGAGAAAGAGTTACAAGACACAGGCGTTACTGTTATATTACGGTTATTCTAATATTATATTACTGTTATTCTAATGTTATATTACTGTTATTCTAATGTTATATTACGGTTATTCTAATATTGTATTACTGTTATTCTAATGTTATATTACTGTTATTCTAATGTTATATTACTGTCATTCTAATGTTATATTACTGTTATTCTAATGTTATATTACGGTTATTCTAATGTTATATTACGGTTATTCTAATGTTATATTACTGTTATATTACTGTTATTCTAATGTTATATTACGGTTATTCTAATATTGTATTACTGTTATATTACTGTTATTCTAATGTTATATTATTGTTATATTACTGTTATTCTAATGTTATATTACTGTTATTCTAATGTTATATTACTGTTATTCTAATGTTATATTACTGTTATTCTAATGTTATTCTAATGTTATATTACTGTTATTCTAATGTTATATTACGGTTATTCTAATGTTATATTACTGTTATTCTAATGTTATATTACTGTTATATTACTGTTATTCTAATGTTATATTACGGTTATTCTAATATTGTATTACTGTTATATTACTGTTATTCTAATGTTATATTATTGTTATATTACTGTTATTCTAATGTTATATTACTGTTATTCTAATGTTATATTACTGTTATTCTAATGTTATATTACTGTTATTCTAATGTTATATTACTGTTATTCTAATGTTATTCTAATGTTATTCTAATGTTATTCTAATGTTATATTACTGTTATTCTAATGTTATATTATTTGTTATATTACTGTTATTCTAATGTTATATTATTGTTATATTACTGTTATTCTAATGTTATATTACTGTTATTCTAAAGTTATATTACTGTTATTCTAATGTTATTCTAATGTTATATTACTGTTATTCTAATGTTATATAACTGTTATTCTAATGTTATATTACTGTTATTCTAATGTTATATTACTGTTATTCTAATGTTATATTATTGTTATATTACGGTTATTCTAATGTTATATTACTGTTATTCTAAAGTTATATTACTGTTATTCTAATGTTATTCTAATGTTATATTACTGTTATTCTAATGTTATATAACTGTTATTCTAATGTTATATTACTGTTATTCTAATGTTATATTACTGTTATTCTAATGTTATATTATTGTTATATTACGGTTATTCTAATGTTATATTACTGTTATTCTAATGTTATATTACTGTTATTCTAATGTTATATTACTGTTATTCTAATGTTATATTACTGTTATTCTAATGTTATATTACTGTTATTCTAATGTTATATTACGGTTATTCTAATGTTATATTACTGTTATTCTAATGTTATATTACTGTTATTCTAATGTTATATTAATGTTATTCTAATGTTATATTACTGTTATTCTAATGTTATATTACGGTTATTCTAATGTTATATTATTGTTATTCTAATATTATAACTACAACAGAGAACACTTCTTCAATAGCATGGCCAGCAGCTACAAACACAACACATACTACAGTTCACTGTTAAACACCGTCCCTTACTCATCAACAAGTCTCAGACTCGGAAATACTTAGAGTTGTTGAGATTGCTCCCAAATGCATACATTTGTTCTTAACCACAAAAGATTTAAAATTAGGTTTGATCATAATCATTATTGTTGGAATCCACAGGTAACACCTGTCCTACAAAAGAATGTGGGGAGGCTGTAGAGTGCATTGTGGGTAGTGAAGTCGTACCTGGTAGCCTTTGATGCGTTCCATTTCCTTACTGGCCAGCGGGTTGCTCTTAACGACACACACCAGCGCCTTGACGGCCGCGTAGAGACCCTCAACGTCCTGCGCCATGGCAACCAGGCCCAAGATGGCGGCTGCCCCACCCACATACTGCAGGTTGGTTGCCACGGGCTTCGGGACGAACGCGCGCACCCCTAGAAGAGAGAGTGGGGAGTGGGGAGGGTTACTTTAATCTCCTCTACTGTGGAACATTTGAATATGCCCCAGTCTCTGTGGAATGTTGCTGCAACTGAGTTCCCCTTCAAGAACAATACTGATATATACACAAATCAAATCAAATGATGTTGGTCACATACACATGATTAGCAGATGTTAATGCGAGTGGTAGTCAAATGCTTGTGCTTCTAGTTCCGACAGTGCAGTAACATCTAACAAGTAATCTAACAATTCCACAACAACTACCTAATACACACAAATCTAAGTAAAGGGGATGGGATCAGAATATGTCCATATAAATATATGGATGAGCGATGTCCGAGCGACATAGGCAAGATACAATAGACGCTATAAAATACAGTATATACATATGAGATGAATAACGCAAGATACGTAAACATTATTAAAGTGACCAATGATTTCAAGTCTGTATGTAGGCAGCAGCCTCTCTGTGTTATTGATGGCTGTTTAACAGTCTGATGGCCTTGAGATAGAAGCTATTTTTTCAGTCTCCTCGGTCCCTAGGCATAATCTGTAAAACCGCTGTTCAATGGTTCGCGTCAAATAACGCTAGCCCAGTTGATTGTTGAAGACCGTGTACCTGTATTTAACCTCAACACAATGCAGTATTAGCCCGGTGAAAGACTCCCTGCCTTTTCACTGTACACGGTGCCTCGTCACTCTCCTACACCTGCTCACACAGACATGAGCAACTAATCCAAGCATTCCCTTACCCAGGTAACCAATGACAGCTGCTCCAATGGTGCGAGCCGTGCCGTTCAGGTGGCCGGCGGCGTTGTGGATCAGCTGGACCGGAGTGACGTTCTCATGAGATGACACAGCCAACTGAGGAGAGGGGAGGAGGTGAAAGACAAGAGAGGGAGGAGATGGACGGAGGGGAGAGCGGAGAGGGAGGAGAGGGGAGAGGGAGGAGAGGGGAGAGGAGAGATGGATGGAGGGGAGAGGGAGGAGAGGGGAGAGGAGAGATGGATGGAGGGGAGAGGAGAGGAGAGGGGAGATGGATGGATGGATGGAGGGGAGAGGGAGGAGAGGGGAGATGGATGGAGGGGAGAGGGAGGAGAGGGGAGATGGATGGGGAGAAGGATAGAGGGGAGAGGAAGGAGAGGGGAGATGGATGGAGGGAGAGGGAGGAGGGGGAGATGGATGGAGGGGAGAGGGAGGAGGGGGAGATGGATGGAGGGGAGAGGGAGGAGGGGGAGATGGATGGAGGGAGAGGGAGGAGGGGAGAGGGAGGAGGGGGAGATGGATGAAGGGAGAGGGAGGAGAGGGAGATGGATGGGGAGAAGGATAGAGGGAGAGAGGGAGGAGAGGGGAGATGGATGGAGGGGAGAGGGAGGAGGGGGAGATGGATAGAGGGGGAGAGGGAGGAGGGAGATGGATGGAGGGGAGAGGGAGGAGGGGGAGATGGATGGAGGGGAGAGGGAGGAGGGGGGAGATGGATAGAGGGGAGAGGGAGGAGAGGGGAGAGGGATGGAGGGGAGAGGGAGGAGAGGGGAGATGGATGGAGGGGAGAGGGAGGAGGGGAGAGGGAGGAGGGGGAGATGGATGGAGGGGAGAGGGAGGAGGGGGGAGATGGATGGAGGGGAGAGGCAGGAGAGAAGAACTGGTCAGAATCCATCTTCAAGCCAAGACATTGTTAAAATCTAGTTTAGCAGGCCTGCTGAAGTAGTGTCTCGGGACTCTCCTGTTCTCTACAGAGATGACCTATAGTGCTCTCATCAGACAGGGAGGCAGGCTATGGGGTTCACCTGGGAAACCACTTCACAGGTCAGGTGGAGAGATAACACTGTGTTCCAGGTGGGGTGGAGAGATAACATTGTGTTCCAGGTGGGGTGGAGAGATAACACTGTGTTCCAGGTGGGGTGGAGAGATAACATTGTGTTCCAGGTGGGGTGGAGAGATAACATTGTGTTCCAGGTGGGGTGGAGAGATAACATTGTGTTCCAGGTGGGGTGGAGAGATAACATTGTGTTCCAGGTGGGGTGGAGAGATAACATTGTGTTCCAGGTGGGGTGGAGAGATAACATTGTGTTCCAGGTGGGGTGGAGAGATAACATTGTGTTCCAGGTGGGGTGGAGAGATAACATATTCCAGCTATAGTAGTTACCCACAGCCAGTGTCTATTGGCATAATGTGTTTGTGCACATTGATTGATTAATTAATTGATTATTCAATGTTTATTGTCCTTCAAGAGGAAATGAAACAGGAAACAAACTGTGACAAATGGCCGACAACAACAAGTGTAGACCTTACAGTGAAATGCTTACAAGCCCTTAACCAACAAAAACAGGCACGTCTGGGCGATGCTAACCTGTTTAGCGATGACCTTGCTGTCCAGTTTGTTGTAGACCTTGCGTATCTTGGCCACGGTGAGGGCAGAGACAGAGAGGGCGTACAGACTGAAGGATACCTTCTCCTCTGGGACCAGGGCGACTGGACATGGAAGCTCTCCAGTCTTAGAGTCTTTACCTGAAGGGGAGACAGAGAGATGGTCTGTGAAGTTACTAAGGAACCAATTGGTAACCGATGAGGAGGCGAGGAATTGCGCGTGCCCTCCTCTCTACTCACAGGGCAGGAATACAGCTTGGAAGCTGCCTGTGTAATTGGGTCCCAGTTCGTAAACAGTCGCCACGCTGGCTGCAGGAAGACCCTCCTCCAGGAAGTGTGTGGGCCCCAGGCGCCACACCAGATTGGACAGCTGTCTTTGGGCAGGGGGAGTGCCTATGTAGCTGTACACGGTGCTGACCACTGGTGGGTTGGAGCTGCCACTACCACCCGGAGAACTATGGATATAGTGAAACTGGGGGAGAGGAGAGGGAGAGGGAGAGGGAGAGAGCCTTTTTGTAGCAATGCTAACATCTCTTCAGCTGTAGTTATTATAGCTAGCCAGTTAGATATAAACTTTGGGGAAACTGCTAGCCCTTATCTTATGTATTGATTCAGTCTGCTTCCGCCTCGGTCTCCAACTAACCGCCTCGGTCTCCAACTAACCGCCTCGGTCTCCAACTAACCGCCTCGGTCTCCAACTAACCGCCTCGGTCTCCAACTAACCGCCTCGGACCCTAAAAGCAACAAAAGGTGTGTGACGTACACACACACTACCTTTGTGGTTTGGACTAGTTGTCCGTCGATGTATAGCGTGGCCATGCTGTTCTTCAACATGCCTTTACTCATGACTAACAGCAGGTGGTGCCACTGGCCCTCTCCGATCAGCTCTCCGCAGCGGAACCTGGCGCAGCACGGCAGAACCTCAAAGAACGAAGGCTCCTCGCTGAAATCATCCACTGTGGAGGGGAGGTAGATAGAGATGTCACCATTACGTTGTATAATGTTTCAGCTGGGTTTAAAGTGTGTTTAGGTTGTTGGTTGTATAATGTTTCAGCTGGGTTTAAAGTGTGTTTAGGTTGTTGGTTGTATAATGTTTCATATGGGTTTAACGTGTGTTTGGGATCTTGATTGTATAATATTTTATATGGGTTTAGGGGTTGGGGTAGGGTTTGGGGTAGGGCTTGTGGTAGTGGTAGGGACAGGGGTTGTGGTAAGGATAGGGGTAGTGGTAGGGATAGGGATAGGGGTAGTGGTAGGGGTAGGGGTAACGGTAGGGGTAGTGGTAGTGGTAGAGATAGGGGTAATGGTAGGGATAGGGGTAGTGGTAGGGATAGGGGTAGTGGTAGGGATAGGGATAGGGATAGGGATAGTGGTAGGGTAGGGGTAGGGGTAGGGGTAGGGATAGTGGTAGGGATAGGGATAGGGATAGGGATAGGGATAGGGGTAGTGGTAGGGGTAGGGGTAGGGATAGGGATAGGGATAGGGATAGGGATAGGGATAGTGGTAGTGGTAGTGGTAGTGGTAGTGGTAGTGGTAGGGGTAGTGGTAGTGGTAGAGATAGGGGTAATGGTAGGGATAGGGGTAGTGGTAGGGATAGGGGTAATGGTAGGGATAGGGGTAGTGGTAGGGATAGGGGTAATGGTAGGGATAGGGGTAGGGATAGGGGTAATGGTAGGGGTAGTGGTAGGGATAGGGGTAGTGGTAGGGATAGGGGTAACGGTAGGGATAGGGGTACCGGTAGGGATAGGGGTAGTGGTAGGGATAGGGGTAGTGGTAGGGATAGGGGTAATGGTAGGGATAGGGAGTAGTGGTAGGGATAGTAGTGGTAGATAGGGGTAGTGGTAGGGATAGGGGTAGTGGTAGTGGTAGGGGTAGTGGTAGGGGTAGTGGTAGGGATAGGCGTAGTGGTAGGGGTAGTGGTAGGGGTAGTGGTAGGGATAGGGGTAGTGGTAGGGATAGGGGTAGTGGTAGGGTAGTGCAGAGATAGGGTAATAGTAGGGATAGGGAATGGGAGATAGGAGTAACCCAGTAGGGTAGGGTAGTGGTAGGGATAGCAGTGGTAGTGGTAAGGATAGGGGTAGTGGTAGGGATAGCAAAGTAGATAGGGCAAACAGTAGGGTAGTGGTAGTGGTAGAGATAGGGTAGGGATAGCAATGCAGTGGGGGTAGGGATAGTGGTAGTGGTAGGGGTAGTGGTAGGGGTTGTGGTAGAGATAGGGGTAGTGGTAGAGATAGGGAGGTAGTGGTAGGGTAGGGATAGGGTAGTGGTAGGGATAGGGGTAGTGGTAGGGTAGTAGTGGTAGGGGTAATGGTAGGGATAGGGTAGTGGTAGGGATAGGGTAGTGGTAGGGATAGGGGTAGTGGTAGGGATAGGGGGTAGTGGTAGGGTAGGGGTAGTGGTAGGGGTAGTGGTAGGGATAGGGCAGTGGTAGTGGTAGGGGTAGTGGTAGGGATAGGGAGTAGTGGTAGTGGTAGGGGTAGGGGTAGTGGTAGGGGTAGTAGGGTGGGTAGGGTAGGGATAGGGAGTAGGGGTAGTGGTAGTGGTGAGGGATAGGGATAGGGATAGGGGGTAGGGAGTAGTGGTAGGGATAGGGGTAGTGGTAGTGGTAAGGATAGGGGGTAGTGGTAGGGATAGGGATGCAGTAGGATAGGGCATCTAGGGGTAGTGGTAGTGGTAGAGATAGGGGTAGGGATAGGGGTAACGGTAGGGGTAGGGATAGTGGTAGTGGTAGGGGTAGTGGTAGGGGTTGTGGTAGAGATAGGGGTAGTGGTAGAGATAGGGGTAGTGGTAGGGGTAGGGATAGGGGTAGTGGTAGGGATAGGGCTAGTGGTAGGGGTAGTGGTAGGGGTAATGGTAGGGATAGGGGTAGTGGTAGGGATAGGGGTAGTGGTAGGGATAGGGGTAGTGGTAGGGATAGGGGTGAGTGGTAGGGGTAGGGGTAGTGGTAGGGGTAGTGGTAGGGATAGGGGTAGTGCAGTGGTAGGGGTAGTGGTAGGGATAGGGTAGTGGTAGTGGTAGGGGTAGGGGTAGTGGTAGGGGTAGGGGTAGGGGTAGGGGTAGGGATAGGGGTAGGGGTAGTGGTAGTGGTAGTGGTAGGGATAGGGGTAGTGGTAGGGGTAGTGGTAGGGATAGGGGTAGTGGTAGGGATAGGGGTAGTGGTAGGGATAGTGGTAGGTAGATAGAGATGTCACCACTACGTTGTATAATGTTTCAGCTGGGTTTAAAGTGTGTTTAGGTTGTTGGTTGTATAATGTTTCAGCTGGGTTTAAAGTGTGTTTAGGTTGTTGGTTGTATAATGTTTCATATGGGTTTAACGTGTGTTTGGGATCTTGATTGTATAATATTTTATATGGGTTTAGGGGTTGGGGAGTAGGGTTTGGGGTAGGGCTTGTGGTAGTGGTAGGGACAGGGGTTGTGGTAAGGATAGGGCAGTGGTAGGGATAGGGATAGGGTAGTGGTAGTAGGGGAGTGGGTAGGTAGTGGTAGTGGTAGAGATAGGGTAATGGTAGGATAGAGATGAGTGGTAGGGATAGGGGTAGTGGTAGGATAGGATAGGATAGTGGTAGTGGTAGGGGGGTAGGAGATAGGATAGGATAGGGATAGTGGTAGGATAGGGCAGTGGTAGGGGTAGGGTAGTGGTAGGGATAGGATAGGGTAGTGGTAGTGGTAGTGGTAGTGGTAGGGAGTAGGGAGTAGTGGTAGAGATAGGGTAATGGTAGGGATAGCAGTGGTAGGGATAGGGGTAATGGTAGGGATAGGAGTAGTGGTAGGGATAGGGGTAATGGTAGGGATAGGGTAGGGATAGGGGGTAATGCAGGGCAGTGGTAGGGATAGGGCAGGTAGTGGTAGGGATAGAATGCAGTAGGGATAGGGGGTAATAGTAGGGATAGGGGTAGTGGTAGGGATAGGGTAGTGGTAGGGATAGGGTAATGGTAGGGATAAGGGTAGTGGTAGGATAGGGGTAGTGGTAGGGATAGGGCAGTGGTAGGGATAGGGGGTAGTAGTGGTAGTGGTAGGGTAGTGGTAGGGAGTAGTGGTAGGGATAGGGGTAGTGGTAGGGATAGGGGTAGTGGTAGGGGTAGTGGTAGTGGTAGAGATAGGGCAATGGTAGGGATAGGGAATGCCAGGGGATAGGGTAAACAGTAGGGTAGGGGTAGTGGTAGGGATAGGGGTAGTGGTAGGGATAGGGGTAGTGGTAGGGATAGGGCAAGCCAGGGATAGGGCAACAGTAGGGGTAGTGGTAGTGGTAGAGATAGGGTAGGGATAGGAGATGTGGTGAGGTAGGGATAGTGGTAGTGGTAGGGTAGTGGTAGGGGTTGTGGTAGAGATAGGGGTAGTGGTAGAGATAGGGGTAGTGGTAGGGCAGGGATAGGGGGTAGTGGTAGGGATAGGGATGATGGTAGGTAGTGGCAGGGTAATGGTAGGGATAGGGGTAGTAGTGAGGGATAGGGAGTAGTGGTAGGGATAGGGGTGCAGTGGTAGGGTAGGGGGTAGTGGTAGGGGTAGTGGTAGGGATAGGGCAGTAGTGGTAGTGGCAGGGTAGTGGTAGTGGTAGTAGGGGAGTAGGGGTAGTGGTAGGGTAGGGGGTAGGGAGTGGGCAGGGTAGGGAGTAGTGGTAGTGGTAGGGATAGGGGTAGTGGTAGGGGTAGTGGTAGGGATAGGCAGTGGTAGGGATAGTGGTAGGGATAGGGGTGAGTGGTAGGGATAGGGGTAGTGGTAGGGATAGGGTAGTGGTAGGGATAGGGGTTTTGGTAGGGATAGGTGAGTGGTAGGGATAGTAGTGGTAGTGGTAGTGGTAGGGGTAGTGGTAGGGATAGGGTAGTGGTAGGGATAGGGGTAATGGTAGGGATAGGGGTAGTGGTAGGGATAGGGGTAGTGGTAGGGATAGGGGTAGTGGTAGGGATAGGGGTAGTGGTAGGGATAGGGGTAGTGGTAGGGATAGTAGTGGTAGGGATAGGGAGTAGTGGTAGGGATAGTAGTGTAGGGATAGGGGTAGTGGTAGGATATGGGTAATGGTAGGGATAGGGTAGTGGTAGGGATAGGGTAGTAGTGGTAGGGATAGGGAGTAGTGGGGTAGTGGTAGAGATAGGGGTAGTGGTAGGGATAATGGTAGGGATAGGGGTAGTGGTAGGGATAGGGGTAGTGGTAGGGATAATGGTAGGGATAGGGGTGTTAGTGGTAGGGATAGGGGTAGTGGTAGTGGTAGGGGTAGTGGTAGGGATAGGGGTAGTGGTAGGGATAGGGGTAGTGGTAGGGATAGGGGTAGTTGTAGGGATAGGGATAGGGGTAGGGATAGGGGTAGTGGTAGTGGTAGGGATAGGGGTAGTGGTAGGGATAGGGGTAGTGGTAGTGGTAGGGGTAGTGGTAGGGATAGGGGTAGTGGTAGTGGTAGGGATAGGGGTAGTGGTAGGGGTAGTGGTAGGGGTAGTGGTAGGGATAGGGGTAGTGGTAGGGGTAGTGGTAGGGATAGGGGTAGTGGTAGGGATAGGGGTAGTAATAGTGGTAGTGGTAGGGGTAGTGGTAGGGATAGGGGTAGTGGTAGTGGTAGGGATAGGGGTAGTGGTAGGGATAGGGGTAGTGGTAGGGGTAGGGGTAGTGGTAGGGGTTGGGCTGGATGCTTTGCATCGACCAGAGCAGGATGGTTTTAACTCCAGTATTTCGTTAAGGGAGAGAGAACTCATCTGGGGAAAATAAGGGATTCCAGGAGTCGACATCTTTACTAGATGATTCATCTGGTTTACAAACCTCTAACCAGGTTGACGAGGAACAACATTTGTGTTTGGGTTAGGGCCGTGTGTGTGTGTGTGGTGTGTGGTGTGTGGGGTGTGTGTGCGTGGGGTGTGTGAGTGGTGTGTGGTGTGTGTGTGTGTGTGTGTGTGTGTGTGTGTGTGTGGTGTGTGGGGTGTGGTGTGTGGGGTGTGGTGTGTGGGTGTGGGGTGTGTGTGTGGGGTGTGTGGTGTGTGGGGTGTGGTGTGTGTGTGCGTGGTGTGTGGGGTGTGGGGTGTGGTGTGTGGGTGTGGTGTGTGGGGTGTGGTGTGTGGGTGTGGGGTGTGTGCGTGGGGTGTGTGGTGTGTGGGGTGTGGTGTGTGTGTGCGTGGTGTGTGGGGTGTGGGGTGTGGTGTGTGTGCGTGGGGTGTGTGGTGTGTGGGGTGTGGTGTGTGTGTGCGTGGTGTGTGGGGTGTGGCGTGTGGTGTGTGTGCGTGGGGTGTGTGGTGTGTGGGGTGTGGTGTGTGTGTGCGTGGTGTGTGGGGTGTGGGGTGTGTGGTGTGTGTGGGTGTGTGTGTGCGTGGTGTGTGGGGTGTGTGGGTGTGGTGTGTGGGTGTGTGGTGTGTGGGTGTGTGGGGTGTGGGTGTGTGTGTGCGTGGTGTGGGTGTGTGTGTGCGTGGTGTGTGGGGTGTGTGTGCGTGGTGTGTGGTGTGTGTGTGCGTGGTGTGTGGGGTGTGTGGTGTGTGTGGTGTGTGGGTGTGTGGTGTGTGTGGGGTGTGGTGTGTGGTGTGTGTGGTGTGTGGTGTGTGTGGTGTGTGGGGTGTGGTGTGTGGGTGTGTGTGTGTGTGGTGTGTGGTGTGTGGTGTGTGTGGTGTGTGGGGTGTGGTGTGTGGGTGTGGGGTGTGTGGGGTGTGGTGTGTGGTGTGTGTGGGGTGTGGTGTGTGGTGTGTGGTGTGTGGGTGTGTGGGTGTGTGTGGTGTGTGGTGTGTGGTGTGTGGGTGTGTGTGGTGTGTGTGGTGTGTGGGGTGTGGTGTGTGGGTGTGTGTGTGTGTGGTGTGTGGTGTGTGGGGTGTGTGGTGTGTGGTGTGTGGGTGTGTGGGGTGTGTGGGGTGTGTGGTGTGTGGTGTGTGGGTGTGTGGGGTGTGTGGTGTGTGGTGTGGGGTGTGTGGGTGTGTGGGGTGTGTGGTGTGTGGTGTGTGCGTGGGGTGTGGTGTGTGGGTGTGTGTGTGTGTGGTGTGTGGTGTGTGGGGTGTGTGGTGTGTGTGTGGTGTGGGGTGTGTGGGTGTGTGGGGTGTGGGGTGTGTGGGTGTGTGTGTGTGGTGTGTGGGGGTGTGTGGTGTGTGGGTGTGTGTACCGTAGCTCTGCAGCAGTTCCTCCTTGGTAGACACCGTCAGGGACCGGTCCTTAGCAGACAGAACCACGGCCAGACAGACGTAGTGTAGCTCAGAGGACGCGGCCCGTCGGACCACCGTCAGCAGACGGACTGGGTGGGTGTGGGGGGCGGAGCTGAACCGCTCCACACAGAACCACGCAGAGTAAGTCAGCCCCGACGGAGGAGGGAACAGACGCTCTCCTACAGAGGGGGAGGGAGCGAGAGAGAGAGAGACACTAGTTAAATTAATGAACCACTGATGACCGCATACTTCATACATGAGGATGACAGGGAGAGGAGAGAAGGAGAGAGGGGTTTGGGGGAGAGGAGAGACGGAGTGGGGGAGAGGAGAAGAGAGAGAGAGAGAGAGAGAGGGAAGAGAGAGAGAGAGAAGAGAGAGAGAGAGAGAGAGAGAGAGAGAGAGAGAGAGAGAGGGAGAGAGAGAGAGAGAGAGAGAGAGAGAGAGAGAGAGAGAGAGAGAGAGAGAGAGAGAGAGAGAGAGAGAGAGAGGGCTGAGCTGTCTACACCCTCTGGATAACTGCTTTTAGCGTCTGGGTCGGTACATGAATGATGAGGTCATACAATTTATTATTTACTATTTCTTTAGGTCCATAGAGTATATGAGCTGTACAGTATGTGATGGGGACAACAAGGGCCTGGTTGGGCTGTAGGTTACCGGGCAGCCAAGATAAAGCAAAGCAGTTCGACACATACAACAACACAGAGTTACACATGGGATATACACACGTATAGTCAATATGTCAGTTAGGATCAACACTTTATTTTAAAAATGTGAAATGTCAGAATAATAGTAGAGAGAATTATTTATTTCAGCTTTTATTTATTTCGTCACATTCCCAGTGGGTCAGAAGTTTTTTTATGGCGGTTTTGGAGCAGTGGCTTCTTCCTTGTTGAGCGGCCTTTCAGGTTATGTCGATATAGGACTCGTTTTACTGTGGATATAGATACTTTTGTACCTGTTTCCTCCAGCATCTTCACATGGTCCTTTGCTGTTGTTCTGGGATTGATTTGCACTTTTCGCACCAAAGTACGTTCATCTCTAGGAGACAGAACGCGTCTCCTTCCTGAGCGGTATGACGGCTGCGTGGTCCCATGGTGTTTATACTTGCGTACTATTGTTTGTACAGATGAACGTGGTACCTTCAGGTATTTGGAAATTGCTCCCAAAGATGAACCAGACTTGTGGAGGTCTACAATTTATTTTCTGAGGTCTTGACTGATTTCTTTTGATTTTCCCATGATGTCAATCAAAGAGGCACTGAGTTTGAAGGTAGGCCTTGAAATACATCCACAGGTACACCTCCAATTGACTCAAATGATGTCAATTAGCCTATCAGAAGCTTCTAAAGCCATTACATGATTTTCCAAGCTGTTTAAAGGCACAGTCAACTTAGTGTATGTAAACTTCTGACCCACTGGAATTGTGATACAGTGAATTATAAGTGAAATAATCTGTCTGCAAACAATTGTTGGAAAAATAACTTGTGTCATGCACAAAGTAGATGTCCTAACCGACTTGCCAAAACTATAGTTTGTTAACAAGAAATGTGTGTAGTGATTGAAAAACAAGTTTTAATGACTCCAACCTAAGTGTATGTAAACTTCCGAATTCAACTGTATATATACACACACACTACCATTCAAAAGTTTGGGGTCACTTAGAAATGTCCATGTTTTTGAAAGAAAAGCAAATTCTTTGTCCATTAAAATAACATCAAATTGATCAGAAATACAGAAATACAGTGTGGACATTGTTAATGTTGTAAATGACTATTGTAGCTAGAAGGATATTCCATGCGAGAAATTGCCAAGAAACTGAAGATCTCGTACAACGCTGTGTACTACTCCCTTCACAGAACAGAGCAAACTGGCTCTAACCAGAATAGAAAGAGGAGTGGGAGGCCCCGGTGCACAACTGAGCAAGAGGACAATATTAGAGTGTCTAGTTTGAGAAAGACGCCTCACAAGTCCTCAACTGGCAGCTTCATTAAATAGTAGCCGCAAAACACCAGTCTCAACGTCAACAGTGAAGAGGCGACTCCGGGATGCTGGCCTTCTAGGCAGAGTTCCTCTGTCCAGTGTCTGTGTTCTTTTGCCCATCTTAATCTTTTATTTTTATTGGCCAGTCTGAGATATATGGCTTTTTCTTTGCAACTCTGCCTAGAAAGCCAGCATCCCGGAGTCGCCTCTTCACTGTTGACGTTGAGACTGGTGTTTTGCGGCTACTATTTAATGAAGCTGCCAGTTGAGGACTTGTGAGGCGTCTGTTTCTCAAACTAGACACTCTAATGTACTTGTCCTCTTGCTCAGTTGTGCACCGGGGCCTCCCACTCCACTTTCTATTCTGGTTACAAAAAAATTAAAAAAGGTAGAATCCTTTTAAATGATAAATAGGACTGGTGGAGTTGTCACATGAAATGTCTGCTCTAATATATGGAGGATTGGAAATGAGGCCGACAATTACATTGATGAAGCTACAATCCCTCTACAACATTAAAGCTGATCTAGCCCTCAAAAATATTTATTATAAAACAAATTATAATACTGACCTGCTCCAAACCCACTGATCAGAGGAGAGGAAATGCGAAGAGGAGGAAGAGGAAGAAGGGGAGGAAGAGGGAGGATGCTAGCTAGGGGATGAAGACTAGACTAAGTTTACGTTGTCGTGACACTGACCTGCTAGCTAGGGGATGAAGACTAGGCTAAGTTTACGTTGTCGTGACACTGACCTGATCCGATCCCAGAGACCACGGCTCCTTCGCTGACTCCTCCTGTGTTGGCATTGTTCGAGGGAGCGTTGTGAGGGGCCAGGCTGGGCAGGAACAGACAACTAGAAAGAAGAAGAACATATTGATACTATTTAATCTAGCATATAGAGGCAGTGACGGGCACACTTAATAGAATATCCAGATCTCCTTTTGGACATTAGTGTTTGATTACTTGAGTCAGTGTTCCTTTTTGGAGAAAACTAATTTTACGTCTATTTTAACAATGAAAAAGCTTCGTCTAAATGTAATTGAATTGAATTCCCAGTCTGGCCCTCAAATCATCACGGCCACCTAATCATCCCCAGCTTCCAATCTGCTCAATCCCTGTAACTATTTCCCAGGTCGTTGCTGTAAATGACAAATGTGTTCTCAGTCAACTTACCTGGTAAAATAAAGGGTTAAATTTAAATCAACAAAATATCCAACAAAATATCCTTGTGACATTTTTACCTCCAAGGACACCTCCAATTTGGAATTCTTAATTTAGTAAAACAACTTTTGAATGTAGTTTTTATAAAGGCGCGTTGAGCTATAGGCTTCTAGGCTGACGTGGCATTGGTACGCTGCCCCCAGTTCAAATAGCAATTACAGGCACTCACCAGACACAGACCAATGCAAAACACTCACCAGAAAACCTATTTGTAACAGGATTGGGTTTTACCATAGCAAAAATCAGACTTCTAATTGCTGTTGCTGTTGTTAGGCAAATTACCGGAGAAAAGCAGCATATCTGCTGTTTACCCCTGCCGTGTGCATTTGCATCATTCTGATTGGTTGAGAGTCAATTGTATATTGTAATTTATTCATCGTACACAGTCATTCGACTGTCCGGATATCTGAAGAAAAAAGAAATACCCATAATAATTTTTGAATAAAAAAAATAACTTAAAATACCCTTAGTTGAATTGTGAGGGGGCAAGAACAGACCACCAGAGAGAAGAGAAACATATATCATATTACTATAGAATATACACAGTATATAACACTATACAATCTAGAGGGAGCACTGTGAGGGGCCAGACTGGGCAGGAACAGACAACTACAGGAATATGGGAGAATCATCTAGATATTAATACACACACACGTTACTATTATTCCACAAAACACCAAACCTTTTCTGAATCAAAGCAGAGGTACCGCTCAGAATTTGTATTTATTTTTTAATGTTGTTTTTTTTTTTAAAACATGACTTTAAAAAAAACAAGCCTACGCAACAACAAATTTTATATAAAAAAAACAAAACAAGAAAAACAGTTGTGTAGCGATGAGGTTTGTAGTGTAGCCTATAGGCCCAACACATTATCACTGCATATTGGCTACGCGTGAACTGCCCTGCCGATGACGTTGTTCTCAGACCACTAAGAAACGCTATTTCAACATGGAAGAGTGAGTGATCAGACGGTGATAGGTCATTTGAACCGACGGCCTGCATCCGACGGCCTGCATCCGACGGTCAGTCTGAGGGGAGGAAGGGAGCAGCGGTGAGGCTGCCTCTCAACCGACTCGCCGTCCCCTCCGCCGGCTGAGAAAAGAGGACACAGTTTTCCAGCTGATGGCGTAACTCGGGTCTCACTGCATTATATCTGCCTCAAGCACCGATTCATGTTTGTTACTCCTGTGACTAATAGAAAGTGGAAATATTCCTCGATATTAAAAAACGAAAAAGGCACAACTCGCAAATAGCGACGACGTCAGACTTTTCTGTAGTCGTTCGTTACAGCTGCAGTGCTGGTTGTAAGTGTGAGTGGAAATAGTGAGGACGCACAGTTGATGGCTTATACCCATATACCCACGTGTATATAGCCTCTCTACTGCTGCTCATTAAGTATTTGCTATTAAAAAAAAAAAAAATGCTTATCTATTTGTTTCAATACTTAACACTTTATCGGCATTGTTGGTTAAGGGCTTGCAGCTATTCGTTTCACTGTAAGGTCTTTCACCTGTTGTTTTCATTTGACAAATAAAAATGTGATTTGATTTATAAAAAGTGTTGAACAAAGTGTTGAAAGTGCTACATAACAACTTAAACATGAATTTACTCATAAAAACAGCAGCTCTTTGCTGCATACACTGAGTCCATTTCTAGTCATGGCTTTTAAAAAGTTCTGAAATCTCTTTGCCCGTGCATTCGAGGCTTCTTTTTTTTTTACACTGTGCAGACACGGTAATCTGAGCTATCTGATTGGCCAGCGGTAGGCCTGTAGGTGCATTTGATTTGCTCTCTGGGCCCGCCCGGTAGGCGGTGTTCTACCTTCAGACACATGAAATGGTTCAACATGGGGAACGCTTTGCCTTCCTGGCCCCCTGCTGTTACAGAGACAGGTAGATAGAATACCCCCCCTGCTGTGACAGAGACAGGTAGAGAGAATACCCCCCCTGCTGTTACAGAGACAGGTAGAGAGAATACCCCCCCTGCTGTTACAGAGACAGGTAGAGAGAATACCCCCTGCTGTTACAGAGACAGGTAGAGAATACCCCCTGCTGTGACAGAGACAGGTAGAGAGAATACCCCCTGCTGTTACAGAGACAGGTAGAGAATACCCCCTTGCTGTGACAGAGACAGGTAGAGAATACCCCCTGCTGTGACAGAGACAGGTAGAGAGAATACCCCCTGCTGTGACAGAGACAGGTAGAGAGAATACCCCCTGCTGTTACAGAGACAGGTAGAGAGAATACCCCCCGCTGTGACAGAGACAGGTAGAGAGAATACCCCCTGCTGTTACAGAGACAGGTAGAGAGAATACCCCCATCTGCTGTGACAGAGACAGGTAGAGAGAATACCCCCCCAGGTGTTCCTGACAGAACAGAACCAAACCTCTCAGCACCATGAAATCTGGCTTGTGAAACCAACAGAAAAGTCCCAAAGGTGCAGGGTTGTAAAACTCCGATAACATTCCCCAAATTCCCAAGTTTTCCAGAAATACCGGTTGGATGATTCCCAGAATCAGAAGGGAAAACACAGGGTGAGATTTCTGGAAAACCTGGTAATTTTGGGAACATTTCCCGAGAAAATCTGCAACCATAGATAACAGTGAAAAAGGAATGTGTATTTACCCAAAGCCCTCCAGCGAGGTGTCGAACTCCACGAAGGCCGGCGTGAGCTGTGAGCCGTGGAGGCGGATATCGTGGGGCGTTGTCATGGAAACCAGGCATTTGACGCGCGTCAGCGGCACGGTGGAACCCTCGGCCGAGCGCACCAGGCTTCGGCTGATCCGGTACTGACCATTGTCCTCACCGACTGGCGCGAATACGCTGTCCGGACCGAAGCAACCCTCCATGGACATGGTCATAGAGTCTGTCGTAGAAAGGCGGATAGAGAGAGGTCAGAGGTCAGCTAACCCTAACCCACTGTGAGGACCATCCACATGGTCATAGAGTCTGTGGGACAAGAGATTAAATGTTAATACACACCACCATGCTTCTTGTGGTACAGGGACTTACAGTCCGGTTCACTACAGCCCGGGTTCACTACAGCCCGGGTTCACTACAGCCCGGGTTCACTACAGCCCAGTTCACTACAGCCCAGGTCACTACATGCTAGCTATTGTTTCATGTTTAGCTATTGAAACAGAGTGAGTGAGAGGAGAACAATTTAGAGATTGATGTTACAGCTAAATAAAAGAACCACATTGCAAACATTCCCTTACTAAATAGACAGACGACATGAATCAGACACGAGCATTAGTTTGAAAAACGTAGTCTTCCTTAGTCTAGACTGGCAGTCCACAGGAAATGAACGAGGGGCCGTGAATTGAGCCTGATCGGGAATTAAGACAGTGGAATTGTGTTAATACCTTCTAACAGATTCACCTCAGGTTGGACGGGCTCAGACTCCGATCGGACTAAAACTATACAGTGTTTTTTGCTAATTGTTGGCCTTTTCAAGCTGCCTGTCTGTCTGCCTCTCCCCTGCAGAAAACTCTCGTCTTCTCATACTACTGAGTGGAACCAAGCCGAGCTGAACCGAGCCGAGCTGAACCGAGGCGAGCTGAACAGAGGCGAGCTGAGAGGAACCAAGCCGAGCTGAACCAAGCCGAACTGTACTGCATTGGCACGGTTACGATTCCATCGTAGTTGATGGACCTGTGATGAAAAGATGGTATCACAGCCAGCACCATATTGTGACTCAACATTGAGAGTGGTGTCTTACTTCTCATCTCCGCGTCGTAGCTAAGGGAGGAGGGTTTGTGGACGCGGTACTGTTTGAGCAGCTTCATGTCCCAGGCTCCACAGTTCAGAGGGTTACCCAGCCGAAGGAACTCTCTGTGGGGGAGAAACAACATTAGATAGAGAGAGAGAGAGAGAGAGAGAGAGAGAGAGAGAGAGAGAGAGAGAAATGAATGGGGAGAAACAACATGAACGACATGTCTCGTGGAAGACATGCAGGTTTACTATGTCTCTGGGAAGACATGCAGGGTTACTATGTCTCTGGGACGACATGCAGGGTTACTATGTCTCTGGGAAGACATGCAGGTTTACTATGTCTCTGGGAAGACATGCAGGGTTACTATGTCTCTGGGACGACATGCAGGGTTACTATGTCTCTGGGAAGACATGCAGGTTTACTATGTCTCTGGGAAGACATGCAGGGTTACTATGTCTCTGGGACGACATGCAGGGTTACTATGTCTCTGGGACGACATGCAGGGTTACTATGTCTCTGGGAAGACATGCAGGGTTACTATGTCTCTGGGACGACATGCAGGGTTACTATGTCTCTGGGACGACATGCAGGGTTACTATGTCTCTGGGAAGACATGCAGGTTTACTATGTCTCTGGGAAGACATGCAGGGTTACTATGTCTCTGGGACTGACATGCAGGGTTACTATGTCTCTGGGACGACATGCAGGGTTACTATGTCTCTGGGACGACATGCAGGGTTACTATGTCTCTGGGACGACATGCAGGGTTACTATGTCTCTGGGACGACATGCAGGGTTACTATGTCTCTGGGACGACATGCAGGGTTACTATGTCTCTGGGAAGACATGCAGGGTTACTATGTCTCTGGGACGACATGCAGGGTTACTATGTCTCTGGGAAGACATGCAGGGTTACTATGTCTCTGGGAAGACATGCAGGGTTACTATGTCTCTGGGAAGACATGCAGGGTTACTATGTCTCTGGGACAACATGCAGGGTTACTATGTCTCTGGGACGACATGCAGAGAGAGAGAAGGGGTGAGAGAGAGTGAGCGAGAGAGAGAGAGAGAGAGAGAGAGACAGAGAGAGAGACAGAGAGACAGAGAGAGAGACAGAGAGAGAGAGAGACAAAGAGAGAGACAGAGAGAGTGTGTGTCTCCCTCACCTCAGGGCCATAGGCTGCAGGGCCTGGGAGGCCAGCCTCTCAAACATCCTCTGCAGCGGTGGGTGTAGGGGATGTTCCTCGTCTCCCAGGGCCTGGCTGCAGCGCTGCAGTAGTCTGCCGTGTAGACCTGCTTCACACAGTATCTGCTGGTTTCTCTCCGTGTGGACCAGCAGCTGCAGGATGTTAGCTACCGCTAGCTGGAGGTCCTGGGCATGGTCCTGGGTGGGGGTGGTGTGGGGTATTAATTATTTCTCTAGACTAGTGTTGTTGAGATTCAGCTGAACAAGGGAGATACTCAGACGTTCAGAGATATTCAGTTCTTGGAGGAAATGGGACTCTTGTACAAGAAGGGCCGAACAAGTTTTGTTCCTCATTCATCTCAGTTGGAAAGGAAGTCAACTTTATTCCATCGCACTGACTAGCATCACTGAGAGAAAGTTCCTTTATCCAGGAGAAAACAGGAAGACATTCATTCAATCATTCATCCTGAGGCCAGGACACAGGAAGTGGGTGTGACCTCCTGTGGTTTACTTACCTCTGGTTGGCTGTCGGAGCTGACGGATGCCAGCAGGTCCAGCATGGCTAGCACCGCCCCCGGGTGGATGACCACCGAGTCCGACGAGGACGAGGAGGAAGAGTTGGCCAGGTGTAGTTTCAGGTTGAGGTCTGTCAGGGCTCTGACGCCCGCAGGGGGCCCCGATGTGCCCTGGTAGCCGTGCCTGTTGGGTGGTTGACAGTTAGAGGAACATGAAAACCCTGGATGGATCTATCGGGAACTATCCAAATAATGAGTTACCGAAACATTGTGGGGTTGAGTCCAATGAAAGTCCAAATAAAAGCAGAACATATGTTCTAATCTCTCCATTATGATCTAAGATGTTTACCGAAATGTTGATTCACTGCCTCTATTAAAAAAAACTGGATGATATGAAACACAGGAGAGGTTAAAGGGTAGGCCAGTATAGAGGTGAAACACAGGAGAGGTTAAAGGGTAGGTCAGTATAGAGCTGAAACACAGGAGAGGTTAAAGGGTAGGTCAGTATAGAGGTGAAACACAGGAGAGGTTAAAGGGTAGGTCAGTATAGAGGTGAAACACAGGAGAGGTTAAAGGGTAGGTCAGTATAGAGGTGAAACACAGGAGAGGTTAAAGGCTAGGTCAGTATAGAGTTAATCTGTAGAGGACTAACTGGACACGGACTCAGAATTAGATTGTGTCTGAATGCATCTGTGAATATTATGGTCATCAGTGACTGCAGACTGACTTTTTTGACTGTAGACTGACTGATTGACTGTAGACTGACTGATTGACTGCAGACTGACTGATTGACTGGAGACTGACTGATTGACTGATCGACTGCAGACTGACTGATTGACTGGAGACTGACTGATTGACTGGAGACTGACTGATTGACTGTAGACTGACTGATTGACTGCAGACTGACTGATTGACTGCAGACTGACTGATTGACTGGAGACTGACTGATCGACTGTAGACTGACTGATCGACTGCAGACTGACTGATTGACTGCAGACTGACTGATTGACTGCAGATTGACTGATTGACTGATTGACTGCAGACTGACTGATTGACTGCAGACTGACTGATTGACTGCAGACTGACTGATTGACTGCAGATTGACTGCAGATTGACTGATTGACTGATTGACTGCAGACTGACTGATTGACTGATTGACTGTAGACTGACTGATTGACTGGAGACTGACTGATTGACTGTAGACTGACTGATTGTCTGCAGACTGACTGATTGACTGCAGACTGACTGATTGACTGCAGATTGACTGATTGACTGATTGACTGTAGACTGACTGATTGACTGTAGACTGACTGATTGACTGTAGACTGACTGACTGGAGACTGACTGATTGACTGGAGACTGACTGATTGACTGGAGACTGACTGATTGACTGATTGACTGTAGACTGACTGATTGACTGCAGACTGACTGATTGACTGGAGACTGACTGATTGACTGGAGACTGACTGATTGACTGGAGACTGACTGATTGACTGGAGACTGACTGATTGACTGCAGACTGACTGATTGACTGCAGACTGACTGATTGACTGACTGATTGACTGACTGATCGACTGTAGACTGACTGATCGACTGTAGACTGACTGATCGACTGCAGACTGACTGATTGACTGCAGACTGACTGATTGACTGACTGATTGACTGACTGATTGTCTGCAGACTGACTGATTGACTGCAGACTGACTGATTGACTGCAGACTGACTGATTGTCTGATTGACTGACTGATTGACTGACTGATTGACTGTAGACTGACTGATTGACTGTAGACTGACTGATTGACTGCAGACTGACTGATTGACTGCAGACTGACTGATTGACTGCAGACTGACTGATTGACTGGAGACTGACTGATTGACTGCAGACTGACTGCAGACTGACTGATTGACTGGAGACTGACTGATTGACTGGAGACTGACTGATTGACTGGAGACTGACTGATCGAATTGTAGACTGACTGATCGACCGTAGACTGACTGATCGACCGCAGATCGATCGATCGCCTGCAGACTGACCGATTGTCTGCAGACTGACTGATTGACTGCAGACTGACCGGAGAGACTGACTGATTGACGCAGACTGACTGATTGACTGATTGACTGACTGATTGACTGACTGATTGACTGATTGACTGATTGACTGTAGACTGACTGATTGACTGTAGACTGACTGATTGTCTGCAGACTGACTGATTGACTGCAGACTGACTGATTGACTGCAGATTGACTGATTGACTGCAGATTGACTGATTGACTGACTGATTGACTGCAGACTGACTGATTGACTGCAGACTGACTGATTGACTGCAGACTGACTGATTGACTGGAGACTGACTGATTGACTGGAGACTGACTGATTGGATCGCAGACTGACCGCAGACTGACTGGATTGACTGCAGACTGACTGGATTGACTGGAGACTGACTGATTGACTGGAGACTGACTGATCGACTGCAGACTGACCGACTGATCGACTGCAGACTGACTGATCGACCGCAGACTGACTGATCGCTCTGCAGACTGACTGATTGTCTGCAGACTGACTGATTGTCTGCAGACTGACTGATTGACTGCAGACTGACTGGAGACTGACTGATTGACTGATTGACTGTAGACTGACTGATTGACTGTAGACTGACTGATTGACTGGAGATTGACTGATTGACTGGAGACTGACTGATTGACTGGAGACTGACTGATTGACTGGAGACTGACTGATTGACTGACTGATTGACTGACTGATTGTCTGCAGACTGACTGATTGACTGCAGACTGACTGATTGACTGCAGACTGACTGATTGTCTGATTGACTGACTGATTGACTGACTGATTGACTGTAGACTGACTGATTGACTGTAGACTGACTGATTGACTGTAGACTGACTGATTGACTGCAGACTGACTGATTGACTGCAGACTGACTGATTGACTGCAGACTGACTGATTGACTGGAGACTGACTGATTGACTGCAGACTGACCGCAGACTGACCGATTGACTGGAGACCGACTGGATTGACTGGAGACCGACCGATTGACTGGAGACTGACTGATCGATCGTAGACCGACTGATCGACCGTAGACTGACTGATCGTCTCGCAGACTGACTGATTGTCTGCAGACTGACTGATTGACTGCAGACTGACTGGAGACTGACTGATTGACTGCAGACTGACTGATTGACTGATTGACTGACTGATTGACTGACTGATTGACTGATTGACTGATTGACTGATTGACTGTAGACTGACTGCAGACTGACTGATTGACTGCAGATTGACTGATTGACTGATTGACTGCAGACTGACTGATTGACTGCAGACTGACTGATTGACTGCAGATTGACTGCAGATTGACTGATTGACTGATTGACTGCAGACTGACTGATTGACTGATTGACTGTAGACTGACTGATTGACTGGAGACTGACTGATTGACTGTAGACTGACTGATTGTCTGCAGACTGACTGATTGTCTGCAGACTGACTGATTGACTGCAGACTGACTGATTGACTGCAGATTGACTGATTGACTGTAGACTGACTGATTGACTGTAGACTGACTGATTGACTGCAGACTGACTGACTGGAGACTGACTGATTGACTGGAGACCGGACTCAGATTGACTGGAGACTGACTGATTGACTGATTGACTGTAGACTGACTGATTGACTGCAGACTGACTGATTGACTGGAGACTGACTGATTGACTGGAGACTGACTGGAGACTGACTGATTGACTGGAGACTGACTGATTGACTGCAGACTGACTGATTGACTGCAGACTGACTGATTGACTGACTGATTGACTGACTGATCGACTGTAGACTGACTGATCGACTGTAGACTGACTGATCGACTGCAGACTGACTGATTGACTGCAGACTGACTGATTGACTGACTGATTGACTGACTGATTGTCTGCAGACTGACTGATTGACTGCAGACTGACTGATTGACTGCAGACTGACTGATTGTCTGATTGACTGACTGATTGACTGACTGATTGACTGTAGACTGACTGATTGACTGTAGACTGACTGATTGACTGTAGACTGACTGATTGACTGCAGACTGACTGATTGACTGCAGACTGACTGATTGACTGCAGACTGACTGATTGACTGGAGACTGACTGATTGACTGCAGACTGACTGCAGACTGACTGATTGACTGGAGACTGACTGATTGACTGGAGACTGACTGATTGACTGGAGACTGACTGATCGACTGTAGACTGACTGATCGACTGTAGACTGACTGATCGACTGCAGACTGACTGATTGTCTGCAGACTGACTGATTGTCTGCAGACTGACTGATTGACTGCAGACTGACTGGAGACTGACTGATTGACTGCAGACTGACTGATTGACTGATTGACTGACTGATTGACTGACTGATTGACTGATTGACTGATTGACTGTAGACTGACTGATTGACTGTAGACTGACTGATTGTCTGCAGACTGACTGATTGTCTGCAGACTGACTGATTGACTGCAGACTGACTGATTGACTGCAGATTGACTGATTGACTGCAGATTGACTGATTGACTGACTGATTGACTGCAGACTGACTGATTGACTGCAGACTGACTGATTGACTGCAGACTGACTGATTGACTGGAGACTGACTGATTGACTGGAGACTGACTGATTGACTGCAGACTGACTGCAGACTGACTGATTGACTGCAGACTGACTGATTGACTGGAGACTGACTGATTGACTGGAGACTGACTGATCGACTGTAGACTGACTGATCGACTGCAGACTGACTGATCGTCTGCAGACTGACTGATTGTCTGCAGACTGACTGATTGTCTGCAGACTGACTGATTGACTGCAGACTGACTGGAGACTGACTGATTGACTGATTGACTGTAGACTGACTGATTGACTGTAGACTGACTGATTGACTGGAGATTGACTGATTGACTGGAGACTGACTGATTGACTGGAGACTGACTGATTGACTGCAGACTGACTGCAGACTGACTGATTGACTGCAGACTGACTGATTGACTGACTGATCGACTGTAGACTGACTGATCGACTGTAGACTGACTGATCGACTGCAGACTGACTGATTGACTGGAGACTGACTGATTGACTGGAGATTGACTGATTGACTGGAGACTGACTGATTGACTGGAGACTGACTGATTGACTGATTGACTGTAGACTGACTGATTGACTGTAGACTGACTGATTGACTGGAGACTGACTGATTGACTGGAGATTGACTGATTGACTGGAGACTGACTGATTGACTGGAGACTGACTGATTGACTGGAGACTGACTGATTGACTGGAGACTGACTGATTGACTGCAGACTGACTGATTGACTGCAGACTGACTGATTGACTGACTGATTGACTGACTGATCGACTGTAGACTGACTGATCGACTGCAGACTGACTGATTGACTGCAGACTGACTGATTGACTGACTGATTGACTGTAGACTGACTGATTGACTGTAGACTGACTGAGTCTGCAGACTGACTGATTGTCTGCAGACTGACTGATTGACTGCAGACTGACTGATTGACTGGAGACTGACTGATTGACTGCAGACTGACTGATTGACTGATTGACTGATTGACTGACTGATTGACTGACTGATTGACTGACTGATTGACTGTAGACTGACTGATCGACTGCAGACTGACTGATTGACTGATTGACTGTAGACTGACTGATTGACTGGAGACTGACTGATTGACTGGAGACTGACTGATTGACTGGAGACTGACTGATTGACTGCAGACTGACTGCAGACTGACTGATTGACTGGAGACTGACTGATTGACTGATCGACTGTAGACTGACTGATCGACTGCAGACTGACTGATCGACTGCAGACTGACTGATCGTCTGCAGACTGACTGATTGACTGATTGACTGTAGACTGACTGATTGACTGTAGACTGACTGATTGACTGGAGACTGACTGATTGACTGGAGATTGACTGATTGACTGATTGACTGGAGACTGACTGATTGACTGGAGACTGACTGATTGACTGGAGACTGACTGATTGACTGGAGACTGACTGATTGACTGCAGACTGACTGCAGACTGACTGATTGACTGCAGACTGACTGATTGACTGCAGACTGACTGATTGACTGCAGACTGACTGATTGACTGACTGATTGACTGACTGATCGACTGTAGACTGACTGATCGACTGCAGACTGACTGATTGACTGCAGACTGACTGATTGACTGACTGATTGACTGACTGATTGACTGTAGACTGACTGATTGACTGTAGACTGACTGATTGACTGTAGACTGACTGAGTCTGCAGACTGACTGATTGTCTGCAGACTGACTGATTGACTGCAGACTGACTGATTGACTGGAGACTGACTGATTGACTGCAGACTGACTGATTGACTGATTGACTGACTGATTGACTGACTGATTGACTGACTGATTGACTGTAGACTGACTGATTGACTGTAGACTGACTGATTGACTGCAGACTGACTGATTGACTGCAGACTGACTGATTGACTGGAGACTGACTGATTGACTGGAGACTGACTGATTGACTGGAGACTGACTGATTGACTGCAGACTGACTGCAGACTGACTGATTGACTGCAGACTGACTGATTGACTGGAGACTGACTGATTGACTGATCGACTGTAGACTGACTGATCGACTGCAGACTGATTGATCGACTGCAGACTGACTGATCGTCTGCAGACTGACTGATTGTCTGCAGACTGACTGATTGTCTGCAGACTGACTGATTGACTGGAGACTGACTGATTGACTGCAGACTGACTGATTGACTGGAGACTGACTGATTGACTGATTGACTGTAGACTGACTGATTGACTGGAGACTGACTGATTGACTGGAGACTGACTGATTGACTGGAGACTGACTGATTGACTGCAGACTGACCGCAGACCGACCGATTGACCGCAGACTGACTGATTGACTGGAGACTGACTGATTGACTGATCGACTGTAGACTGACTGATCGACTGCAGACTGACTGATCGACTGCAGACTGACTGATCGACTGCAGACTGACTGATCGTCTGCAGACTGACTGATCGTCTGCAGACTGACTGATTGTCTGCAGACTGACTGATTGACTGATTGACTGTAGACTGACTGATTGACTGTAGACTGACTGATTGACTGGAGACTGACTGATTGACTGGAGATTGACTGATTGACTGGAGACTGACTGATTGACTGGAGATTGACTGATTGACTGGAGACTGACTGATTGACTGGAGACCGACTGATTGACTGGAGACTGACTGATTGACTGCAGACCGACCGCAGACTGACCGATTGACCGCAGACTGACTGATTGACCGCAGACTGACTGATTGACTGCAGACTGACTGATTGACTGACTGATTGACTGACTGATCGACCGTAGACTGACTGACGATCGCAGACTGACTGATTGACTGCAGACTGACTGATTGACTGACTGATTGACTGACTGATTGACTGGTAGACTGACTGATTGACTGTAGACTGACTGAGTCTGCAGACTGACTGATTGTCTGCAGACTGACTGATTGACTGCAGACTGACTGATTGACTGGAGACTGACTGATTGACTGCAGACTGACTGATTGACTGATTGACTGACTGATTGACTGACTGATTGACTGACTGATTGACTGTAGACTGACTGATTGACTGTAGACTGACTGATTGACTGCAGACTGACTGATTGACTGCAGACTGACTGATTGACTGGAGACTGACTGATTGACTGGAGACTGACTGATTGACTGTAGACTGACTGATTGACTGGAGACTGACTGATTGACTGGAGACTGACTGATTGACTGCAGACTGACTGCAGACTGACTGATTGACTGCAGACTGACTGATTGACTGGAGACTGACTGATTGACTGATCGACTGTAGACTGACTGATCGACTGCAGACTGACTGATCGACTGCAGACTGACTGATCGTCTGCAGACTGACTGATTGTCTGCAGACTGACTGATTGACTGGAGACTGACTGATTGACTGCAGACTGACTGATTGACTGGAGACTGACTGATTGACTGCAGACTGACTGATTGACTGATTGACTGATTGACTGACTGATTGACTGACTGATTGACTGCAGACTGACTGATTGACTGCAGACTGACTGATTGACTGGAGACTGACTGATTGACTGGAGACTGACTGATTGACTGATTGACTGGAGACTGACTGATTGACTGGAGACTGACTGATTGACTGGAGACTGACTGATTGACTGGAGACTGACTGACTGACTGCAGACTGACTGATTGACTGCAGACTGACTGATTGACTGGAGACTGACTGATTGACTGGAGACTGACTGATTGACTGATCGACTGTAGACTGACTGATCGACTGTAGACTGACTGATCGTCTGCAGACTGACTGATTGTCTGCAGACTGACTGATTGTCTGCAGACTGACTGATTGACTGCAGACTGACTGGAGACTGACTGATTGACTGCAGACTGACTGATTGACTGCAGACTGACTGATTGACTGACTGATTGACTGACTGATTGTCTGCAGACTGACTGATTGACTGCAGACTGACTGCAGACTGACTGATTGACTGCAGACTGACTGATTGACTGACTGATTGACTGACTGATTGACTGACTGATTGACTGACTGATTGACTGTAGACTGACTGATTGACTGCAGACTGACTGATTGACTGGAGACTGACTGACTGATTGACTGGAGACTGACTGATTGACTGGAGACTGACTGAGTGACTGGAGACTGACTGATTGACTGGAGACTGACTGATTGACTGCAGACTGACTGCAGACTGACTGATTGACTGCAGACTGACTGATTGACTGACTGATTGACTGACTGATTGACTGACTGATTGACTGTAGACTGACTGATTGACTGGAGACTGACTGATTGACTGGAGACTGACTGACTGATTGACTGGAGACTGACTGATTGACTGGAGACTGACTGAGTGACTGGAGACTGACTGATTGACTGGAGACTGACTGATTGACTGCAGACTGACTGCAGACTGACTGATTGACTGCAGACTGACTGATTGACTGCAGACTGATTGACTGCAGACTGACTGATCGACTGTAGACTGACTGATCGACTGGAGACTGACTGATCGACTGGAGACTGACTGATTGACTGATTGACTGACTGATTGACTGACTGATTGACTGACTGATTGACTGACTGATTGACTGTAGACTGACTGTAGACTGACTGATTGTCTGCAGACTGACTGATTGACTGCAGACTGACTGATTGACTGCAGACTGACTGCAGACTGACTGATTGACTGCAGACTGACTGATTGACTGATTGACTGATTGACTGACTGATTGACTGACTGATTGACTGACTGATTGACTGTAGACTGACTGATTGACTGCAGACTGACTGATTGACTGCAGACTGACTGATTGACTGCAGACTGACTGATTGACTGCAGACTGACTGATTGACTGGAGACTGACTGATTGACTGACTGTAGACTGACTGATTGACTGTAGACTGACTGATTGACTGGAGACTGACTGATTGACTGTAGACTGACTGACTGACTGCAGACTGACTGATTGACTGCAGACTGACTGATTGACTGCAGACTGACTGATTGACTGCAGACTAACTGACTGCAGACTGACTGATTGACTGCAGACTGACTGACTGACTGCAGACTGACTGATTTTGTATTGACTTGCATCCTCAACAACTCCTCATTGTTATGTGTAGATCAGTCAGTTGATGATCAGTGACTGAGAAAATGATTTATCCCTTAAACACGGCCTCTCTATTTCTCTGCCTCCTTCCTCTCTTAGTCCTCACACCAAGCTGCTGTCCTCCTTACTACGGAAAACCAGAGATGCTTTCAGCTAGGAGAGGAAAGCAGAGGAGAGGAGAGAGAGGAGAGGAGGAGGAAAGGAGAGCAGAGGAGAAGAGGGGAGTAGGGAGTAGAGAGGAGAGAAGAGCAGAGCAGAGAGGAGAGGAGGAGAACAGAGAGGAGAGGAGGAGCGTAGAGGGATTAAAGGAAGGAAAGGTGTCAGCAGAACTAGCATAGAGAGAGAGAAAGAGTTAGAGGCAGCGCAGACAGAGAGAGAAAAAACTAGAGAGAAAGAAAGAAATTGAGAGAGGAGAGAGAAAGAGTGGAGAAGAATTCACATAATTTGGTGCTTTAGAGAGAGAGGAGAGGCTCAGTGCAGCATGACTTAGCAGCAATAGCTGACATAGGGGAAAGAAGGAGAACAGCAGGGAGGGGGGAGGAGGAGGAGGAAGAGAAAGAGGAAGAAGAGGAGGAGGAGGAGGAAGAGGAAGAGGGAGGGGGGAGGAGGAGGAGGAAGAGAAAGAGGACGAGGAGGAAGAAGTGGAGGAAGAGGAAGAGGAAGGGGATGAGGAGGAGGAGGTAGAGGAGGAGGAAGAGGAAGAAGAGGAGGAGGAGGATGAGGAAGAGGAGGAAGAGGTGGAGGTGGAGGAAGATGAGGTAGAGGAGGTAGAGGAGGTGGAGGAAGAGGAGGAGGAGGAAGAAGAGGAGGAGGAGGAGGTAGAGGAAGAGGAGGAGGAGGAAGAAGAGGAGGAGGAAGAAGAGGAGGAGGAAGTGGAGGAGGAGGAAGAGGAAGGGGATGAGGAGGAGGAGGTAGAGGAGGAGGAGGAAAAGGAGGTAGAGGAGGAGGAAGAGGAAGAAGAGGAGGAGGAGGATGAGGAGGATGAGGAAGAGGAGGAAGAGGTGGAGGTGGAGGAAGATGAGGTAGAGGAGGTAGAGGAGGTGGAGGAGGATGAGGAGGAGGAGGTAGAGGAAGAGGAGGAGGAGGAAGAAGAGGAGGAGGAGGAAGAAGAGGAGGAGGAGGAAGAGGAGAAGTGCAGAGTGCAGTAGCTACCTCTTCCTGGCGAGTGCTGGCGTGCCCCAGGGGGAGGGGAGGGAGGTCTCATGAGTCAGGCAGGGGGGAACCTGCTCCGAACGACTGAACACACACACACACACACACACAGCCAGGCATACACACACACACAGCCAGTCATATACACACACACAGCCAGGCATACACACACACACACACACACAGCCAGGCATACACACACACACAGCCAGGCATACACACACACATACAGCCAGGCATACACACACACACACAGCCAGGCATACACACACACACAGCCAGGCATACACACACACACACAGCCAGGCATACACACACACAGCCAGTCATACACACACACACACACACACACACAGCCAGGAACACACACACAGCCAGTCATACACACACACACACACACACACACACACACACACAGCCAGGAACACACACACAGCCAGTCATACACACACACACACACACACACACACACACACACAGCCAGGCATACACACACAGCACACACACACACACATACAGCCAGGAACACACACACAGCCAGGAACACACACACACACACACACACACACACAGCCAGGAACACACACACAGCCAGTCATACACACACACACACACACACACACAGCCAGGAACACACACACACACACACACACAGCCAGGAACACACACCCAGGACACACACACACAGCCAGGCAGGAGCAAATGTTAAAGAAGAGCGAGAAAGAGAGAAGAGACGAAGGAGGGAAGCTGTTAGTTAGAAGGCTGAAAGAGAAGAGAGCTCAGAGCATAGCTAGCTAGCACGCTACCAGGAGGCTACAGCACGCTACCAGGAGGCTAACGCTACAGCACGCTACCAGGAGGCTACAGCACGCTACCAGGAGGCTAATGCTACAGCACGCTACCAGGAGGCTAATGCTACAGCACGCTACCAGGAGGCTACAGCCACCAGAGGCTAATGCTACAGCACGCTACCAGGAGGCTAACGCCACAGCACGCTACCAGGAGGCTAACGCCACAGCACGCTACCAGGAGGCTACAGCACGCTACCAGGAGGCTAATGCTACAGCACGCTACCAGAAGGCTAATGCTACAGCACACTACCAGGAGGCTAATGCTACAGCTCGCTACCAGAAGGCTAATGCTACAGCACGCTACCAGAAGGCTAATGCTACAGCACGCTACCAGAAGGCTACAGCACGCTACCAGGAGGCTAATGCTACAGCACGCTACCAGAAGGCTACAGCACGATACCAGGAGGCTACAGCACGATACCAGGAGGCTACAGCACGCTACCAGGAGGCTAACGCTACAGCACGCTACCAGGAGGCTACAGCACGCTACCAGGAGGCTAATGCTACAGCACGCTACCAGGAGGCTAACGCTACAGCACACTACCAGGAGGCTACAGCACGCTACCAGGAGGCTACAGCACGCTACCAGGAGGCTAATGCTACAGCACGCTACCAGCAGGCTAATGCTACAGCACGCTACCAGGAGGCTAATGCTACAGCACGCTACCAGGAGGCTAAAGCACACTACCAGGAGGCTAATGCTACAGCACGCTACCAGGAGGCTAATGCTACAGCACGCTACCAGCAGGCTAATGCTACAGCACGCTACCAGGAGGCTAATGCTACAGCACGCTACCAGGAGGCTAATGCTACAGCACGCTACCAGAAGGCTACAGCACGCTACCAGGAGGCTAATGCTACAGCACGCTACCATAAGGCTACAGCACGCTACCAGAAGGCTAATGCTACTGCACACTACCAGGAGGCTAATGCTACAGCTCGCTACCAGAAGGCTAATGCTACAGCACGCTACCAGAAGGCTAATGCTACAGCACGCTACCAGAAGGCTACAGCACGCTACCAGGAGGCTAACGCTACAGCACGCTACCAGAAGGCTACAGCACGCTACCAGGAGGCTAATGCTACAGCACGCTACCAGGAGGCTACAGCACGCTACCAGGAGGCTACAGCACGCTACCAGGAGGCTAATGCTACAGCACGCTACCAGGAGGCTAATGCTACAGCACGCTACCAGAAGGCTAATGCTACAGCACGCTACCAGGAGGCTACAGCACACTACCAGGAGGCTAATGCTACAGCACGCTACCAGAAGGCTACAGCACGCTACCAGAAGGCTAATGCTACAGCACGCTACCAGAAGGCTAATGCTACAGCACGCTACCAGGAGGCTAATGCTACAGCACGCTACCAGGAGGCTAATGCTACAGCACGCTACCAGGAGGTTAATGCTACAGCACGCTACCAGAAGGCTAATGCTACAGCGCGCTACCAGAAGGCTACTGCTACAGCAGTGTGGTAGAAAGGCTCTCCATTCACAAGGCAGCATAGCTGGGTCTTTGCACTATAGACTACTGAAGTGTTGAGCTGGAGCTCTGCACTATAGACTACTGAAGCGTTGAGCTGGGTCTCTGCACCATAGACTACTGAAGCGTTGAGCTGGGTCTCTGCACTATAGACTACTGAAGTGTTGAGCTGGAGCTCTGCACTATAGACTACTGAAGTGTTGAGCTGGAGCTCTGCACTATAGACTACTGAAGTGTTGAGCTGGAGCTCTGCACCATAGACTACTGAAGTGTTGAGCTGGAGCTCTGCACCATAGACTACTGAAGTGTTGAGCTGGAGCTCTGCACCATAGACTACTGAAGTGTTGAGCTGGGGCTCTGCACTATAGACTACTGAAGAATTGCTCGGTAGTAACTTTGAATATATTTGTAATGGAATGTTAAAATGACTCCAAAGCCATCCTTAATTTAGGGTCTGAGGAACCCTATTTGGTGATAGCCCTGGTTCGGTTTTAGTAAGTACCTGAAATGAACGGTAATCTTACTGTAATCTTCAGTAATTGACTGAGTCCGTTTCAGTGAGTAACTGACGGTAACTGAGGTACCTGTCGAAGGAGTCGGTGGCCATCTTGTACAGGTATATGAAGAGTTTGCTGCAGTGTTTGAGGGTGGGGCAGACACCGTCTCCGGTCCCCGCTCCGTCCTCCAGCAGCCTCAGGAAGGGCTGGGCGTTGGAGGGGAACACCCCCGTGGGTCCAACCTTCTTGGCCTCTGAGAAACAACCCAGCAGCCTGGAGGGGGTGGGGGCACGGCTCAATCAATAAGATGAATCAATCAATAAGATCAATAAGATCAGATCAATAAGATCAGATCAATAAGATCAATCAAGAACATCAATCAATCAATAAGATCAATCAATCAATAAGATCAATCAATCAATAAGATCAATCAATCAATCCATAATATCAATCAATCAATAAGATCAATCAATCCATAAGATCAATCAGATTTATGGAGCTTTACATTTGTATCACTTAGCGGACACTCTTATCCAAAGTGGATAAGCTGCGGTAGGTGAAGCAATCATTACAGTCATTGCAATTTATTAAGCCCTTTAACATCACCAGTCTGTCACAACAGTGTCTGTCTGTCTGTCCGCACGCCTGTGTGTTACACGCAAATAAGACCTCACCTCAATTTGGCTGACCTAGCTACAATCACAAACGACCAGCTTTCAATGTTTTCCTTTGGGCCGGCTGCTCAAGTTCAGGGTCAAAGTGGGGTTCCATTGAATGAGTTACGTCGAATGTGAAAACAAACCTGAAAAGCTGAACCCAGAATGAGCGATTTCTTCAACAGTCCTTTACCTGACGGCGTCTGCCAGTTTTTCGTACTGGATCTCTGTCCTGAAGAAGTGTGAGTTGGCGGGTTCGTACCGCATGGCAGCGGTCAACGTGCAGAAGACGGTGTGCAGCAGATCAAACACCTGGTTCTGATTGGCCCGCTCCCATCCGTGACGTGGCGGCTGGCAGAGCGAGCGCTCCATGGCAATGAGTAGGGACGTGACGTACACAAAGCCGCCAACCTTCCGGAAGACGGTCCGCGTGCGGCGGCTCTCTCTCAGCACGGCCAGGAGAGCCTGAGAGGACGACAGATCAACGTTGTTATGCAATAGAAATAGGATGTTGAGTCGAGACAGACAACAGCAGAGATTGGCCAGTAGAGACAGAGTAGAGATTGGCCAGTAGAGACAGACAGAGTAGAGATTGGCCAGTAGAGACAGACAGAGTAGAGATTGGCCAATAGAGACAGACAGAGTAGAGATTGGCCAGTAGAGACAGACAGAGTAGAGATTGGCCAGTAGAGACAGACAGAGTAGAGATTAGCCAATAGAGACAGACAAGAGTAGATAGACATAGGTAGTTTAGGGAAGGACATCTCTGAGACATATTATGTCTGTCTCTATGCATTGTACAGTTGTCCAGTGTTTCCTCAGGAATCCCCCTGGGTGGGTCAGCTCAGTAGGGGTCAGCTCAGTGGGGGTCAGCTCAGTGGGGGTCAGCTCAGATAGCATATGAACTGTACAGGTCATTGGGGCTGAAATGGCTTTTGGGGGATCCCATCCTGCTGACCAACAGATTCCTGATCCGTCATCCTCGACCTTGTCTCCAGCCCAGGGGGTCTCTACTACATATACTACAGCCGGCTCTGGTCCATCGGGCCGCGCCTCCCTTCTGTTCTCCAGGGGTCTTTTAAACCACTCGAGGCGAAAGAATGGCCGCACCTCCCCGGCTGTTTCACCGGGAGCTGACACTGTCGTAGTCCTTGTCACGTCAATCCTTTCAGGTCCGGTACCATTGTCGCGCCGCGGCTGTGAAAGATTCAGCAGGCTGCTGGCATTACACATCTGGCTAAAAGACTACTGTATCTCTGCTGGAGTCACTTTTATAGATAACTCTGACACCTTCTGGGAACATCTACAGAAAAGACAGAAATGCCAACGGTGGCGTGGTTGCGCTCCATATTCAGAACCACATTTCCTGTAAAGCTTAGAGACGATCTCATGTTAAATACTGTTGAAACCTATCGATACCGACCCCCGCTGGTGTACATGTGTAGGAGTGTGTGTCTCACCTGCAGTATGTCTGTTTTGAGCTGCAGCTCGGTAGACGGGGCAGAGTGCATCAGACCCAGTAGTGTTCCCATGTCATCATCTCCACTGGAGGACAGAACCAGCTGCTGAATGATCATCAGAGCATGCTCCCTGCACTGGTCATACTTCACTATGTTGTGGACACAGCGCGCTCCTCCAAACTCTCTGAACAGACCTGGAGGAGGGAAGAGAGGGGGAGATGAAAGGAGAGGAGATGAAAGGAGAGGAGTCACAGAGAGAGAGAGAGAGAGAGAGAGAGAGAGAGAGAGAGAGAGAGAGAGAGAGAGAGAGAGAGAGAGAGAGAGACAGAGACAGAGACAGAGAGAGACAGAGACAGGCAGACAGGCAGACAGGCAGACAGACACAAAGAGAGAGAGAGAGAGAGAGAGAGAGAGAGAGAGACAGACAGAGAGCAAAAAGAGCATTCTATGCCATTAAAAAGAACATTAAAATCTAAATTCCAATTAGAATCTGGCTCAAAATGTTCCAATCAGTTACAGAACCAATTTCTCTGTATAGCAGCGAAGTATGGGGCCCACTCTCTAATAATGAATTTACCAAAAGGGACAAACATCCAATTAAAAGACTGCATGCTGTATTGTTATGTGTGTGTGTGTGGGAGGGGTCTCGGATGGTTGAGGGCAGCGTATACCTGCATTGGTGTTGGAGCCTTGTAGCAGGACAGTCAGAGTCTCCATGACCAGCCAGGCCAACTGTCTCTGTTCCTCTGCTACACTGCTGCTACAGTCACCTGGAGACAGAGAGATGGTGGGGGCGAGAGGAGGAGAGAAGGGAGGAGAGGGTGAGAAAGAGAGGGATGGGGGAAGAGAGGGAAAGGGGAGAGGGGGAAGAGAGAGAGAATGAGAGAAGGAGAGGGGGAAGAGAGAGAGAATGAGAGAAGGAGAGGGGGAAGAGAGAGAGAATGAGAGAAGGAGAGGGGGGAAGAGAGAGAGAATGAGAGAAGGAGAGGGGGGAAGAGAGAGAGAAGGAGAGAAGGAGAGGGGGGGAGAGAGAGGGAAGGAGAGGGGGGAAGAGAGAGGGAAGGAGAGGGGGGAAGAGAGAGAAAGCAGAAGGAGTTATTAGCAACCAGACAACGCAAATAATTGACTCCAGTCAGCAAGGCTTCCTCCCTGGGGTATTCAGGGTCGTATTCACTGGCCATGAAAAGGAAGAAACGGTCAGAAACAGAGTACATCTGGAAGGTACTTAAATTAGGACTTGAAAACGTGTGTTTCTTATTGGACATTTTAATAAATAAATAATTTTCAACAGTGTGCCCTAATGAAGACAACCCAGTGTTGCCTCTAATCTAGGAGACTCACCTTGTTTGTTGTTCTGTAGCTGTTGTTGTGTAGCGGGGTCTTTGAGCAGGGCAGCGTATTTATGCAGGAGGTTAACCAGCACCTCCAGCAGCCCCACCTCCCTCAACACATCACTGAACACCGCGTCATGACGACTCAACTTCAACAGAGTCCTGGGGGTAGAGAAAACACACGTTCCAGAATCCAGTAGTACTAAGCTCAAATATAACGTATATTTTTGATTTGTTTAACACCATTTTGGTTACTACGTGATTCCATATGTGTTATTTCATAGTTTTGATGTCTTCACTGTTATTCTACAATGTAGAAAATTATTTTTTTTCTAAATAAAAAAAATTGAATGAGTAGTTGTGTCCAAACATTTGACTGGTACTGTAGTTCAGACTGTTCACAGACAGACAGACAGACAGACAGAGACGGACAGAGACAGGCAGAGACAGGCAGACAGAGACATGCAGACAGAGACAGGCAGACAGACAGACCCCACCTGGTAGCTGTGATACTGCAGGTGCAGGACGTAGAGCCCTTCAGCAGGACGCTGACACTGAACAGCTCCTTACAGGGAACGTAGTTCAGACTGAACACCACAAACTCCAACAGCTCAAAGTACTTCTCCTGGGCATCAGGCAGCTTGGCCACCTGGAAAATAAATGGATTGAGTTTTATTTCGGGGTTACAATGACAAGATGTGTCTTAGTATCTCAGAGGATCACGACAGTATTGACGACAACACTTACAAGTAATCTGATTGTAAAAAAGACTAAAGTTAATCTATTGGCTAACAACTTTACAAACATTTGATAGATAACTCCCCCCCCAAAAAAATATGATAAATATAAATGGTAATAATGAGTTATAAACCTTGTCAGCGAACTGTGAGAGTGTGTGTTGAGCCTCCAGGATGAAGTAGTTGGCGTAGTCGGCGGCGTAGATGTTGCCGATGGCGTCCAGCAGCGTGGTGGTCAGCAGCGAGGTCTTGGCCCTCAGGAAGGCATTCTGGAGGACAGAGAACGACTGGAGGTTCCTCACCGTGTGGCCTGGACGAGACAAAAGGTTTGAAAAAAAAGGCTTTAGCAGTTTCATCTAGTTGATAAACATAACACTACATTTATGAAGGAGACAAACAAATTGAGACTTAAAACGCTTTTTGTCTCGTGTCTCGACATAGACCCTCAATCACCTAACCAGACCTACATGCAGTATATTATCTCAATCAAAATCACCCCAACTACCTCTTACCCCAGTACACTGACTCGGTACCGAGTTTGCAAAACATTAGGAACACCTTCATAATATTGAGTTGCACAAGGATGCTGGCCCATGTTGACTCCAATGCTTCCCCACAGTTGTGTTCAAGTTGGCTGGATGTCCTTTGGGGTGGTGGACCGTTCTTGATACACACGGGGAAACTGTCGAGCGTGAAAAAACCCAGCAGCGTTGCAGTTCTTTGACACACTCAAACCGGTGCGCCTGGCACCTACTACCGTACCCTGTTCAAAGGCACTTAAATCTTTCGTCTTGCCCGTTCACCCTCTGAATGGCACACGCATACACAATCCATGTCTCAATTGTCTCAAGGCTTAAAAATCCTTATTTAACCCGTCTCCTCCCCTTCAGCTACACTGATTTGAAGTGGATTTACCAGGTGACATCAATAAGGGATCGTAGCTTTCACCTGGATTCACCTGGTCAGTCTATGTCATGGAAAGAGCAGGTGTTCTTAATGTTTTGTACACTCGTTATTTTTCTTTTACTGTTTTACCATCTTATTTTTATCTATTTGATAATTTTCAGACTTTTTAACTGTAAAGAAGCATTTCACAGTCAAGTCTACAATTGTTGAACTCGCCGCATGTGATAAATCAAATTAGATTTGATGTTAAAGGCTTTTGATAGACTTAACTATCAGTCGCCTCAAGGGCCCACCATATGAAGAACAGTGAAGCTTAATCTATTATCTTCTGAAGACATACTAAAAGTACTGAGAGACAAGTTTCCTTTCTCCGCCAGACAACGCTACCGTCTGCTTTTCTGCAAGCTGAGGACGAATGGCTGTCATGCATTGTGGTTCTGCCACTAGCCTCGCTGCCCTGTGTCTGTGTCTGCCTTGTGTCTGTGTCTGCCCTGTGTCTGTGTCTGCCCTGTGACTGTGTCTGTGTCTGCCCTGTGACCGTGTCTGCCCTGTGACTGTGACCGTGTCTTCCCTGTGACTGTGACCGTGTCTGCCCTGTGACTGTGACCGTGTCTGCCCTGTGACTGTGACCGTGTCTGCCCTGTGTCTGCCCTGTGTCCGTGTCTGTGACCGGGTCTGTGACCGTGTCTGCCCTGTGTCCGTGTCTGTGACCGTGTCTGCCCTGTGTCCGTGTCTGTGACCGTGTCTGCCGTTTGTCCATGTCTGTGTCCGTGTCTGCCCTGTGTCCGTGTCTGTGACCGTGTCTGCCCTGTGTCCGTGTCTGTGACCGTGTCTGCCGTGTGTCCATGTCTGTGTAAGTGTCTGCCCTGTGTCTGCCCTGTGTCTGCCCTGTGACCGTGTCTGCCCTGTGACCGTGTCTGCCATGTGTCTGTGTCTGTGTCTGCCCTGTGTCTGTGTCTGCCCTGTGTCTGTGTCTGCCCTGTGTCTGTGTCCGTGTCTGTGTCCGTGTCTGCCCTGTGTCTGTGTCCGTGTCTGTGTCTGCCCTGTGTCTGCCCTGTGTCTGTGTCCGTGTCTGCCCTGTGACCGTGTCTGCCATGCGTCTGTGTCTGCCCTGTGTCTGTGTCTGCCCTGTGTCTGCCCTGTGTCTGCCCTGTGTCTGTGTCCGTGTCTGCCCTGTGACCGTGTCTGCCCTGTGACCGTGTCTGCCCTGTGACCGTGTCTGCCCTGTGTCTGCCCTGTGACCGTGTCTGCCCTGTGTCTGCCCTGTGTCTGCCCTGTGTCCGTGTCTGCCCTGTGTCCGTGTCTGCCCTGTGTCCGTGTCTGCCCTGTGACCGTGTCTGCCCTGTGACCGTGTCTGCCCTGTGACCGTGTCTGCCCTGTGACCGTGTCTGCCCTGTGTCTGCCCTGTGTCTGCCCTGTGTCTGTGTCCGTGTCTGCCCTGTGACCGTGTCTGCAATGTGTCTGACCTCCATTTAGTGGATAAATAAATCCACACACACCAGGGGAGATCGTCCCTAGTATAGGAAACCGACACCCCATAATAACCTACAGGGTTATTCTGTTATATAGCCTACAGGGTTCTGTTATATAGCCTACAGGGTTCTGTTATATAGCCTACAGGGTTCTGTTATATAGCCTACAGGGTTCTGTTATATAGACTACAGGGTTCTGTTATATAGCCTACAGGGTTCTGTTATATAGCCTACAGGGTTCTGTTATATAGACTACAGGGTTCCTACAGGGTTCTGTTATATAGCCTACAGGGTTCTGTTATATAGCCTACAGGGTTCTGTTATATAGACTACAGGGTTCCTACAGGGTTCTGTTATATAGCCTACAGGGTTCCTACAGGGTTCTGTTATATAGCCTACAGGGTTCCTACAGGGTTCTGTTATATAGACTACAGGGTTCTGTTATATAGCCTACAGAGTTATGTTATATAGCCTACAGGGTTCTGTTATATAGCCTACAGAGTTATGTTATATAGCCTACAGAGTTCTGTTATATAGACTACAGGGTTCTGTTATATAGCCTACAGGGTTCTGTTATATAGCCTACAGGGTTCTGTTATATAGCCTACAGGGTTCTGTTATATAGCCTACAGGGTTCCTACAGGGTTCTGTTATACAGCCTACAGGGTTCTGTTATATAGCCTACAGGGTTCTGTTATATAGCCTACAGGGTTCTGTTATATAGCCTACAGGGTTCTGTTATATAGCCTACAGGGTTCTGTTATATAGACTACAGGGTTCTGTTATATAGACTACAGGGTTCTGTTATATAGACTACAGGGTTCCTACAGGGTTCTGTTATATTGCCTACAGGGTTCTGTTATATAGACTACAGGGTTCTGTTATATAGCCTACAGGGTTCTGTTATATAGACTACAGGGTTCTGTTATATAGCCTACAGGGTTCTGTTATATAGACTACAGGGTTCTGTTATATAGCCTACAGGGTTCTGTTATATAGCCTACAGGGTTCTGTTATATAGACTACAGGGTTCTGTTATATAGCCTACAGGGTTCTGTTATATAGCCTACAGGGTTCTGTTATATAGACTACAGGGTTCCTACAGGGTTCTGTTATATAGCCTACAGGGTTCTGTTATATAGCCTACAGGGTTCTGTTATATAGACTACAGGGTTCCTACAGGGTTCTGTTATATAGCCTACAGGGTTCTGTTATATAGACTACAGGGTTCTGTTATATACCCTACAGGGTTCTGTTATATAGACTACAGGGTTCTGTTATATAGCCTACAGGGTTATGTATATACCCTACAGGGTTCTGTTATATAGCCTACAGGGTTCTGTTATATAGCCTACAGGGTTCTGTTATATAGCCTACAGGGTTCTGTTATATAGACTACAGGGTTCCTACAGGGTTCTGTTATATAGACTACAGGGTTCTGTTATATAGACTACAGGGTTCCTACAGGGTTCTGTTATATAGCCTACAGGGTTCTGTTATATAGCCTACAGGGTTCTGTTATATAGACTACAGGGTTCTGTTATATAGCCTACAGGGTTCTGTTATATAGCCTACAGGGATCTGTTATATAGCCTACATGGTTCTGTTATATAGCCTACAGGGTTCTGTTATATAGCCTACAGGGTTCTGTTATATAGACTACAGGGTTCCTACAGGGTTCTGTTATATAGACTACAGGGTTCTGTTATATAGCCTACAGGGATATGTTATATAGACTACAGGGTTCTGTTATATAGACTGCAGGGTTCTGCTATATAGACTACAGGGTTCTGTTATATAGCCTACAGGGTTCTGTTATATAGACTACAGAGTTCTGTTATATAGACTACAGGGTTCCTACAGGGTTCTGCTATATAGACTACAGGGTTCCTACAGGGTTCTGTTATATAGACTACAGGGTTCTGTTATATAGCCTACAGGGTTCTGTTATATAGACTACAGGGTTCTGTTATATAGACTACAGGGTTCTGTTATATAGCCTACAGGGTTCTGTTATATAGCCTACAGGGTTCCTACAGGGTTCTGTTATATAGACTACAGGGTTCTGTTATATAGCCTACAGGGTTCTGTTATATAGACTACAGGGTTCTGTTATATAGACTACAGGGTTCTGTTATATAGCCTACAGGGTTCATACAGGGTTCTGTTATATAGACTACAGGGTTCCTACAGGGTTCTGTTATATAGACTACAGGGTTCTGTTATATAGCCTACAGGGTTCTGTTAAATAGCCTACAGGGTTCCTACAGGGTTCTGTTATATAGCCTACAGGGTTCTGTTATATAGACTACAGGGTTCCTACAGGGTTCTGTTACACAGACTACAGGGTTCTGTTATATAGCCTACAGGGTTCTGTTATATAGCCTACAGGGTTCTGTTATATAGCCTACAGGGTTCTGTTATATAGCCTACAGGGTTCCTACAGGGTTCTGTTATATAGACTACAGGGTTCTGTTATATAGACTACAGGGTTCTGTTATATAGACTACAGGGTTCTGTTATATAGACTACAGGGTTCTGTTATACAGCCTACAGGGTTCTGTTATACAGCCTACAGAGTTATGTTATATAGCCTACAGAGTTCTGTTATATAGCCTACAGAGTTCTGTTATATAGCCTACAGGGTTCTGTTATATAGCCTACAGGGTTCTGTTATATAGACTACAGGGTTCTGTTATATAGACTACAGGGTTCTGTTATATAGCCTACAGGGTTCTGTTATATAGACTACAGGGTTCTGTTATATAGCCTACAGGGTTCTGTTATATAGCCTACAGGGTTCTGTTATATAGACTACAGGGTTCTGTTATATAGACTACAGGGTTCCTACAGGGTTCTGTTATATAGACTACAGGGTTCCTACAGGGTTCTGTTATATAGCCTACAGGGTTCTGTTATATAGCCTACAGGGTTCTGTTATATAGACTACAGGGTTCTGTTATATAGACTACAGGGTTCCTACAGGATCTGTTATATAGACTACAGGGTTCCTACAGGGTTCTGTTATATAGACTACAGGGTTCTGTTATATAGCCTACAGGGTTCTGTTATATAGACTACAGGGTTCTGTTATATGCTGCTGTTATATAGACTACTACAGGGTTCTGTTATATAGACTGCAGGGTTCTGCTATATAGACTACAGAGTTCTGTTATATAGCCTACAGAGTTCTGTTATATAGACTACAGGGTTCCTACAGGGTTCTGTTATATAGACTACAGGGTTCTGTTATATAGACTACAGGGTTCTGTTATATAGACTACAGGGTTCTGTTATATAGCCTACAGGGTTCCTACAGGGTTCCTATTTCTGTTATATAGACTACAGGGTTCTGTTATATAGCCTACAGGGTTCATACAGGGTTCTGTTATATAGACTACAGGGTTCTGTTATATAGCCTACAGGGTTCTGTTATATAGCCTACAGGGTTCTGTTATATAGCCTACAGGGTTCTGTTATATAGCCTACAGGGTTCTGTTATATAGACTACAGGGTTCTGTTATATAGCCTACAGGGTTCTGTTATATAGCCTACAGGGTTCTGTTATATAGCCTACAGGGTTCTGTTATATAGACTACAGGGTTCTGTTATATAGCCTACAGGGTTCTGTTATATAGCCTACAGGGTTCTATTATATAGACTACAGGTTTCATACAGGGTTCTGTTATATAGACTACAGGGTTCTGTTATATAGCCTACAGGGTTCTGTTAAATAGCCTACAGGGTTCCTACAGGGTTCTGTTATATAGCCTACAGGGTTCTGTTATATAGACTACAGGGTTCCTACAGGGTTCTGTTACACAGACTACAGGGTTCTGTTATATAGCCTACAGGGTTCTGTTATATAGACTACAGGGTTCTGTTATATAGCCTACAGGATCTGTTATATAGACTACAGGGTTCCTACAGGGTTCTGTTATATAGACTACAGGGTTCTGTTATATAGCCTACAGGGTTCTGTTATATAGCCTACTGGGTTCTGTTATATAAACTACAGGGTTCCTTCAGGGTTCTGTTATATAGCCTACAGGGTTCCTACAGGGTTCTGTTATATAGACTACAGGGTTCTGTTATATAGCCTACAGGGTTCTGTTATATACCCTACAGGGTTCTGTTATATAGACTACAGGGTTCTGTTATATAGACTACAGGGTTCTGTTATATAGCCTACAGGGTTCCAACAGGGTTCTGTTATATAGACTACAGGGTTCCTACAGGGTTCTGATATATAGCCTACAGGGTTCCTACAGGGTTCTGTTATATAGACTACAGGGTTCGTACAGGGTTCTGTTATATAGACTACAGGGTTCTGTTATATAGCCTACAGGGTTCTGTTATATAGCCTACAGGGTTCTGTTATATAGCCTACAGGGTTCTGTTATGTAGCCTACAGGGTTCCTACAGGGTTCTGTTATATAGCCTACAGGGTTCTGTTATATAGCCTACAGGGTTCTGTTATATAGACTACAGGGTTCTGTTATATAGACTACAGGGTTCTGTTATATAGCCTACAGGGTTCCTACAGGGTTCTGTTATATAGCCTACAGGGTTCTGTATATACCCTACAGGGTTCTGTTATATAGACTACAGGGTTCTGTTATATAGCCTACAGGGTTCTGTTATATAGCCTACAGGGTTCTGTTATATAGCCTACAGGGTTATGTTATATAGCCTACAGGGTTCTGTTATATAGCCTACAGGGTTCTGTTATATAGCCTACAGGGTTCTGTTATATAGCCTACAGGGTTCTGTTATATAGACTACAGGGTTCTGTTATATAGCCTACAGGATCTGTTATATAGACTACAGGGTTCCTACAGGGTTCTGTTATATAGACTACAGGGTTCTGTTATATAGACTACAGGGTTCTGTTATATAGCCTACAGGGTTCTGTTATATAGACTACAGGGTTCCTACAGGGTTCTGTTATATAGCCTACAGGGTTCTGTTATATAGCCTACAGGGTTCTGTTATATAGCCTACAGGGTTCTGTTATATAGCCTACAGGGTTCTGTTATATAGACTACAGGGTTCTGTTATATAGCCTACAGGGTTCTGTTATATACCCTACAGGGTTCTGTTATATACCCTACAGGGTTCTGTTATATAGACTACAGGGTTCTGTTATATAGCCTACAGGGTTCTGTTATATAGCCTACAGGGTTCTGTTATATTGCCTACAGGGTTCCTACAGGGTTCTGTTATATACACTACAGGGTTCCTACAGGGTTCTGTTATATAGCCTACAGGGTTCCTACAGGGTTCTGTTATATAGACTACAGGGTTCGTACAGGGTTCTGTTATATAGACTACAGGGTTCTGTTATATAGCCTACATGGTTCTGTTATATAGCCTACAGGGTTCTGTTATATAGCCTACAGGGTTCTGTTATGTAGCCTACAGGGTTCCTACAGGGTTCTGTTATATAGACTACAGGGTTCTGTTATATAGCCTACAGGGTTCTGTTATATAGCCTACAGGGTTCTGTTAAAAGCCTACAGGGTTCTGTTATATAGCCTACAGGGTTCTGTTATATAGACTACAGGGTTCTGTTATATAGCCTACAGGGTTCTGTTATATAGCCTACAGGGTTCTGTTATATAGACTACAGGGTTCTGTTATATAGCCTACAGGGTTCCCACAGGGTTCTGTTATATAGCCTACAGGGTTCTGTTATATAGCCTACAGGGTTCTGTTATATAGCCTACAGGGTTATGTTATATAGACTAGAGGGTTCTGTTATATAGCCTACAGGGTTCTGTTATATAGCCTACAGGGTTCTGTTATATAGCCTACAGGGTTCTGTTATATAGCCTACAGGGTTATGTTATATAGACTACAGCGTTCTGTTATATAGACTACAGAGTTCTGTTATATAGCCTACAGGGTTCTGTTAAATAGCCTACAGGGTTCATACAGGGTTCTGTTATATAGCCTACAGGGTTCTGTTATATAGCCTACAGGGTTCTGTTATATAACCTACGGGGTTCTGTTATATAGCCTACAGGGTTCTGTTATATAGCCTACAGGGTTCTGTTAAATAGCCTACTTAATAAGCTGTGGATATACTGAATGTGTATGCCATAGATGTAGCTCAGTTCCATCTGTTGCCCTCAGGGCATTCAATCTCCAAAAGCATTAGCTAGGCTATTGTTTTACTTAACTAGGTAGTGTGGATTAGAAGACCTCTTTAGACCACTTTCCCAGATGGAGACCTGGCTGAGAGGAGGAGACCTGGCTGAGAGGAGGAGACCTGGCTGAGAAGAGACCTGACTGAGAGGAGGAGACCTGGCTGAGAGGAGGAGACCTGGCTGAGAGGAGGAGACCTGGCTGAGAGGAGGAGACCTGGCTGAGAAGAGACCTGGCTGAGAAGAGACCTGGCTGAGAAGAGACCTGGCTGAGAAGAGACCTGGCTGAGAGGAGGAGACCTGGCTGAGAGGAGGAGACCTGGCTGAGAGGAGGAGACCTGGCTGAGAGGAGGAGACCTGGCTGAGAGGAGACCTGGCTGAGAAGAGACCTGGCTGAGAAGAAGAGACCTGGCTGAGAAGAAGAGACCTGGCTGAGAGGAGGAGACCTGGCTGAGAAGAGACCTGGCTGAGAAGAGACCTGGCTGAGAGGAGGAGACCTGGCTGAGAGGAGGAGACCTGGCTGAGAGGAGGAGACCTGGCTGAGAGGAGGAGACCTGGCTGAGAGGAGGAGACCTGGCTGAGGGGAGGAGACCTGGCTGAAGGGAGGAGACCTGGCTGAGAGGAGACCTGGCTGAGAGGAGGAGACCTGGCTGAGAGGAGGAGACCTGACTGAGAGGAGGAGACCTGGCTGAGAGGAGGAGACCTGGCTGAGAGAAAGAATGTGTGAGATGGGGATTAAAATACCTCTTTCCCAGGGGGAGACCTGGCTTAGAGCGGAGGGTGTGAGACGGTAAACATGGTGGTAACCATGGCATTGGCCAATAGGTGAAGCAGCCTTGATCAGTGGAGCATCAAAATCATACGGAGGATTAAGATATGAGGGGTGAGATGAGGAGGCTGGGACCAAGGAGACTGGGACCAAGGAGACTGGGACCAAGGTTCACACTCATTCTGTAGGGCTGAAATATGGACCTTCAAGACATCTGGGAATCTTTATTGTCAGGAAATGAAGATAGAATGTACGGAGGAAGCAATGATTTGACCGCTAGTAACTAAGGCTGGCACAGCTACCGTCCGTATAACCGTGTAACTGACGGTTATGGATGAAGAACGTCATGAACCGTCAGAACTTTTTTTTTTATTTACAAAAAAAATATTTTATTTTATGTGGTTAGAACAGCTGACTGAAGATTGGATGAACGGGCATTGGTGAGGTTGAGTCCATTTCTGCTGTGACACGGACTCCACAATGTCATGAAACTCCTCGCTGAAACAAGCACGATGTGGTAGCAAACGAGTCTTCGGTTGCCTAGGCAATTCCACCCCCTCCCTGCAGCAGCAGCTCATGCAGTCAGGAGAGGAAAGGAGAACACCTGTCTTTAAAGATAATAATAATAAATATATATATATATATATATATATAATGTATTTTTTTAATCGAACAGTTACCAATAACCGTCATCACAAAAAGGTTGTGACGGTCACAGCCTTACCGGTAACATTTTCAGACCAAGTCACTTCCCTGCTAAAGTCCATAGTTTAACATACACTCCTTCTGGGGGAATTTCTGTCTCTCACACTCTGGTGGCTTCACAGAGAGTCAGGCCAGTGCCTCATTATAGAGTGCATTCGTAAAGTATTCAGACCCCACTTGTTCCACATTTTGATACGTAACAGCCTTATTCTAAAATTTATTAAATTGTCCCCCTCACCAATCTACACACAATACCCCATAATCACAAAGCAAAAACAGGTTAAGAAATCTTTGCGAATGAATTAAAAAAATAAAAATAAACAAAAACACTGAAATATCACATTCACGTAAGTATTCAGACCCTTTACTCAGTACTTTGTTGAAGCATCGATTACAGCCTCGAGTCTTCTTGGGTATGACGCTACAAGCTTGGCACACCTGTATTTGGGGAGTTTCTCCCTTTATTCTCTGCAGGACCTCTCAAGCTCTGTCTGGTTGGATGGGGAGAATCACTGCACAGCTATTTTCAGGTCTCTACAGAGATGTTCGATTGGGTTCAAGTCTGGGTTCTGGCAGGGCCACTCAACGACATTCAGAGACTTGTCCTGAAGCCACTCCTGCGTTGTCTTGGCTGTGTGCTTAGGGTCATTGTCCTGTTGGAAGGTGAACCTTCGCCCCAGTCTGAGGTCCTGAGCGCTCTGGGGCAGGTTTTCATCAAGGATCTCTCTGTACTTTGCTCCGTTCATCTTTCCCTCGATCCTGACTAGTCCCTGCTGCTGAAAAACATCCCCACAGCATGATGCTGCCACCACCATGCTTAACCATAGGGATGGTGCCAGGTTTCCTCCAGAGGTGACACTTGGCATTCAGACCAAAGAGTTCAATCTTGGTTTCATCAGACCAGAGAATCTTGTTTCTCATGGTCTGAGAGCCTTTAGGTGCCATTTGGCAAACTTCAAGCGGGCTGTCATGTGCGTTTTTGGCTTCCGTCTGGCCACTCTACCATAAATACCTGATTGGTGGAGTGCTGCAGAGATTTGTGTCCTTCTGGAAGGCTCTCCCATTTCCACAGAGGAATTCTAGAGCTCCGTCAGAGTGACCATCGGGTTCTTGGTCACCTCCCTGACCAAGGCTCTTCTCCCCTGATTGCTCAGTTTGGCTGGGCTGCCAGTTCTAGGTAGACTCTTGGTGATTTTAAACTTCTTCCATTTAATAATGATGGAGGCCACTGTGTTCTTGGGGACCTTCAATCCTGCAGAAATGTTTTGGTACCCTTCCCCAGATCTGTGCCTCGACACAATAAGGTCTCGGAGCTCTACGGACAATTCCTTTGACCTCTGACATGCACTGTCAACTGTGGGACCTTATATAGATAGGTGTGTGCCTTTCCAAATCATGTCCAATCAATTGAATTAACCACAGGTGTACTCCAATAAAGTTGTAGAAATATCTCAAGGATGGTCAATGGAAACAGGATGCACCGGAGCTCAATTTCGAGTTTCATAAAAAAGGGTCTGAATACTTTCCGAATGCACTGTAAGGCCAAGCTACTAAGTCAACACTGGCTATGTTGTGAAAATGTGTTAAAATCTATTGACAGTCGGAATATTCGGAGGACTGTACCTTTCCCAGAAGGCTGTGGGAGTACGAAGCCAGGCAGGAGGAAGGGAGCTCCGGTGGTTAGACCGGCCGGTTTGAGCTCGGTCACGCCGTAGGTGGTCAGACATGTGACCAGATTGACCAGGTCCTTCAGAGCATCACTGCTGTCCTCTTCTTTGGCTTGCTCCAATCTGGGGGGGGACATTTTAGTATAGTGAATTATAAAACTGGTTGTTGATGTCTTGGATGCTGATTGGACGAGCAGTGTTCCAAGCCTTGCTGTATCGGTCGTCACAGACACACCTATGCCTGCTAACAAGTTCCATCTGAAAATGATCACTGCAACGCCATCAGAATATCATGATCATGTTGCTGTCTGAATCGTCTCTACTAGAATATCATGTTCCTGTCTGAATCGTCTCTACTAGAATATCATGTTGCTGTCTGAATCATCTCTACTAGAATATAATGTTCCTGTCTGAATCGTCTCTACTAGAATATCATGTTCCTGTCTGAATCATCTCTACTAGAATATCATGTTCCTGTCTGAATCATCTCTACTAGAATATCATGTTGCTGTCTGAATCATCTCTACTAGAATATCATGTTGCTGTCTGAATCATCTCTACTAGAATATCATGTTCCTGTCTGAATCGTCTCTACTAGAATATCCTGTCTCTGTCTGAATCATCTCTACTAGAATATCATGTTCCTGTCTGAATCATCTCTACTAGAATATAATTTTCCTGTTGAAATAATCTCTACTAGAATATCATGTCTCTGTCTGAATCATCTCTACTAGAATATCCTGTCTCTGTCTGAATCATCTCTACTAGAATATCATGTTCCTGTCTGAATCATCTCTACTAGAATATCATGTCTCTGTCTGAATCATCTCTACTAGAATATCATGCTGCTGTCTGAATCATCTCTACTAGAATATCATGTTCCTGTCTGAATCATCTCTACTAGAATATCATGTTCCTGTCTGAATCGTCTCGACTAGAATATCATGTTCCTGTCTGAATCGTCTCGACTAGAATATCATGTTCCTGTCTGAATCGTCTCTACTAGAATATCCTGTCGCTGTCTGAATCATCTCTACTAGAACATCATGTTCCTGTCTGAATCATCTCTACTAGAATATCATGTTCCTGTCTGAATCGTCTCTACTAGAATATCCTGTCGCTGTCTGAATCATCTCTACTAGAATATCATGTTCCTGTCTGAATCATCTCTACTAGAATATCATGTTCCTGTTGGAATCATCTCTACTAGAATATCCTGTCTCTGTCTGAATCATCTCTACTAGAATATCATGTTCCTGTCTGAATCATCTCTACTAGAATATCATGTCTCTGTCTGAATCGTCTCTCCTAGAATATCATGTCTCTGTCTGAATCATCTCTACTAGAATATCATGTTGCTGTCTGAATCATCTCTACTAGAATATCATGTTCCTGTCTGAATCATCTCTACTAGAATATCATGTCTCTGTCTGAATCGTCTCTCCTAGAATATCATGTCTCTGTCTGAATCATCTCTACTAGAATATCATGTTGCTGTCTGAATCGTCTCGACTAGAATATCATGTTCCTGTCTGAATCATCTCTACTAGAATATCATGTTCCTGTCTGAATCGTCTCTACTAGAATATCCTGTCGCTGTCTGAATCATCTCTACTAGAATATCATGTTCCTGTCTGAATCATCTCTACTAGAATATCATGTTCCTGTCTGAATCATCTCTACTAGAATATCATGTCTCTGTCTGAATCGTCTCTCCTAGAATATCATGTCTCTGTCTGAATCATCTCTACTAGAATATCATGTTCCTGTCTGAATCGTCTCTACTAGAATATCATGTTGCTGTCTGAATAGTCTCTAATAGAATATCATGTTGCTGTCTGAATCTTCTCTACTAGAATATCATGTTCCTGTCTGAATCGTCTCTACTAGAATATCATGTTCCTGTCTGAATCTTCTCTACTAGAATATCATGTTGCTGTCTGAATCGTCTCTACTAGAATATCATGTTGCTGTCTGAATCGTCTCTACTAGAATATCATGTTGCTGTCTGAATCATCTCTACTAGAATATCATGTTCCTGTCTGAATCATCTCTACTAGAATATCATGTCTCTGTCTGAATCGTCTCTACTAGAATATCATGTCTCTCTCTGAATCATCTCTACTAGAATATCATGTTGCTGTCTGAATCATCTCTACTAGAATATCATGTTCCTGTCTGAATCATCTCTACTAGAATATCATGTTGCTGTCTGAATCGTCTCGACTAGAATATCATGTTCCTGTCTGAATCGTCTCTACTAGAATATCATGTTGCTGTCTGAATAGTCTCTAATAGAATATCATGTTCCTGTTGGAATCATCTCTACTAGAATATCATGTTCCTGTCTGAATCATCTCTACTAGAATATCATGTTGCTGTCTGAATCGTCTCGACTAGAATATCACGTTCCTGTTGGAATCATCTCTACTAGAATATCATGTCGCTGTTGCTGTCTGAATCATCTCTTGTATTTGTCTCAACTCAAACATTATTGCTTCCAGCCAAGCATTTAGTTTGGTACAGCGGGGGTTAATATCAGCCTAGCATTTAGTTTGGTACAGCGGGGGTTAATATCAGCCTAGCATTTAGTTTGGTACAGCGGGGGTTAATATCAGCCTAGCATTTAGTTTGGTACAGCGGGGGTTAATATAAGCCTAGCATTTAGTTTGGTACAGCAGGGGGTTAATATAAGCCTAGCATTTAGTTTGGTACAGCGGGGGTAATATAAGCCTAGCATTTAGTTTAGTACAGCGGGGGTTAATATAAGCCTAGCATTTAGTTTGGTACAGCGGGGGTTAATATAAGCCTAGCATTTAGTTTGGTACAGCGGGGGTTAATATAAGCCTAGCATTTAGTTTGGTACAGTGGGGGTTAATATAAGCATTTAGTTTGGTACAGCAGGGGTTAATATAAGCCTAGCATTTAGTTTGGTACAGCGGGGGTTAATATAAGCATTTAGTTTAGTACAGCGGGGGTTAATATAAGCCTAGCATTTAGTTTAGTACAGCGGGGGTTAATATAAGCCTAGCATTTAGTTTGGTACAGCGGGGGTTAATATAAGCATTTAGTTTGGTACAGCAGGGGTTAATATAAGCCTAGCATTTAGTTTGGTACAGCGGGGGTTAATATAAGCCTAGCATTTAGTTTAGTACAGCGGGGTATAATATAAGCCTAGCATTTAGTTTGGTACAGCGGGGGTTAATATAAGCCTAGCATTTAGTTTGGTACAGCGGGGGTTAATATAAGCCTAGCATTTAGTTTGGTACAGCGGGGGGATAATATAAGCCTAGCATTTAGTTTAGTACAGCGGGGGTTAATAAGCCTAGCATTTAATTTGGTACAGCGGGGGTTAATATAAGCCTAGCATTTAGTTTAGTACAGCGGGGGGATAATATAAGCCTAGCATTTAGTTTGGTACAGCAGGGGTTAATATAAGCCTAGCATTTAGTTTGGTACAGCGGGGGTTAATATAAGCCTAGCATTTAGTTTGGTACAGCGGGGGTTAATATAAGCCTAGCATTTAGTTTAGTACAGCGGGGGTTAATAAGCCTAGCATTTAATTTGGTACAGCGGGGGTTAATATAAGCCTAGCATTTAGTTTAGTACAGCGGGGGTTAATATAAGCCTAGCATTTAGTTTGGTACAGCGGGGGTTAATATAAGCCTAGCATTTAGTTTGGTACAGCGGGGGTTAATATAAGCCTAGCATTTAGTTTAGTACAGCGGGGGTTAATATAAGCCTAGCATTTAGTTTGGTACAGCGGGGGTTAATATAAGCCTAGCATTTAATTTGGTACAGCGGGGGTTAATATCAGCATAGCATTTAGTTTAGTACAGCGGGGGTTAATAAGCCTAGCATTTAATTTGGTACAGCGGGGGTTAATATAAGCCTAGCATTTAGTTTAGTACAGCGGGGGTTAATATAAGCCTAGCATTTAGTTTAGTACAGCGGGGGTAATAAGCCTAGCATTTAATTTGGTACAGCGGGGGTTAATATAAGCCTAGCATTTAGTTTAGTACAGCGGGGGGATAATATAAGCCTAGCATTTAGTTTGGTACAGCGGGGGTTAATATAAGCCTAGCATTTAGTTTGGTACAGCGGGGGTTAATATAAGCCTAGCATTTAGTTTGGTACAGCGGGGATAATATAAGCCTAGCATTTAGTTTAGTACAGCGGGGGTTAATATAAGCCTAGCATTTAGTTTGGTACAGCGGGGTTAATATAAGCCTAGCATTTAGTTTGGTACAGCGGGATAATATAAGCCTAGCATTTAGTTTGGTACAGCAGGGGTTAATATAAGCCTAGCATTTAGTTTGGTACAGCGGGGTTAATATAAGCCTAGCATTTAGTTTGGTACAGCGGGGTTAATATAAGCCTACAGCGAGGAGGGGGTGCCCTCCTCCATTGCCTGGGGGCCTCCTCCTTTGCCTGGGGATTTTAATATAGTAAAACAAAGTCACTCTCTCCGTTTCCCCTCATCTACTAACCTGAGCATGAGGTCACAGAGGAATGTGTATCCCTGACACGTCCTGAAGTCGTCCAGCAGGGTCTGAGAGACGTCGCTGGAGTCCTTCAGGAAGCAGGACAGTCCAGCAAACATCTCTACGACCTCTACAGGTGAAAGGTCATCTGACTGCTGCATGTTCCGTGTGCACCTGGCCAGGCATTCTTTCTCTGAGTGGCGGGGGTTAAAATCACACACGTGCATAAAGTTTTAAGGATCGATTTTAAAACACACCCACTTGTTATCGTCATTTGACTGCTAGTGTGGAGGAAGACATCTGCTCATTGTAATGGCTGGAATGGAATAAATTGAACCAGGTGTCTGATAATGTTCCATTACAATTCGTCCAGATTTTTCTGCCTACTCGCCTCCTATAATACCACCATGCCTGAACCTAAACTCACCGTGGATGTATTTGACGACGTTGACGCTGAGGCCGTGTCGTGAGATGGTGGTGAGGACCTGGCCGGCGCTCTTCCTCCATGGCAGGTTGTGGGGGGGGCACCAGGACGTGATGGCGGAGAAGAGTAGCTGCAGGTCGTCTTTCTGAGTCAACTCCTCCGCAGGGGACACAAAGCTACACAGCTTCACCAGGATCTAACAGGAATAATGACAGTAATAACATACTAGATGGGGCACTTTACAAGTAAAGTTTGTGTTCATGGCTTGTTTTTTTTTGGCTCTGACATGCACTGTCAACTGTGGGACCTTATATAGACAGGTGTGTGCCTTTCCAAATCATGTCCAATCAATTGAATTTACCACAGGTGGACTCCCAATCAAGTTCAGGATCTCAAGGATGATCAATGGAAACAGGATGCACCTGAGCTCAATTTTGAGTCTCATAGTAAAGGGTCTGAATACTTATGTAAATAAGGTATTTCTGTTTTTTTAAATTTGCAAACATTTCTAAAAAGCTGTTTTCACTTTGTCATTGTGGGGTATTGTGATGTCATTATGGGGTATTGTGATGTCATTATTGGGGTATTGTGATGTCATTATTGGGGTATTGTGTGTAGATTGATGAGAAAGAAAAATGAATAATTTAATCCATTCTAGAACAAGGCTGTAACGTAACAAAATGTGGAAAAAGTCAAGGGGTCTGAAAACTTTCCGAAGGCACTGCATGTATAATTTTTCATTAATAATATATATATTTTTTAAGTTAACAGTTGCTGAACATCAAGAATAAACAAAGTGTCTGCCTAAGTGACACGGCTTATTTATTATCATTATTAATTCAGAGCTGACATTTTTGACAAAGAGTAAAAATACACTATATATACACACGAAAGTATGTGGACACCCCTTCAAATTAGTGGATTTGGATATTTCAGCCACAACCGTTGCTGACAGGTGTATACAACTGAGCACACAGCCATGCAATCTCCATAGACAAACATTGCTTTCAACAGACTTAGCTACGACTAGTCTTACTTTTGGTTGGTGCAACAGGAGTAAATTCGCCCAACCTAGCACTTAAGACCAACTTATTTTTACGGACAACTGGTGCAACCGGCCCAAGTTGTGGTCAGTAGTTTTGTGGTTTTGGTGAGAGGGTTTGTGATTGTGGTCGGTTGTTGTGTTTGGTAGTTGTTGGAAGTTGTGGTCGGTAGTTGTGGTCGGTAGTTGTGTGGTTGTGGTCAGTAGTTGTGTGGTTGTGGTCAGTAGTTGTGGTCAGTAGTTGTGTGATTGTGGTCTGTAGTTGTGGCCAGTAGTTGTGTGGTTGTGATCAGAAGTTGTGTGGTTGTGTTCAGTAATTGTGGTCAGTAGTTGTGTGGTTGTGGTCAGTAATTGTGGTCAGAAGTTGTGTGGTTGTGGTCAGTAGTTGTATGGTTGTGGTCAGTAATTGTGGTCAGTAGTTGTGTGGTTGTGGTCAGTAGTTGTGGTCAGTAGTTTGGTCTGTAGTTGTGGTCAGTAGTTGTGTGGTTGTGGTCAGTAGTTGTGTGGTTGTGATCTGTAATTGTGGTCAGTAGTTTGGTCTGTAGTTGTGGTCAGTAGTTGTGTGGTTGTGGTCAGTAGTTGTGTGGTTGTGATCAGCAATTGTGGTCAGTAATTGTGGTCAGTAGTTGTGTGGTTGTGGTCAGTAGTTGTGGTCAGTAGTTTGGTCTGTAGCTGTGGTCAGTAGTTGTGTGGTTGTGGTCAGTAGTTGTGTGGTTGTGTTCAGTAATTGTGGTCAGTAGTTGTGTGGTTGTGGTCAGTAGTTGTGTGGTTGTGGTCAGTAATTGTGGTCAGTAGTTGTGGTCAGTAGTTGTGTGGTTGTGATCAGTAGTTGTGGTCAGTAGTTGTGTGGTTGTGATCAGTAATTGTGGTCAGTAGTTGTGGTCAGTAGTTGTGTGGTTGTGGTCAGTAGTTGTGTGGTTGTGGTCAGTAGTTGTGGTCAGTAGTTGTGTGGTTGTGGTCAGTAGTTGTGGTCAGTGGTTTGGTCTGTAGTTGTGGTCAGTAGTTGTGTGGTTGTGGTCAGTAGTTGTGTGGTTGTGATCAGCAATTGTGTGGTTGTGGTCAGTAGTTGTGGTCAGTAGTTTGGTCTGTAGTTGTGGTCAGTAGTTGTGTGGTTGTGGTCAGTAGTTGTGTGGTTGTGATCAGTAATTGTGATCAGTAGTTGTGTGGTTGTGGTCAGTAGTTGTGGTCAGTAGTTTGGTCTGTAGTTGTGGTCAGTAGTTGTGTGGTTGTGGTCAATAGTTGTGTGGTTGTGGTCTGTAGTTGTGGTCAGTAGTTGTGTGGTTGTGATCAGTAATTGTGATCAGTAGTTGTGTGGTTGTGTTCAGTAATTGTGGTCAGAAGTTGTGTGGTTGTGGTCAGTAGTTGTATGGTTGTGGTCAGTAGTTGTGGTCAGTAGATGTGTGATTGTGGTTAGTAGTTGTGGTCAGTAGTTGTGTGGTTGTGGTCTGTAGTTGTGGTCAGTAGTTGTGGCCAGTAGTTGTGTGGTTGTGGTCAGTAGTTGTGTGGTTGTGGTCTGTAGTTGTGGTCAGTAGTTGTGTGGCTGTGGTCTGTAGTTGTGGTCAGTAGTTGTGTGGTTGTGGTCAGTAGTTGTGTGGTTGTGATCAGAAGTTGTGTGGTTGTGATCAGTAATTGTGGTCAGTAGTTGTGTGGTTGTGGTCAGTAGTTGTATGGTTGTGGTCAGTAGTTGTGGTCAGTAGTTGTGTGATTGTGGTTAGTAGTTGTGGTCAGTAGTTGTGTGGTTGTGGTCTGTAGTTGTGGTCAGTAGTTGTGTGGTTGTGGTATGTAGTTGTGTGGTTGTGTTCAGTAATTGTGGTCAGTAGTTTGGTCAGTAGTTGTGTGGTTGTGGTCTGTAGTTGTGTGTTTGTGATCAGTAATTGTGGTCAGTAGTTGTGCGGTTGTGATCAGTAGTTGTGGTCAGTAGTTGTGTGGTTGTGGTCAGTAGTTGTGGTCAGTAGTTGTGTGGTTGTGGTTAGTAGTTGTGGTCAGTAGTTGTGTGGTTGTGGTCAGTAGTTGTGTGGTTGTGGTCTGTAGTTGTGGCCAGTAGTTGTGTGGTTGTGGTATGTAGTTGTGGTCAGTAGTTGTGTGGTTGTGGTTAGTAGTTGTGTGATTGTGGTCAGTAGTTGTGGTCAGTAGTTGTGTGGTTGTGATCAGTAGTGGTGTGGTTGTGGTCAGTAGTTGTGTGGTTGTGGTCAGTAGTTGTGTGGTTGTGGTCAGTAGTTGTGTGGTTGTGGTCAGTAGTTGTGTGGTTGTGGTCAGTAGTTGTGTGGTTGTGGTCAGTAGTTGTGTGGTTGTGATCAGTAGTTGTGTGGTTGTGGTCAGTAGTTGTGTGGTTGTGGTCAGTAGTTGTGTGGTTGTGGTCAGTAGTTGTGTGGTTGTGGTCAGTAGTTGTGTGGTTGTGGTCAGTAGTTGTGTGGTTGTGGTCAGTAGTTGTGTGATTGTGTTCAGTAGTTGTGGTCAGTAGTTGTGTGGTTGTGTTCAGTAGTTTGGTCAGTAGATGTGTGTTTGTGATGAGTAATTGTGGTCAGTAGTTGTGTGGTGGTGATCAGTAGTTGTGTGGTTGTGGTCAGTAGTTGTGTGGTTGTGGTCTGTAGTTGTGGCCAGTAGTTGTGTGGTTGTGGTCTGTAGTTGTGGTCAGTAGTTGTGTGGTTGTGGTTAGTAGTTGTGTGATTGTGTTCAGTAGTTGTGGTCAGTAGTTGTGTGGTTGTGGTCAGTAGTTGTGTGGTTGTGGTCAGTAGTTGTGTGGTTGTGGTCAGTAGTTGTGTGGTTGTAGTCAGTAGTTGTGTGATTGTGTTCAGTAGTTGTGGTCAGTAGTTGTGTGGTTGTGTTCAGTAGTTTGGTCAGTAGATGTGTGTTTGTGATGAGTAATTGTGGTCAGTAGTTGTGTGGTTGTGATCAGTAGTTGTGTGGTTGTGGTCAGTAGTTGTGTGGTTGTGGTCTGTAGTTGTGGCCAGTAGTTGTGTGGTTGTGGTCTGTAGTTGTGGTCAGTAGTTGTGTGGTTGTGGTTAGTAGTTGTGTGATTGTGTTCAGTAGTTGTGGTCAGTAGTTGTGTGGTTGTGATCAGTAGTTGTGTGGTTGTGGTCAGTAGTTGTGTGGCTGTGGTCAGTAGTTGTGTGGTTGTGATCAGTAGTTGTGTGGTTGTGGTCAGTAGTTGTGTGGTTGTGGCCTGTAGTTGTGGTCAGTAGTTGTGTGGTTGTGGTTAGTAGTTGTGATCAGTAGTTGTGTGGTTGTGGTCAGTAGTTGTGTGATTGTGTTCAGTAGTTGTGGTCAGTAGTTGTGTGGTTGTGTTCAGTACTTTGGTCAGTAGATGTGTGTTTGTGATGAGTAATTGTGGTCAGTAGTTGTGTGGTTGTGATCAGTAGTTGTGTGGTTGTGGTCAGTAGTTGTGTGGTTGTGATCAGTAGTGGTGTGGTTGTGGTCAGTAGTGGTGTGGTTGTGTTCAGTAGTTGTGTGGTTGTGGTCAGTAGTTGTGGTCAGTAGTTGTGTGGTTGTGGTCAGTAGTTGTGTGGTTGTGGTCAGTAGTTGTGTGGTTGTGATCAGTAGTTGTGGTCAGTAGTTGTGTGGTTGTGTTCAGTAGTTGTGGTCAGTCGTTGTGTGGTTGTGACCAGAAGTTGTGTGGTTGTGATCAGTAGTTGTGGTCAGTAGTTGTGTGGTTGTGGTCAGTAGTTGTGTGGTTGTGATCAGTAGTGGT